>QEOT01002190.1:200774-229597 GCA_003123785.1 Pterocarya stenoptera | reverse complement strand
ATGCATCATTTGCAACTGAAAGTCAAGACTTACAAATTTTTGCACTAGAATATCTAAACATAATTTCTTAATTGTATTATATGGATTGATGTAATAGATTGTGGGCTATGTTAATATAAATGGTAAACTCACTATAAAGAAATCAAAGAGAACGAAAAGTGTTTGTGAAAAGGACTCTAAAGTCTCATTTGTTTTTACAGATGTGATGAGTTAAATTAAAATTAAAAGTTGGAGTAAAATTTCGTTAGAATATAGTTTTTAAGATTATTTTTGTCCTGAAATTTGAGAATCGTTTATTATATTTTGTGTAAAAATTTGAAAAAATTATAATATTTAGATGAAATAAGATGAGTTAAAAATAGTTAAGAAAACAAACTAGACCTAAGAATCATAAACTTGTATTGATAAAAGGGGATAAGAGTTATTCGAGGTGCTCAACCTCCAATGCAATTCAAAATTTTTAACTAGACAAAAGACATTAACCCTCTTAATTTTAGTAGTTTCATATGGGATAACAATTATCTTTTGAAAAAAGGAAAGCAATAAAATAAGGGGGATAATTGGAATTGTTGGAATGAGGTCAAAACGCGTGTCCAATGGGTGAGGAAGCTGATAAATAGCTGCTGCTTCTAGAATTTCCTTCAAAACGACCTCGTATTAGAAATTTATTCTCATTTCTTCTTGCTTGTTCCTGCCGTAAGTCTGAACGCTTCGTTGCATGCCGAAACCCCCAGCAAACGAGGCGCTGCGGGAGAACGTGTCGTCAGAGCTGAGCTTGCATCGATTGTATGGCGGCGAAGATTTTTGGAATGCCCACATGCATATTTTTATTGGGTATTTCTGCTGTTTTTGTGGCCCTCATCGCTGCACTCCTCAGATTCTCACCCGAAACCCGTTCTCCGGTGAGCAACTCCAGTCCTTTCGATGATTTTGTACTTGCCATTTCAAATCTACTCCGAAGCTCGCTAATTCTTTCTTCTTTGGTTTCACTTCTTGATTTTTCGGACAAATTGAATTTAGATCTATCCTTTATTACTAGCGTGTGTGCATATATATATATATATTTGTATATATATCTTCCGAGTTTGTGTAGATTTTTTTGGCTGAAATGGGAAAAATTTTCCCGCAATGATTGCAACTAGCTATTGTTGCTTGCTTCCCCAGAGACTCTTCACTGGCGAAGAATTGGCCCTGTACAATGGGACTGATGAAGGGTTACCCATCCTCTTAGGAATTCTCGGGTACTCTCTCTCTCTCTCTCTCTCTCTCATTCACAACACTATTTGGCATGTATAGCGCGCAATCTCACCCACATAACTACCTATGCATGTATAATTGACACAGACGCACGGAAACACACGTCCGCGCGCGTTCTCGTCTCTAAAAAAAGACGCATACTACAGTTCTATTACCTAAAAAATTAGCTAATTAGTTATAATGCATGTTTGTTAAATATCCAACCATTGATCCAAAATCTATAGGACTGTTGGATAAATTTAGTTAAACCTTTAACTCTCAACATCATAACATTCCACCATGCTTTTGAATTCGACGTCCACAGTGACCCATTTTATTGACACTGAGCCAGTGGCAGCTCTTTTTTTTTTTGGTGGCTTCACTCATCTATCAGTATTCAATGACTTAACATTATGCCCATACGTAGTACCAATGCATTTTAATCCAGCCTATAGGTTGCCCCCTCTACGACTTTAACTCGTGATATGGTTTCTGCTCTAATACCATTGTTAAAGACCCAACCATTGATCCAAAAATCCTAAGATTATTGGATACTAATTTGGTTAAACCTTTAATTCTCAACATCATAACAATGTTCTATGTTTTGAATCAGGTCTGTGTTTGATGTAACAAAAGGAAAATCTCATTATGGCACAGGAGGGGGTTACAATCATTTTTCTGGAAGGTATTTGACTTATTAGTGCTGCCATTTCAGCAATTCATTCTTTAAAGATACTGCATGGGTTGTTTTATATAATTCTCATGGTGTACTCTATTAGACAATGATGATAAAGGGAGAAACAAAACCTTTGTTAAATGCTGTAAATTCTACATTCAGCAGCTTTCCTAGGAAGCATGATTGTCTTAATAAAAATGTGTTGAATGGTTGCAAATAGGAAACATGTGTGGACAAGAACTTGTGATGTCTCGGAGACATTTATCTGCATGTTTATACTTTATTCTGCTTTTATCTCTCCGTGCTCATATTTTCCTTCTCTCCCATTGTGAGTCTAACACAACCATATGCTGACGCCTTACTGCCTAAAACTTTGTGTTTCCAAACTTAAATACCATCATTCAAGATAGCTCCCACTAACTTAAATTTACTTATCCATATCATTTTTCTTGTGATTCTTTCTTTCAATTTATGTTCTAGGATTGCATATTGACCACTTTTTACGTGCTTATTTTCCTTGAAATCCAGAGACGCTTCTCGTGCATTTGTTTCAGGAAACTTTACAGGTAGCAACTATCCTTTTTAGTTTTGCTCAAGCCGGTTGATTATTTTATGCAAGGTTAAATGTTAGAAACTGCATGAAGATATCTATAAGATAAAATTTTATTCCTACTCATGATCCTGTTTTCTTCAGAGCAACCACCTATTTGCTTGTTGGTTTAAATTCAAGATTAGGATGGTAATTTGCTACTAGAAGATGGAAAGTTGAAAGTCATCATTTTATAATCATTTACTCAAAAAAGTAATCCCTCTTCTCTCATATCTTCTTTTTATAATCTGCACTTGCTTCCATTGTTCGCCTTTTCTTTAATGCTAAAATGCATTTACACGTCCTGAACTTTTAGTTAATAACTTAATAGCACAAGACACCTTTTAAACTAACTGTTAGCCAATTTTATCAATAAGCTATCAAGCTGCGCATCCAAATAAATAAACATGTACATGATTTGTCACTTGAAATTACATAATGTTAGACGAAGAAGGAGTAAGAAATAAAGAATAGACAGGAAAAGAAAATGAATTAAATTAGCACCTATGGCGTTAATGGTGAAGAGGAGAAAGCTGACTTGATGAAGAGGAGATTGGGTGTGGAAAGCACCACAACGCTGGGGCCTAACTTGATGAAGAAGAAGATTGGAAGAACTCTACACCACAAGTTTTTTATTACTAATTATCATTTCCTTTCCCTTATATGCTAGTGGCCAAACAAATTTGGAAAATGCAAAAGGTGAAAGGGGGAAAAAGGAGGTTTATGTTGTTGCAGGGGAGGTTGTCTCCATTACCGAAAGGGTAAATGGGTTGCAACCCATGGGCCAGATGTGAGATGTATGGATGCACAAAGCAGATACTGTGATGAATAGTTAGAAATGAGATTTATGGATCCATGAAGTGGTGGATGGCAATAAAAACAGGTTGGACATTGAATGAGGCCACAGTGGAAATCCTACATATCTTTCCTTCCTGGCACCCTAAAAAAGAGAGGGAACAACTGTGCAAATGCCTGGATTTGAGTACCGTACAAAATCCAAAAACACAATAATATTTCTAAAGCTCGAAAATAATTTCATACCATGAATTTGGTGGAGATGGTGATGGGATTGTTGTGTTGTTGCTATCATCAACTGTCTCTTCAGGAAATCAAGATTCTGCTCTTTCTTTATCTCACTTTCACTCAATCTCCCCTATGGGGCTTAGATCAAGAGTATTTAAAAATAAAAAGGATTCTGTAAAGGCTTGTTTTTTTTAAATATCTTGAAGTTGCCTGGGGTAGGCTGATTGGGACAGAGTAGTCTCTCTCTCTCTCTCTCTCCCCCCTTCTCACTCTCTTTTAGTGATTCAGTTTATTTTAGTGGTCACAAGCTCATAATAACATGTGCTAGCTTTGAATTGGATGTTAATACAAGAGGCTATTACAAAGTTCTAATAGTTTGTGAATTGTGGGTACAATTGGTTATAAAAACTAGGTGAAGTTGTGTTAATGCAGCTAGATGGAAGTTAACCTTGGGACGGGAGAATTTATTATATTTTGTAAGATGATTTTCCCCTTTGTTTCTTAATACAGGAGATGGACTCACTGACTCGTTGCGTGGGCTATCTAGCTCTGAGGTAATCATTTTTATTTGGTTATAGTTCATAGGGGTGGAATGACATAGCATACCTGGGTATTAGCGTCCCCAAGATCTGACTAATAATTATTTTTCTTTTACAAACAGGAAAAATATTGTGAAGCCCCCCAAGATAACTTGAAAAATCATTATTTTGGCATCTGGTTTTTTTCACCTGTTATATACCTTATTAGATAGGATATTAAAATGTTGTGTATACGTCTTATTTGAATTATTAAATGATTAGTCAATAATGAGAACAGATACAAAACTTCTAACTTTTCTCTCTGTAAGCAAATTTTACCTTTAGTGAAACAATGTACTTCTACATCATGGACAAGCCAATTCCCATTGTTCCCCATTTTCATTCTTGTTGTGGATTTCAATGTTTTGGGTTATAGATAACTTAAGCTTGGTGTCCTTCTCCACCTTTTGTTATTCAAGTTTTATTTATATTATGATCATTTGTCACGTTTTCAATGTAGGTTACCAGAACATAGGATGAGTTAGAGCTAGGTGTGGCTTGTTTCATCGTGGTAGTTTTTTCAAAATGGCCTTGAGACACCATGAGACCCTCCAGTCTAATTAATAGTATTAACGATATAACATATGAATAAAGTGCTTACCAATGATCCTTGGACCAAATGACATCCTATTCCTCCTTAAGTAAGGGTTGGAAGTTGATCTTACAGTTTACTCTTGTGTCGGCCTGTGAGCTGTAGATTTACCCATGGAAGAAACGAAGAAGAATGTATCTAGTTGTGGTTAGCGAGGTCTTTAAAATCGTTTTTCTATCCTTGCTTTCAAAATATATTTTCTTAAGACTTTTTTTTCAAGTATTTTCTTAAGACTTTTTAAGTGTTTGAAAACAAGAGAGAAAAAAGAGGACTTTTATTTCTTTTCCTAAATGATTTCTATTATCATTACTTTTTTTCTATGAACCATAACCAATGCCATTACTACTATAGAAAGATCCACACATAATTGAATTATATTGTAATTATAGGTGAAGAGTGTCGTTGAATGGCGGGATTTCTACTTTAGAAGCTACACGTGAGTTACATTGATCAGTTATCTTGTTCATTCTAGTAAGTTGAAATTTGGAAATTCTCAATCATTTTATTATGCTCCTTCAGAGTTACTAGAAACCTTCCCCCAAGTGAATCTTGCTTTTTTTAGTAGCCTCCATCTGAAACTTCGTAAACCTCTTTAAAAATTTTTCATCCATTTTTTGTTTTATTTTCTCTTTAAGGGATGTTCCCATCAAAGTGATTTATAATGCAATTCCAACATATTTTCTTTGGTGAATGTGATATATGACACATTTAAATCTTCACATGTTCTATTTTAAATTTACAATTCTCCAACTCTACTTTGTAATTATTTACCACTTTATCAGAAATAAAGTTGTGAGTGGCCCCAGTATCCAGCATGGCTTCCTCCCCAAAGCTGTTTAAGAAAATATGGACATAGATAAGCTCCCTCGATGCATTAGCTTGAATGGCGTTGAGTCGGAGTTGTAGGGGATTGGTTTGAGCTGGAGTACTTTCCTCTCTTCCCATCTTCCGCGACAAGAGTTGACAGTCTCTTCCTTTTTGGACAATCGCTTGCCTGATGGGGACCTTCACAAATGAAGCAACTGGTTGCTTCTCATTTGTTTTGTTCTTTCCCTGTTCCTTCTTCCCCTTGTTATTGGACCTGTCCTTGTTTCGCATTGCCTTGCCCTTGTCTTGGGTTTGCGATTTTCCTCTATTCCTGATCTAAGTTGTCGAAAATCCACCAAGGCTTCCGCAGCAGCCATGGCTGAAGGTAGGTCTTCTACACCTTGCTGTTGTAGTTCAAGACATACCCAATCTTGAAGGACAAACATAAAGTTGAATAGTTTGTTTGCCGCCGACATGTTCTTGTATCAAGCAACAATGAGCTGAACTCCTTGACACAATCCCTGACAGATCCAGTCTTCTTCAATTTCTTCAATGAATCCCTTGCAACCCACGCAATATTGCATGGAAGGGATTTTAGACACATTGATGTAGAATAAAAGTGGAAGAAGAAAGAGAAGTAGAATAACAGCAAAACAGAGAAGAAAAGAAGTTAGAAGAGGAGAAGAAGAAGAAAGCAAAGAGAAAGGGGGTTGGAAGGAGGCGGGTGTAACAAGCGCTAAATTCTTTTCTCCAAAAACTGCTCCCAATGTTTTCATTACAAGCCTTTAAATAGTAAGAGAACACAAACCCTAAATAAACCCTTGAAAGTCTATGGGCTAAAGCCCAAGCCCATTAATACAAACCCAAATAAAATAAATACAACATAAGTAAAATAACAATAATAGGAGATGTCCTCATCACACATGTTTAATTTCAGGTGTTTCTCTTCTTTTGCCGAGAACAATATTAGGATGGACTCATCCTGAGAGCAATAAGAAAATCAAAGACAACTTTTGCTAGCAAAACCTTCATGTGGCAATTAACAGAAGAAAAATAATAACGTTTGTTATATATCCAAAACAACCATTGAGGGGTTACGAAGCCCAGATGTTTGATAGCTCATTTCGCACTAAAAGAAAACCCCACTGTCATCCCTCACCCAAACCCTAAGGCACTGACCGTCGTGTGACACTTAGGTTAGACACCCTGCCACCGCCACCAACACAGACTAGACTGACGGGCTCCAGCGTCTCTGCTGAGGGCATTCCGGCATCGGTCCCCCGCCGACGACCAGGATTTCTCAGGATTCTTTTGGTTTTGTCGACGCAGATGGTTTTACTCAGGTAAGACAGTTGCAAATCCTCGCCACTGTCACAGACAAGACCGACGGGCTCCGATGACTCCTTTGAGGGCACTCTGGCATGATCCTCCCTCTGGCGACTTGGATTTTCTTAGGAAACCACTCCTTTGGTTTCGTCAGCGTATATATGGTGTAGTCTAGCATCAAATTTACATTAGATCTACATTTGATTCCTGTATAACATTTTTTCTCCTTGAGATGACGAAGTGAGATGATCCTGGGAGATGATCTTGTGATTTGGGATAAGATGATGACGACGCGCGACACAGAATCATCTTAGGCCCTGTTTGAAGGTGGAATAAAAAACTTTTGTTTTTACGAAAGAGGGAGGAAATATCTTTCACATCTTTGAACATAGTAAATGGATGGCTAAGTTCATGTGTTGATGTAGGATGGCAGCTTCATGGGTTGCTAAGGGGATAGAGGATTGTTTAGAACTTCTCTGTCATGATGGATTCTTCAGGGAGCTAAGTATGGGTAATGGATTTCTCAACATTCAACATCATATTAACGCAGGGGGTAGTTTTCTACAACTCTTAGATTTCCAGAATGGAAGGAGGAAAGGTTGGTTGGTGATCCATGAAGGCGCAAATGACATCGGATGGAAAGGTTTTCTGCAGTCCATTCGAAGCGTCAATGGGTCCAAAACCTCTATTCTGAAGCATGCAAATAGAGGGGGGAGTTTGTTGATGGAAAGGCAGTGGGGAGGCCTTACTCGATCAAAGGTTCCTTGTACACCTCGGTGTTGAGGTAACCGGCGTGTATTCCGATTGAGAATAGCTCTGCGACGGAAGGAAAGGGTAAGGCACTTATAGGAGACAAAGGTTGTCAGGTGGAGGGTAAGCACGCTCATGTGTTGCATGGTGGAATGGGTGCCTCTGTCGGGTGTTTGAGGGTGGGAGAAGTGGAGGTGGTCTTGTGGGCTGTCAGAGCTCAATTAACGAGAGTTGTGGAGTATGTGAGAGATCTTATGATTAAAGTGGATAAGGGACTGGAACTGGTCATGGATTTAGGTGGTGGGTCGAAAATGGACCCCCCGGGGGGGGGGGGGGGGGGGGGGGTCCTACGGGGTTGAAGGCCGCAAGTTCATCAGCAAAGGGCATTTCGACGTCGTCACATATAAGGTCGTCGGATGTTGGCATCACTGTTCATGCTTGTGTCACTCAAGACATTAGAAGCATGTCGTCTGATTGCCTTCAGTCACCAGTTGCAAATAGGTTTGGTACCTTTTTCTAAGGTTCACTTTTAGTTGAAGATGGGCGTTCTTCTAGGGTTTTGAGTACTTTGGAAGATGCAGACGAGCCTCTTTCAGAAGATAAAAATGGGGTAACAGAAGGTAGTGCTTCCCTTACTTGTTCTATGTCTCCTAAGGGAGCAATAGGGTTTGACAAAGTGGCATAGAAAGGGTCATCGGGGGGTGGAGCACCTACAGGCAATGTTATCGTCGATGGAACGACGACACCTATGCCGGAGGCAAAGGAACCTTTAATGGTGACAACAACAATGGACATCAACAATATAGATATTCAGGAGGTTTTGGATTTGAATGCAGGATATGGTGGGGAGGAAATTATGGGTTTGTCGTTGGTGCCTTGTGAGCAGGAATATTTAGGGTTAGGAGTGCAGTTGGGAATTGTGTCTAGGGATAATATTGTTCCCTTGATTTCTTTTTCTCCGATAAATTATATTGCGGGTTCACCATTGGATTGAGTTTTGCATAAGGTTACGAGATTCGACATTGTGTGAGGATTTCATATGAAGGATGTGAAGACCAATTTAAAGCACTACTCACTGTGATTGAGGCTGGTCACTCGCTTGAAACCAAATAAAAAATTAAGAAAGGAAAACACTATAGACACAAAGGGATCCCACAAATTAATGTGGCACACTGTGAGTGTGCCATGTCTCCCCCCCTCCCCCTTTTTTTTTCCCCTTTCTTTTTTCTCCCCTCTCCCGTGCATCTCCCCTCCCCTCCTCCCCCTTTCCCTCTCTATCTCGGCCCTCCCCCGTGCCCGCCATGGTGGTTGGGGACCACCTCAGGGCCGACAGAAGCTGTCGGTGGTCCAAGCGGCATCAGCCGGTGGGGGCATGGGAATTGATCCTTCAACTCCTTTCTCAAGGTTTCCCAAGTCTCGATCTTTGGTCATGTTGCTCTTCGGATCCTCCAGTTGAGACCGCCACCAAAGTTTTGCATCACCCGTAAGCTACATTGCTAGTGATTGTCACATTTTTTTCCTCTAGTACACAAGCAACATGGAAGTACTAGTCCATGTCCTAGAGAAAGTTCTCCAACTCTTGGCTTTACGAGTTGCCAGTAAAGGCTGAAAGTTTTGGAATCTTCAGCTTGGAAGGGGCTTCCCCACCAGTAGGAAGTTTGAATACGGCTTTTTGGATGACCCCAAGATCCGAAGAGAGGTTTTCAAGAATGGATACTAGCAAGATTGGATTACAAAAGTGAATGAGCCAAAAACCACTTGCATGACGAGGTATGGCTCATATGAGTTTTTGTTCGGGCTTACAAATTGTAACACCCCACTCCCCCACGGATAAGAACGACGTCATTTTGATGAAATCCTGGTGAACCGGAGTGCTACTACTGATCTTAACTTAAAAATATATTCTTTTTCTTTTAATTTATTAGAAGCGCCAGGTACAAAGATTCTCTATAATAAATATGGTGTTCTATATTAAAAAGATAGTATGCGAAAGCATTTATTAAAATTTCTCAAACTTTGTACTATAAAAATAACTTAAAAGCTCTGTGCATGATCAAGGCCTCCGTCACAACTCCCTGGACCAAGGTTTTTAAATCACGTCTACCTCCAAAAATCATGTCTTCCTTGATTCTCTCTTGGACCTCCTCCTTTGAAAGTTTCTTCACTTCAAACGGCTTAGACTTAGAAGCACCCACCCCCCATGTCCTCCTTGCCTTTCAAAGAACTTTGGTTCGCAAGGGTTAGAAAACTTGCTCCCCATGTCCTTAGATTGGCGCCTCTCCATAATAGTGCTTTCTTCTAAGATCTCTGCCATCCTCATCACCTATTGGAGCGTTATAGGTTGCTTCAACTTTGCCTTCTTGGTTGGCCAAGTTTCAAAAAATCCACAAAAGTGCCAACAAGTGCCTCTTCGGACCAACCTCTCAACATGTTTGAAGTTGCCCAAAGTCTTCAATGTAAGGGTGCATTTTTCCCTCTTGCCTCAACTTAGCAAGTTGGCCATAGTGATTGACAATCGGTGATGGGCCAAATTGCATAAGAAACTCCCTCTCAAAGGTTGTCCATCCCAACCTTCTTCTTTCCTTCTCATATTGATCATAGATCCAGCTCCACCACTTGCTAACCTTCCCTTCCAAGTAGAAGCATGCCGCTGAGACCCTTTCCTCTCTAGGAATCTCATAGAAACGGAAATAGTGGTCCACCTCGTGGAACCACTCATATGGATCTCCCCCACCATACTTAGGGAAGTCCACCTTAGGTCTCCGGTCATAAAGCCCGGTTTCCTCTCCTCTCCTCATGGTACCCATCATCATAACGTCTTCCATGGTGGCCTCTACCCCTCTATTGTTGGTGCCTTCTTCTATCAAAGTAATCACCTCATGTTCATACTCGGCCTCAAAGTCTTCCTCTTCTTGTTGATGCTCAAACCTCACATCTTGAGGTTCTCTTCTCACACTAGGGCTCTTAGTACGTTGGTTTTCATTTCAGATCCACCTTTCTACGGCAACATGCTCATTCTCAACTCTTCCCCCTCTTCGGAACTCAACTCTTGGTGGCTCTTGCATAGATCCCGTCACACTTGTCTCAACAACATCAACAAAAACATTTTGTGTTTGCCCATTTGGATTAGTAAGTGGCTTATGGCGATTTCCTTCAACAATTCATCTTTCAAGCCTCTCAATACTTGCATTGGTCTTTCTTCTCATGGCTTCAATGGCTCTTCGGTTCTCTTCACTATCTCGGCATGTGGCATTCAAGGCCATCCTCAATTCGGCCATAGTGGTAGTGACCTCATCAAGGACATTAGTGAGCCTTGTGGTATGCCCCTCAAGTTTCTCAATGCGTTCTTGGTTGGAACCTTCTTGTCCCGTGGCTTCATGATTGCCCTCTTGCATTGTTGCTTCAAAGTCTTTAATCAAAAACAACTTGCAAACGGAAACTTTCAAACTGAAAAACCTGCACAAAGTTGGACTGCAACTTTGGACCTCTTGAACACTTGCAACAAGGTTCAAAAATACAACCTCGGGGCCTCCACCCTCTTTTGTGGTCGACCCCTACAACCTAACTACTTTGACCTCCTCCTCAACCCCCAACTACAACTTTCACAAGAATGCAATGTGGAACACAAGAGGGGTTCTCCAATCTAATTACAAAGTTCAAGTTAATGCGTCGTTTACCTCAAAGAGAAGTGAGAACTCCTCTAAAACCACAAGCAAGATTGAGCCTTTCAATGAAAACACCAATCAGTGTTAGGGTCCTCGGTCAAGTCTCTAAACACTAAGGATCTCTAGCTCGCCTCTTTTTGTGATGGCCGATTGCACCTTGTCTTCTTGCTTGGTCTTGGAATGATTATGGCAATGAAGGGTCTTTAGGTTAATGGAGGTTTGGTGTTTAGTGGTGGAAAAGATGATTGTAGTGATGATGATGTATTAGGGTGATCTAAAAGAAGAACTTCTGAGTATGATGCAGTGTGGCTCGGCTTGATGTTGTTCATTCATGGTGGCACCACTTGGGTGGTGATTAGGGTTTGGATGTGAAGTAAGGCTAGGGTTGAAAGATGTAAGATGATATCCGAAAATGTAGGATGTGATTAGGTTGGCTAGGATTTGGCTAGGTTAAATATGGAAGGGATTTGGTGGTTTGTATGAGGTTAAGTTTGGTTCCTAGAATTTAGGGATTCAAAAATGGAAGATAGGGTTTGGATCCTAAATTATAGGACTTGCTTATGGAGACTAGGGTTTTCGGCTATGGAAATTGGGATGGATGAAGGGTTATTTTAGGAAAGATGATAATGTGAGGAATCAAGAATATGAAGGATGAGGTTAGGATATGTTTGATATGCGAGAAACTGCAAGAAAATATATGAACATGTAAGAAAATATATGAACAAGGATAGATAATTGGATGAAAAATGGAGAAATACTCATAAGATAATCATGGAATCACCACCTATTCACAAATTGTAAGGTGATGTCCCTCTCCTTGGGATTCATGAATTTCACCCAAAAAGCCCAAGTGCAAAGGCACCGAAAAATGTCAAGAACAACTCAAACCATTCACAAGGAACATTTGCCGAAAAGATCCCCCTGAAATGTCAAAAAGACTTATTTAAAGCAATAACATAGGAGGGAAAATCCTAAAAGGCCCCTTTTAAATGTCTTGGGTGGGCCCCATGATGGACTCGTGGCATGGGTTGGCCCGTGGTTGGCCTTGGCTGGCTGTGGGCATCGTCAATTGCTGGTCATGGTTTGCTGCTGGTGTGCGCCTAGGTGCTGTGCTATTGTCGTGCGCAGAGGGTGTCATGGCCCAGTGATGGAAGCCTTACTCTCACTCAAGTATTTGTGGCGTGTTGGGTGATTGAATCTAGGGTTACCTCAACGCAACACCAAGATCCGATCGGTATAATGGTGAAAATTAAGACTAACTCGGGCTAGTACTCAATTTACGAAAGATTGGAAGAGAAAATTCTCATTCATTCAAAATAGCATAATACCTCTATTACAATACAAACCCGAACTAAATAGTACTAGGGTTTGGCTAGCCTTCCCTCACTTATTTCTAACAACTTCTTTTGAAATTGGAAATCACAATCCCAAAACAAGTTAAACTTCTAAAATTAAGGAAACAATCATAACAACTCCTAAAATAAAGGAAACAAACTCTAACAAATTAACAAATATATAATCTCCCTAATTTGAAGGAGAGATTTGGTCAATCCTCTATCAACCGCTTGATCCCCTAAAATCAAGGGGTTTGCCTCCTCCCCTAAATTTAAGGAATTTGCCAACCAACCCTTAAAATCAAGGAATTGGTTAACAACTTGATCCTCCTCTAGTTGACCTTGTCTTTGGCACCCAAGGACCCATCACCAGAGCCATGCACCCCAATGCCACCCTTCTAGCCTTGTCATGCCTAGCCCTCCTAGTGACATTACGAATGACCCTTTTTGGATCTCCATCAATCAGGCGTGGGCCTAGGCGTGGGGCTGTTGGGCACAGGCAGGGGCCCAAGCATTGCCTGTTGCTGTGCGTGTGGGGCTGTCTTGGCCTACCTCCATTAACCTCGGGACTCTTCATTGCCATAACCATGCCAAGACCAAGAAAGAAGACAAGGTGAAATCGGTCATCATAAGGACAGGTGAGTTAGAGGGCCTTAGTGTTTGGGGACTTGACTGAGGACCCTAACATTAATTGGTGCTTTCATTGAGAGGCTCATTCTTGCTTGGAAGACGGTATGATGATAGGTACCATGAGAAGGGGAGAGGAAACTAGGCTTTTGACTGGGGACCTAAGAGACCTAATGTGGACTTCCCTAAGTATGGTGGGGGAGATCCATATGAGTGGTTGGATAAGGTGGACCACTATTTCCGTTCCTATGAGATTCCTAGAGAGGAAAGAGTGTCAACGACATGCTTCTACTTAGAAGGGAAGGCTAGCAAGTGGTGGAGGTGGATCTGTGATCAATATGAGAAGGAAAGAATTGGCCATCATCGATTGTCAATCACCATGGCCAACTTGCTAAGTTGAGGTAAAAGGGAAAAGTGCACACTTGTGGGCACTTTGTGGATGGTTTGAAGCCTAGATTACCCAAGGAATTTAAGTTGAAGAAACCTACAAGGCTCCAAGAGGTGATGAGGATGGCGGAGATCCTAGAAGAAAGCCCTACTATGGAGAGGCGCCAATCTAAGGACATGGGGAGCAAGTTTTCTAATTGCAAACCAAAGTTCCTTGGAAAGGCAATGAGGACATGGGAAGTGCTTCTTAGTCCAAGCCGTTTTAAGTGAAGAAACTCTCAAGGGAGGAGGTCCAAGAGAGAATCAAGAAGGGCCTTTGTTTCAAATGTGGTGATAAGTGGATTAGAGAGCACAAATGTAACTCTAGTCAAGCCTTTGGGTTAATTTATGAGGAAGATAGCGAGGATGGTGAGGGTTGACATGATGAATCATCAAGCCAAGTGCCCGATCATGAAGAGGCCAAATCTAGTGAGAAACAAGAAGAGGCCAAATCTAGTGAGAACAAGAAAAGGCCGAATTGTCCCTTAATATCATGTCGGGGGTCCAAAAGCCTACATGAGAGTGATGGCATGGATTGGGAAATTTGAAGTTACTTTGTTGGTGGATAGTGGTTCTATACACAACTTCATCAATTCCAACATTGTCACTAAAGTTGGATTGAAACCGGTTGCTATTGAGCCATTTGAAGTCAATGTTGCTAATGGGGACAAGTTGAAGTGTGAAGGGCTAGTGAGAGAAGTGAAGATGAATGTCCAAGGGGTGAGAATTGTTGCCGATCTACATGTTCTTTCATTGGTGGGGCTTGATGTGGTCTTGGGCAATGCATGGCTCAAAGGCCTTGGAAGGGTAGTGCACGATTACCACAATATGACTATGAAGCTCAAGCTCGGGTCCAAGAAGAGAGTTTGGACAGTTTTGGCAGCCAAGGAAGTCAAGTCTTGTGGCCATTATTTTCGAAAAATTATGCAAAGGTAGGGCACATTGTTTTGCCATTTTGGTGGCCAATGAAGACTTTGTTTTTGAGATGGGAAAGAAGGAAGAAGGGGGCAAGCAAGATGAGTTGCAATTGCTGCCCAAGGAGGTTAGAGAGGTCTTGGAGGACCATAGAGGGGTTCTAGAGGTGACCACCACCTTCTAACCTTCTAGGCCTTTTGATCATCGCATTATTTTGGCGGATGAGAAGAAATCGGTGAATGTGCCTCCTTACCGGTATGCTCACTTTCAAAAAGGAGAGATTGAGAGGCAAGTGGATGAGATGTTGAAGAGTGGGTTGATAAGGCCAAGCACTAGTCCATTTTCTTCTCCGGTTTTGTTACTAAGGAAGAAGGATGGATCTTGACCGTTTTGCATGGATTCTAGGGCCTTGAATGAAGCAATGGTAAATGATAGATTTCCTATACCAACGGTTGATGAGATTTTGGATGAGTTACATAGGGCTAAGGTCTTCTCCAAGCTTGACTTACAGGGCCGGTTATCACCAAATCAGTATGAGAGAAGAAGATGTCCAGAAGACGGCATTTAGGACTCATTCCGGGCACTTTGAGTACCTAGTGATGCCATCGGGTTGTGCAATGCCCCCTCCACTTTCCAAGCTGCCATGAACACAATCTTTAAGCCACTTTTGTGGAAGTTTGTATTGGTTTTCTTTGATGACATCTTGGTTTCCAAGTCCATTGAAGAACACAATGAGTACTTGAAGATTGTGATGACGATTTTGGAAGAACACTATTTTTTCATAAGGGCTTCCAAATGTACCTTTATGAAAAAGGAATTGGAGTATCTTGGTCTCTTCATCTCAAGAGAAGGGGGTAAAGGTTGATCAAAAGAAGATTGAGGCCATGGTGGATTGGTCATTGCCTAAGGATGTTTCGGCTTTGAGGGGTTTCTTGGGCTTGACCAAGTATTATAGAAGATTTGTGAAGATTTATGGTCTCATTGCCAAGCCACTCACTTCTTTGTTCAAGAAGGACAATTTTGAGTGGACGCAAGAAGCAAGGGAAGCTTTTGATAATTTGAAGAGGGCTATGACCGTGACCCCCGTGCTTGCATTGCCCAACTTTGAGAAGCCATTTGAGGTGTATACTGATGCAAGTGGGGAAGGAATAGGTGCTGCTTAGGTGCAAGAGAAGCGACCATTGGCCTTTATTTCCAAGGCACTTGGGCCAATAAAGAAGGCATGGAGCACCTATGCAAAAGAGATGTTGGCGGTTGTGCATGCGGTGAAGATGTGGCGGTCTTATCTTTTGGGCCGCAAGTTTACTATTGTGACCGACCAACAAGCCACCTCCTACAACAAAAGATTCTCACTCCCGACCAACAAAAATTCCTTGTCAAGCTACTTGGCTTTAAGTATGAGATTGTTTACCAACCGGGGAAAGAGAACAAAGTGACCAATGCATTGAGTAGAAGAGAAGGGAGTTCACTTTTGTGGGTTGTGTATGAGGAGGATGACTCCTATGATGGCCTTGAGTGGGGTCGAATGGAGAGTTTGAGACAAGATCCGAGAAGCTACAAGAATTGATGTGAGAGCCCTTGAGATATTGAACTTTTGGAAGCACAAAAAGAAGGGGTAGTTGGCTTCAAGGTGAGGGATGGCCTTATCTACTACAAAGATTATGTTTATGTGCCTAATGTTCCAAACTTCAAGAAGGAGATTCTTGATCACTTCCACAATAGTAAGGAAGGAGGGCATTCGGGGTGGTTAAGAA
Source organism: Pterocarya stenoptera (assembly GCA_003123785.1). Lineage (NCBI taxonomy): Eukaryota > Viridiplantae > Streptophyta > Magnoliopsida > Fagales > Juglandaceae > Pterocarya > Pterocarya stenoptera. Next base: position 213,299 of record QEOT01002190.1, on the reverse strand, counting down.
CTTACATAAGGGTGAAACACTTCTTCTATTGGGAGGAGCTTAATAAAGAGGTAAAGAAGCTAGTCGCCGAATGTGATGTGTGCCAAAAGGCCCAGTATGACACAAGACCACCAACTGGCCTCTTACAACCATTGCCAATTCCAAACTTGATTTGGGAGGACTTCACAATGGACTTTGTGGAGGGGCTACCTAATAGTAGTGGCCATGAGAGGATTTTAGTGGTGGTGGATCGACTTAGCAAATATGCTCACTTTGTTCCTCTCAAGCATCCTTACATGGCTAAGAGTGTGGCCAAGGCTTTCATTGATAATGTGGTGAAGCTACATGAGTTTCCAAAGAGCATTGTGACCGATCGAGATAGGGTGCTTATGAGTATATTTTGGAATGAGCTATTTGAGTTCCAAGGGAGCAAGTTGAAGGCAAGTTCGGTTAAGAATGATGAGGTGGAGAAAGAGTTGATTACTAGAGATGAGATACTAGTGAAGGTGAAGAGGGAGCTCAAGAGAGCTTTGAAGAAGTACTATGAGTCTATGACCAAGGGAGGCGTGTCATTGCCTTTGAAGTGGGGACTTTGTGTACTTGAAGCTACAACCATATGGGCAAAAGACCTTGAGGAAGAAGCTTAGTTTGAAGCTGTCCAAGAGGTACTATGGGCCTTTCAAGGTGCTAGAGAAATTGGGAGAAGTGGCTTATAAGTTGGAACTTCCTCCAACATCCAAGCTACATCCGGTCTTTTATGTGTCGGTGCTAAAGAAGCGGGTTGGGGACCCTAGGCTCATCATTGAGGAGTTGCCTACCTTTGATGAAGAGGGAAGAATGCTCTTGCGACCAAGGGAAGCACTTGAGTATAGGGTGGTCAAAAAGGGGAGGAGTAGGAGGAAGGTGTGGCAAGTGTTGATACAATGACAAGGAGTGCCTAGGGAAGAGGCTTCTTGGGAGGAATATGATTAGATGACATTGAGATTTTTGGATTTGATCCTTGAGGACAAGGATGTGCTTGAAGGGAGGGGGAATGCCAAGACCCCAAGGAAAGTGGCCCACGGCGAAGTTGCCAACCATGCCATGACAAGCCTTGATAGCCTCACGGGCCATGCCTTGACAGCCCCATGGCCTATGCAATGACAACCCCATGGCCTATGCAATGACAACCGCACAGGCACACAATGAGGTTAGCCATGGCTTGGTGATGGAAACCTCACTCTTGCTCAAGTGTTTATGGCCTGTTGAGTGATTGAATCTTGGGTTACCTCAATGTAACACCAAGATCCGAATGGTTGGAAGATGAAAATCAAGACTAACTCGGGCTAGCACTCAATTCTTGAAAATTAGGGTGACAGCATAAGCTTCACTTTTATTGAAAATAACATAATAATCAATTACAATGCAAAACCGAAATAAATAGTACTAGGGTTTGGCTAGCCCTCCCCCAATTATTCCCTCCAACGACTCCTCTTGAAATCATAATCCCAAAACAAATTGAACTCCTAAATTTAAGGAAATAATCTTATCAAATGCCTAAATAAAAGAAACAAACTCAAAACAAATTAACAAATAGATAATCTCCCCAATTTGAAGGAGATATTCAGCCAACCTTCTAGCAACTGCCTAATCCCCAAAAATTAAGTGGTTTGCCTCCCCTAAGTTCAAGGGATTTGCCAACCAACCTCTAAAATCAAGGAATTGGCTAACAACTTGATTCTCCTCTAGTTAACCTTGTTTTGGGTGCTCAAGGACCCATCACCCGAGCCATGCATGTACCCCAATGCCACCCTCCTAGTCTCGGCACGCCTAGCCCTCCTAGTGGCATTATGAATGGTCATTCTTGGATCTCCATCACCTGGCCATGACGAGCTTTGATAGCCCCATGGCCTATGCCATGACAACCCACAAGAACACGAGGAGGTTAGCCACGGCCTGGCCATGACAACGCCATAGCTGTGCCATGACGTGCCCTAGCGCGCACCACAGCAGCACACGCAGCCCCCCAGCTCATGGCAGTAGCCAATGCCCAAGCTCCTGCCTGGGCCAAGACAGCCCATGCCCAAGTCCTTGCCTGCATGCAACTAGGAGGGTTAGGCGTGCCGAGGCTAGGAAGGTGGCATTGGGTTGTATGCATGGCTCGGGTGATGGGTCCTTGGGCGCCCAAGACAAGGTCAACTAGAGGAGGATCAAGTTGTTAACTAATTCCTTGATTTTAGGAGTTGGTTGACAAATTCCTTGAATTTAGGGGAGAAGGCAAACTCCTTGATTTTAGGGGATTGGGTAGTTACTAGAGGGTTGGCCTAATATCTCCTTCAAATTAGGGAGATTATCTATTTGTTTAAGTTTGTTTTCTTTGTTTTAGGCATTTGATAAGATTGTTTCTTTAAATTTAGGAGTTTGATTTATGTTTGAGATTAAGGTTGTTAGAGGGAGTAATTGGGGCAAGGATGGCCAAAACCCTAGTGAAACCCTACTATTAATTTCGGTTTTTGGCTCGTAATTCATTATTATGCTATTTTGAATGAATAAGAATTTTCTCTTCCCATATCTCGAGAATTGAGTGCTAGCCCGAGTTAGTCTTAATTTTCACCATTACACCAATCAAATCTTGGTTTTGCCTTGAGGTAACCTTAGATTCAATCACCTAACACGCCACAAACACTTGAGTGAGAGTGAGGCTTCCATTACCAAGCTGCCAACCATGTCATGACAAGTCTTGACAGCCCCACGGGACATGCCTTGACACTATCGCTGACAAGCCTTGACAGTCCCCCAGCTGAGCCACAAGCATGCCATGGCCCCAGCTATGGCAGGGTCAGGATAGCCCTGCAGACATGCCATGGTGGTTGGGGCCAACCATGATAGCCCTGTAGGCATGCCATGGCACGCCCAGGACAACCCTGCAGGCTTACCATGGCACGCCCAAGGCTAGTGTGTAGCAGCCTAGCCAGGACAGCCAACGAGGCTAGTGGCTACCCAGGCAGCATGTCTGTATCCCATCAAAAACCGCCCTAGGACAAGGTCCTAGGCATGCATGGACAACAAAGATTGGGCTACTTCCGTGGTGAAGGCCAGCCAAGGGCTAAGACATGTGACTGGCTACATTGGCCATCCAAGACCATGCTATTTTATTATCTTTATTTATTTTATTTAAGTATATTTCAAGAGACCTAATGGGGGTTTTCACTTTATAATCTCTATAAATAAGACCCTTAGCACCTTAGTTTGCATCTTTTGACAATTTGGCAAATCCTTTTGTGGGCGGCTTATGTTCTTGAGATCACCATCGATGCTTAGCACTTGGGCTACTTGGGTGAAATTCGTGAATTCTTAGTAGATGATCATCTCTTTGAAATTCATGAATAGGAGGTAATTCAATTTATCTTATTTCATCATTCGTGCAATTCGTGAATCGATTGTGAATTATCTATCAATCTTATGAGTATTTTTTTTGTTCCATTTAATTTGTCAATCTCTTGTTTATGTTTTCCATTCTATATTCAAAATTCACAAATACAATATTCTTATATTTTTCATCTTGTTGATCTATTCTTTCTTGCATATCAAAGACATCCTAAACCTTTATCTTAGTATTCTTTGATTTTTCAAAATATCTATATAAACTATAAAGAGAGTCTTCATTTCTTTGTTGAGTCCATTCATCATTTGTTCATACAATTTTCCACGTGATCATAAGTATTTCTATTGTTCATACATTGACTTGCATCCCTCCATCTCGCAAACATAATCCATTTATTCTTTTGATCTTTCCCACTCACATAGTTTGGCCAACACATTGTTTGCCCTACTTTCAATACTCATTAATTCCATAAGACGTAGCTTCCATCATCTCCACAAACCCTAGCCGAAACCAATGTTGCCTCTATCTTTCCATACATATCTTACCTTAGTTGGAAACCCTAACCTTCCATAAGGATCTTCTAAACTTTAAGAATCCTAACCTTAGCCACCTTTCATCCAACTAAATCCTAGAGTCGTACAAGGTAATTCCTACCTCTTAGGAATCCTTATCTCATCTTCTCACTTACCAATCCCTAAATCATCTCCTACAAGTTAGGAATACATATTCGATCTTCCAATTTCTCCAAATTTGAAATACATCCCTAGCCTTAGTCAAACTTCCAATTCCCAACAACTCCAATGCATCTTACCATTTAGAATCAACCTTAACCACCTTACCCATCATCGCAATCCTATCTTCCATATCCATATCCCTTGATTTAAGGAATTGCCATCCCATTGTCAATCATTTAAATCTCTCAATCCTTACAATATCTCAAACCAATCAAGACTTACCCCAATAGCTAAAATCAAATCTCAATCCTCTTCTATATTCTAAATTCAATCTCTACAATCACTCAACTTCCTTAGAATCACTCTATCCCTAAAATTACTTTATTTCCTAGAATCTCTCAAGACAACCAAAGACTTCCAACCTCTTATCAAACCCAAATCACATCTTTCATATCCAATCCCACAAATCTCTCATTCCCTATAATCACTCAAGTTAATCAAAAACTATCATCATCTTGCCAAATCCAAATCATGTCTTCCATCTCCAAATTCCTAAACTCAAGGAACAATCTTAGACCCATTCACATACCATTCATCTTCATCTTCTTACCTTAACCGAATTCCTATCTTTCCCAAAGAGACTCCATCAATAGGAGTCCTAGCCTCATTCATCCACATTCCTTCCAAACCCTAGCAACTCACCCTACACTCCAACTCTAATCCAACTCTTCCAATTTTGAAATTTTCCTTAGCCACCATCCAGACCCTAGCCTATCTTCACCGTACCAACCCTAAATATCACCCAAGTGGCCCCAACATCAAGGGCAACCTTCAAGCCATTCCCCATTACCTAAAACACGCCTAATCATCAATTAGATCACCTGAGCTTACCATCATCTTCATTTCCATCATTAAACATCATATCTTCATCAACTAAGAACCCATCATTGTCATAATACGTGCAAAGGCCAAGCAAGAAGGCTAGTCACTTCAGTCATTGCAAGGAAAACCAAGGCAAGGACAACATAGTGTTTAGGGATTTGACCGAGGTCTCTAACACAGCAGTAGCAAGCGCAGCGCACATGTTACTGACCTCGGTCTAGTCCTTAAACATTAAAGTCCAGAAGCTTGCCTTGTCTTGTGTTGACCGAATGTCTCTTGCTAACTTGCTTGGCCTTGAACGAATGATGGCAATGGAGGGTCCCTAGGTTGATGGAAGTATGGTGTTTAGTGGTGGAATTGATAATGATGATGTGTTGGGGGTGATCTAAGTGATGAATTTGTGTGTTTGATGCGCTGTGGAATGGCTTGATGATGGTCCTTGGTGTTGGCGCCACTTGGTTGATGTTTAGGGTTGGTATGGTGAAGTGATGGTAGGGTTTGGATGGTGACTAAGGAGAATTACGAATTTGGGAAATGATGGATTATGGTTGACGTGTAGAATGATGTGCTAGGGTTTAAAAAGATGGAGATGAGTAAGGCTGAGATTCCTAAATTGTAAGATTAATTTAGGAATGATGGGATTTCGGATATGGCAAGGGATGAAGGTCTTTGGTGGGATTTAGTGATTCAAGGTATTGAGTGATTTTAGGGATTGAGTGATTTTAGAGATTGAGTGATTTTAGGGAATTGGATTTCGAAGATGAGACGAGGATTCTTAAAATGTAGGAATTTCCATGTGGGACTCTAGAGTTTCGGCGAGGGCTAATTTGGATGAAGGGAGGCTAGCTTTGGAAAGTGAGAATTATGGGAAATATGAGATTGGAAAGATGGAGGCTTAAAATGTGTTTGTGAGGTAAGAAAACACAAGAAAATATTTGAACAAACTAGAAAGTAAATTAACAACAATGAATGATATGAAGATTGATGATAAATGGATTCAACACCATCCAAACCCTATGTAACAACCCCACCCTTCGCGGCGTATTAGCTTGTAACAACCCCACCCCGCGAAGGGTGGAATTGTTACGTACATACCTATTCCTTGCATATTTTCTTTTTATTCATTCTTTTTCTTCTTTTCTAGTAATATGGGATTAGCATAGACATAACACACGTGTACTCTAGACTTCTTATTCAATAAAGGGGAATACCTAATAGACATTATATTCAAACATTTATCCATAGGAGACTCTCAGAGTCCATTCATACAGGGTCGAACCAACAAGGAAGACACTAAGCTTCTGCCTCTCTCTCTGCAATAATGCCTTGCTCCCCAGCCTCTTCGTCATTTTTTGGACGTTTAAAACATTTAAAACAGAAGTGAGTCTAATACTTAGTAAGTAGTACACCATGCAGTGAACATACTAGGCATCTATTATTTTCCTTTGAAACTATGCATACATAAACATTTGCAAGTCCTTGGTAGTGCTTTCATGCATAAACACCTTTCATGCTTTTCATTCATGGAATAAACAATGCTTCCATGCATAAACATCTTTCATACTTTTCAACTTTCACTTTCATAGGCCATTGCACATTGTTACGCCCCGCGTGCTAGGGTAAGCGGTCTTTTAAACCTATGGATTCACCCGTGGCCACAGGCTGGAATCCCATTCCGTCAGGGTGCAACACTGGGTGCACTACCAGATACTACTACCTGGCATTGCAATCTGTCCATTCATTCATTGGGTACCCCTTTTTATTCATGTGGCCGTTATGTATTTTTATACATTGAAACATTCATTTCCTTTCAGTCCTTTCGTTCTTTCATTCATTTCTCTTTTTCATTTAACAATTTATTCATAGGAAATGAACGTCACTTAAAAGCATGAGCTTAAACATGGTTTAAAAGCATGAGCTTAAACATCATTTAAAGCTTTTACATCGCCTAAAAGTATGAGTTTAAACATCATTTAAAGCTTTTACATCGCCTAAAAGTATTGAGCTTAAACATCATTTAAAGGCACGAGCTTAAATATTATTTAAAAGTATGAGCTTAAACATCAATTAAACACATGAGCTTAACATTTAAAAGCACTAGCATAAACATCATTTAAAAGCATGAGCTTAAACATCATTTAAAAACATGGGCTTAACATCATCCTTCAAGACATCCTTTAAAACGTCAATTCTCAGGGACCTTTTAAAATGTTTCCTTAGGATTATTTTAAAACGTCAGTTTTTAGAGACATTTAAAGTAGCAGTTCATAGAGACATTTTAAAACTCCTTTAAAGCATTACTTGAAGCATAAAATATGATACGTTTCTTTCATTTCCTTTCCTTTGCATTTAAATATTTTTATCATCTTTCTTAGTTCAATGCATATGCATTTTCATGAACAAGATGCATTTTTCATGCTATACTATAGGAATAATCATAAGTTTCTTGAGAGAGCATGCATGAAAATTTCATAACTTAGAACCTACATATATGCATTACCTTATACATGTACATACAATTATAATCGATAAGGTACTTAACATGGGCTATCAAGGAAGGGCTTGTACATACTATATTTATTTACTCTTTTCATTAGAGAGATATTTGCAACAAGAGAGATATATTCTTTCATAAAGAGAACTTGGTGTAAGAAAAATGATCATAGCTACTTATTTGCGAGCTTTACTAGCGAGTTCCTTTGAACTTGAAAGTAAATTCCTATTCAATGAAATTGAATAAACACATTAATATCCATCTTCACTTTAAGCTTTACTAACCGACACCCTTTAACGCTCACCTTAAATTTCAATTTGGAATTAAAGTGTTTTCCTTAATCCATTCTCACTTAATGAGTCTTATCTACAAGGTATAACCTTAACCTATTAAGCTACCCACCATACATGGCACTACAAAACATTAAAATCCTCACAAACATTTTAAAAAAATTTATGAAAGTAAATAACATGCTTGCCATCCCTCTAAAATAAAGCATAGCATAAAATATAACAAGGTTATCTATTTAATAGACTTTAAAATACTTAAACTTATGCTTTACTCACTTAATTCCTTTTAAAAGCAAGATATAAAATTACAAGGCCCAAGCAAGACCTCTAAAATAAACCTCTAGCATCTTAAAAATAGATTTCCAACCAAACATCAACACAAGATACATCGTACCAATATATATAAATTAAAATCACTTTAATTATCACATATGATTAAACCAAGTTTAAGGATAACATAGAAATTTCGAAATATAGGAAATTACATAGCAAAAACCACTTTAACATATTCGGTTTGGACTAAAATCAGAGCACCCATATTTATCCATAAGTTGGTAAATTAACAACACCAAAATACAAGTTAAAACAACTTAGGGAGCTTCCAAAATCAACTACAAGTTCTCTGCATCAAAACAATTCCAATGGTCAAAGTGCAGTGGAGCCACCACACCGAACAAGAGGCAACGTGGGAGCATGGGGACAATATGAGAAAAAAGTACCCCACCTTTTCCTTTGAAGTACGTCAATCTCGAGGACGAGATTGTTTTTAAGGGGGGTAGAGTTGTAATACCCGAATCCTACTGCGTAAGTCCATTTTATTAATTCTTTAAGTTAAATATTTTGAGATAAAGATTTTTATTATTACTTTCAATTATTTTATTTTAAGATGAGCATGTTTTATTTTTAAAATAGGATTTATTAAAATAAATCAAGGGTATTATTTTTAAGACTTTGAAATATTTCTCTTAAGCCCTTTAATTTTATTTATTTAGAAATGGCCCAATTAATCCCTACCATTGGATTAATAGGTGAAAAGCATTCTTGAGGTGGATAGATCTCCACCATCCATCTTCCAAGTTTATGTGATAAGCTTTGACCAAGCAACTAAAGCCATCCCTTTCACTCGTATGATTCCCAAGACAAGCCATTAAGCTCTTTGCATCCATAGACTTCTAAAGCAAGCCATTGAGCTCATTTGACCCATAAGCTTCCTAAGGAAGCCATTGACTTCATTTTTTTACTTTACCTATCGTCCAAAGCAACACAAAAGGAGAAGAAGAAAAATAAAAACTATTCTAAGGCATCACATCGTTGCACCCGTTGGTCAAAGCTACACAAAAAGGCAAAATCAATTCCCTTTATTCCCCTTTTCACTCATAGTTTCCTCAATAAGCCAATTTAATTTCTTTTTCCCCCTTATACGTCGGCTTATTAGAGAAGAAAACAAATCCTCTTTTCCTTTTGCACCCACCGATGTCTAGAGCAAGCAAAGGAAGAAAATTCTTCCAACCCTCACCGTGTGATTACAAACCCCTCTTTCCCATTCCATTTCTCTTCCAATATCAAGCCAAGCTTCCATTTTTCCTCCTCAAGAAGAAAATAGTCTTAGTAAGAGCATCCTCAACCTTTTCCCTTGTGTATTTCGAAATATAGGAAATCACATAGCAAAAACCACTTTTAACATATTCGGTTTGGACTAAACAGAGCACCCATATTTATCCACAAGATGGTAAATTAACATCAAAATTCAAGCTAAAACAACTTAGGGAGTTTCCAAAATCAACTAAAATTGAGTGGGTCAAGTTAGGGTTTTTACCTTTGGATAAATCCTTCCCAAAATACGAAAATGATGAAGAGGAAGGTGGATTCGGCTTAGGAAACAGAGGGTACATGAAACTCTTAGCTGGAAGTCCAAAACCGAACATCAATAATCAACAAGAGAAACCCACATGATTAAACTATGGCTAAGTTTCGAAATACACAAGGGAGAGAGTTGAGGATGCTCTTACCTTACTGTTTCCTCTTGAGAAGGAGGAAAAATGGAAGCTTGGCTTGATATTGGAAGAGAAATGGAATGGGAGAGAGGGGTTTGTAGTTGCACAGTGAGGGCGGGAAGAATTTTCTTCCTTTACTTGCTCTAGATGTTGGTGGATGCAAGAGGAAAATAGGATTTGTTTTCTTCTCTTGTAAGCCGACGTATAAGGGGGAAAAAGAAATTCAATTGTCTTATTGAGGAAACTACAAGTGAAAAGGAGAAGAAAGGGAATTAATTTTGTCTATGTGTAGCTTTGACCGACGGTGCAAGGATGGGATGCTTTAGAATAATTTTTGTTTTTCTCCTTTTNTGGTGGATGCAAGAGGAAAATAGGATTTGTTTTCTTCTCTTGTAAGCCGACGTATAAGGGGGAAAAAGAAATTCAATTGTCTTATTGAGGAAGCTACAAGTGAAAAGGAGAAGAAAGGGAATTAATTTTGTCTATGTGTAGCTTTGACCGACGGTGCAAGGATGGGATGCTTTAGAATAATTTTTGTTTTTCTCCTTTTGTGTTGCTTTGGACGATGGGTAAAGTGAAAAAGTGAAGTCAATGACTTCCTTCGGAAGCGTATGGGTTAAAAGAGCGCAATGACTTGCTTTAGAAGCCTATGGGTGCAAAGAGCTTAATAACTTGTTTTGAGAATCATACGGGTGAAAGGGATAAAAGGGCTTTAGTTGCTTGGTCAAAACTTATAACATAAGCTTGGAAGATGGATGGCGGAGATCTATCCACCTCAAGAATGCTTTTCACCTACCAATCCAATGGTAGAGATTAATTGGGTCATTTCTAAATAAATAAAATTAAAGGGCTTAAGAGAAATATTTCAAAATCTTAAAAATAATACCTTTGATTTATTTTAATAAATCCTATTTTAAAAATAGAACATACTCATCTTAAAATAAAATAATTGAAAGTAATAATAAAAATCTTTATCTCAAAATATTTAACTTAAAGAATTAATAAAATGATGCATGGACCTACGTAGTAGGATTTGGGTATTACACTCTAGCCTCACTTCACCATACCAACCCTATGCATCAACCAAGTGGCGCCAACACCAGGGACTATCATCAAGTTGTTCTACATTGCATCAACCACACAAATTCATCACTTAAATCACCCCCACACATCATTATCATCTTTTCCACCACTAAACACTAAACTTCCAGTAACCTAGGGACCCTTCATTGCTATAATCATTCCAAGACCAAGCAAGGAGATAAGTTGCAATTAGTCATCACAAGGACGGGCGAGCTAGAGGACCTTAGTATTTGGAGACTAAGGTTAGTTTCTTGGGTGCCTGTGGGGTTGTCATGGCATAGGCCTGTTTTCCTTGAGCTTGGCTAGGGTTGTTTATGGAAAACCCAAATGCAATGAAAAATTAATGTTAGGGTCATTTCTCCATTTTCCATCCAATTATCTATCCTTGTTCATATATTTTCTTGCACTTTCTCGCATATCAAATAGATCCTAACCTCATCCTTCATATTCTTGATTCTTTACATTATCATTTTTTCTAAAATAACCCAACCCATGCAACGAGCCCATCATGGGGCCCACCCAAGACATATTTGAAAGGAAACCTTTTAGGGTTTTTCCACCTATGTTATTGCTTTAAATAAGTCTTTTTGACTTTAGGAGGATCTTTTTGGCTAATTTTCCTTGTAGATGGTTTGAGTTGTTCTTGAGATTTTTCGGTGCTTTTGCATTTGGCTTTTTGGGTGAAATTCGTGAATCCCAAGGAGAGGGACATCACCTTGCAATTCATAAATAGGTGGTGATTCCATGATTATCTTATGAGTATTCCTCCATTCTTCATCCAATTATCTATCCTTGTTCATATATTTTCTTGCACTTTCTCGCAATATTAAACATATCCTAACCTCATCCTTCATATTCCTCATATTATCATCTTTCCTAAAATAACCCTTAATCCATCCCAATTACCATAGCCGAAAACCATAGCCTCCATAAGTAGGTCCTATAATTTAGGATCCAAACCCTATCTTCCATTTTTGAATCCCTAAATTCTAGGAACCAACCTTAGCCTCATACAAACCACCACTTAATGTTAGGGTCCTCTGCTAAGTCCCCAAACACTAAAGTCCTTTAGCTCATCTCTCCTTGTGATGATTGATTGCACCTTGTCTTCTTAGCTCGTCTCTCCTTGTGATGACCGATTGCACCTTGTCTTCTTGCTTGGTCTATAGGACTTGCTTATGGAGGCTAGGGTTTTCGGCTATGGCTATTGGGATCAGGGGCGGAACTAGGATTTGGTGATTGGGGGGGTGATTATCAAAGTGTGTCGTATGTAAAGATGAACAGTAACCGACATTTAAGATAGAAAAGTGTGTCATCGATATTTAACATTAACCATATAAGGTTGTTATCTAGGGACAAGCTAAATTATTAAAGCCACCTATCTAAACCTCTCACTTGAGTTCCATCGGACTCAAGTGAAAGATAAAAGTTAAGATAGAAATAGCCATGTAAGATTTTTTGAAGCAAATGATAAAAATTTAGTAAACAAAGATAAACTTTTTTGTTGAATCTAAGATTAAATATTGTAAACTCTCTATAATATAGATAGAAATAGCTATGCGAGATTTGTTGCATTTACTCCTAATTGTTAACTCGATGGTAGTATCTTTACTAACAAAACTAATCCAAACAAGCTAACTGGTGGAAGACTTAAAAGGAAAAGTGTAAATAAATATAAAAAATGAGGTTGTATATTTACCAAATAGCTTATAAAAAGAGATCAAGATACTTTATTACCTCTTATGAGATGTAAAAAAAAAAAAAA
>QEOT01002190.1:106342-198942 GCA_003123785.1 Pterocarya stenoptera | reverse complement strand
ACTCCAACCCCTTGTTTTCCCGTCTTCATAATGCCTTCTCTTTAGACTTCCCTCTAGATGAGCTACCACCACTTTAGCGTCGTAGTTGATTCCTGAAAAAAGATGTTGTAACTCTCTGTTTTTCTTAAAACTTGATTTAAAAATAGTTATTAAATGACTACGTTTCTTGATAATTGAACTGACATTTTAATGTTCTATGAGTTATATCTCTTATTGTGATTTTGTGTTAGGTTTGGTGCGATGTCGGCGTCCCAAGGTTAGTCCAGAGGCCTCTTGAAATTGCTTTGACTGGGAAGATGAGTAAGCGCTGTGTTTGCTTTAAAGAGGATCAACTGGACCAACCAGGGCTGGAAGTTTATGATGGATGTGACTTCCTTGCCATGACTTGCCGAGTTTAAGTTAGGTTGTAATGGTTTTACTAGCAGAGATAAGGTTAAATCTTCCTGAATGTCATAAACAAGTCTTTCATAGGTTTATATATAAATATATATATATATTAAAAAAAAAAAGGTATAAAATATCGAAGACATAATAATCCTTAGGACAATTTGTGACTACATGAGCTCTACCTTTAATTGTTTTTCTTTAAAGCCATATGGGAATGCCTTTTCACTGTTATATCTCTCTTTAACAGATTTGTGATTCTTGATTAGCATGCTTAATGTCATAACATTGTGGAATTACTTGCCCTTGCTTGAAACAGATGATAGCCCTTTACTCAATAATCTCTCAACCTAGCCATCTTTGTGAGAGTTTCGTGACTGATGCTCCCCAGAGATTGATCACTAAAGCAATTGATATTTCTGATTGTCTTAGATCCACGTTTTGAAAAGAGGAGCATGCTTCCCTTTAATACTTTTTTGATTGGCATTGGTTGTCAGGAATAAAGTCCTACTAATCTCGGAGTTGTGAAGTTGTTTGCTTTCAAAACACATCTCAACCCATCTCAACTCATCTTATCTTCATCATTACAACTTTTCTAAATTCCTATACAAAATATAATAATATTTTCTGTTTTCAAAATTCAAAAAAATTTTCCTAAATTCTCACACTAAAATATAATAAACATCCGTACTTTTTCAAATTGCAAAACAATCTTTCTAAATTTTCAAATCAAACATTCTTACTTTTTCAAATTTCAAAACAACATTCTTAAATTCCTACACAAAATAAAATAAATAATTTAACTTTTTCAAATCTTAAAATAATAATAATATTAAAAATTAATATTCATAAAATATATTATTCTACCATTTACAAATTATCTCAACTCTCCATCCAATCCAAACCGTTAAATGTTTTTTGCAAGGGCATCTCGGATAATTCAATGAAAAATATCCCTAATCTGATTGCTCTTAAAAACTATTTGCACTTTAGTTTTCTGGGATTAAACCAAAGGGAGCACACCATCAAGGCTCTATGATTACTGCGTTTTTCTCCAAGTATAAATAATATGGAGTGACCATCAGAGTATTCCTGACCCTTCACCATATGTAGGATTCTCTCTTATTTTTCTGTGGGATTGGAAGTGAGTCTCTACCGAATCATAAATTTACAATCTTTAATGTTCAAAATGCACTAATCTTCACCCGGTTTTAAATCCCCATTTCTAAATCTAACAGCTATGTTGAAATTTCCTTATTTACTCAGTTTACTTGTTATCTTCCTGTTTGTGCCGATCTGTGGAGAGCTAGAAATTGTTTGTTAGACCTGCATGGAGCTTTTGCAGAGCCTTTTAACAGGACGTGTCCATTATTTTCTTGACTGGAATACCTTAAGTTGTGTTATATTACCATGAAATCTGGATTTATGCATATCAAATTGTTATAAACTTGGACCATGCAGCATGCTTTTGGCAATTAAAAAGAAAAGAAAAGATGCCAAATTATCGAAGTAGCAACGTGGGAACAAGCAGAGCATGAATGTACATGGTTTTGAAATACTAGCTGGAGGATTCACAGCTAGTATCCCAACAGGGCACCCCAGACCCCTTTCCGGCTAGTATTGTGCTATGACACCAAAGACATTGTCGGGCTAGTACTTGTAAAAATTTGTCTTATTTTCGTAAAAAATGAAGAGCACACGCTCCTATTCTAGTCCCTTTTTTCTTTTTACATATTTCGACTTCTACATGCATCCCAAACGACTTTTCAACCTATACTAAATCTCCTATGGTCAATGAGAGTACAAATAGCAAGAACTTATGTTTTCTTTATATATTAGCAAGAACTTTGTTGTTCTTACATAAAGTAGATTATATTTTGCATATAATCCTCTTCTAGGCATAACTTGGAATATAATGACTAGAGTTTGTCTCAGAAATATTCACAATTTGAAGACTCTACTTGGAACACCTCCTCCTTGGTATTAGAACTCATTATCTTTGCTCTTACACTCTGAAGAACACTCTTCGTCAGAACTTGGACAAAGTTTTGAGAGGAGAGAAAATTTTGAAAAAATGGCTAGGGAGTCGAGTACTATTTGCTGGCAATATTTTGCATGAACACCCATATGGAGAGCACTAAGGTCCAAACATATCCGTTCTACCACGCTGCAAACACCATACCAGCATTACCACAGTACGATCGAACACGATACATAATTTGAGCGATCACGAGTCTTGTACGTCTGGACAAGTAAATCTCCAGATTTGACTTTGTTTGGTATGAGCTGCAAAGTTTGATGGTGTAAAACTTTTAAGAATTTTTCATAATTTAGTTTTTGTTTCTCTAATTCGGAATTTTCATAGTGTTAAATTCCAAATCATTTTATGAGCCTAATTATTTCTATGTTCTTAATCAAGAGTTTTATGCTTGAGCTATTGCATTTTGGCCTCATAAAAATTTCGTTCTTGAAATTTGCTAACATGTTTGTAATAGATAGTATTGGCCAAGTATTTTAGCTTAGGTGGATGGTGGGTTGTGCTCAATGGGATCTGTTTAGGATGTGTCTCACTTCCAACCTGTCTCGTGACCCTGCGCAATGATCTGGGTGAAATCGGCCTGGTTTCCCTAAGAAAACTTCGATGCTTAAGTTAGTTTTTTTTTTAGGAATGCAGAAAAAGATAACTCGAAGGAAAAAAACTCCCTAAGAAAAGAAAGAAATCCCATTTTTATTGAGGGTTACCTGGAACCTATGAAATCCTATTCTTGCGTTCGATCGACGGCGGATCCTCTTGTTTTGATCCGAGTTTTTGGGTGCATTCCATGTTTGAAGTGGTAACGTATCTACATGAATTCCTGCTTTGTCGTAGGTGGTTGCATGCATATTGTTGACTTGACTGAGTCCTTGATACGTCGACTTTGTATATCGATGCCAAAAGTCTTTCCCGTTGGGCCCCTTTTCTGCTTGGGCCTGCTTTCTCAGAATTGGCTTTTTCATTATTATAAACCCTCCAGTTACCCCGCCAATTCTCGTCGCCTCATGGCGTGGGGAATTATATGTCTGCCTCCCTTTTATATATATATATATATTTTAAAAAAAAACATTTTTGAGACTTGTATTAGGAGCTTCCACTGCTGGGCCTACTTGACATGCTTGGCAGTTAGTCTAGTCACCTGTTGGCCCAGGCCCGTTTCGTGTGTGTTCGGCGCCCCTGCCAACCTTTCAAGTTTGTGTGCCCTTGTTCTCTTCTTTCCCTCTTTCTTGATTCTTTCTTGATGACGTGGCGGAATAGGGAGAGATTTTCGTGTGATGGTTACCATCCTCAATGTCAGGTCATGATGCTTATGACTGTTGACGTTCCTCAATGTCAGGTCATGATGCTTTGTGACCGTCGACGTTCTGCGTTCTCCTCTTTTAAATACCTCTTCCTTCCCTTCTTTCTTTTCTTTATCCCGTTTCTTTGCTCAATCTCTCTCTTGCGTTTCCTGTTTGCCTCCTGCTTCCAGTTCTTGTTCTTCTTCTTCACTTTCCTTCTTCTTGATACTTCTTTGATGGCAGACCAAGGTGGTTCCTCCAACCCTTCTCCTTTCTATGTCCCGCCGGGCACAGTCTTTGAAGGTCACGGATGGCGTTCCTCGTACCGGGAGAAACATCTTTCTGGGCTTCAGGAGGAGTTTGGCATTCCTAAAAGTGCCAATATTACTATCCCTACACGGGGATGTTACGAGGTCGAAGGCTATACAGGTAGGACTACCCTGTACGCTGCCATGTTCTCCCATGGCTTGAAGCTTCCTTTTTGTCGTCCTCTCCTCCAGTTAGCTCCTGCTCAACTCCATCCTCACTCTTACAGGACCGATCTGAGCGCCTGTATTCTCTATCGCATGGTCTTGGAACCCCTAGGGGATGTTTACCCGGACCTAACGGCTCAGAAATTTTTATGCTTCTATCATTTGCGGTCAAATAAAGGCAACGTTGCTAGCTTCCGCAAGAAAGATAGATTTCCTCCTCTGGTTCGTCTTGAGAGTCGTCATTCCAATGCTAAGGCGTGGAATACCAAATTCTTCTTTATAACCGGCACAGGCAGGGATTTTCCTGCTAGGGAAGCTCGTAGTCGAGATTTTTCCGTCAGGGCGATATGGCGCCCCGTTCCTGAGGACAAAATCGTGTGGGCAACCATGCCGCCTCTGTCACGTCGGGAATTATCCTGGATTGAAATTGTTCACTCCTGGGTTGAGACCCATGAAGATGAGTTGGCTTCTGACCTCATCTTGACGCCCGCTAATATTGACCGCTTCTTGATGACGCCCGATCGTTCTCAGGCTCAAGGGCGAAAATTTATGATTTCGAAGGTGATCCTAGCCTCCCTAAAAAAACCCCCTATGAAGACCAAACCCTCCTCCAGTCATGAGGAGGGTAACCGCCCCGAACAAGAAGGGGTTGAAAAGGTGAAAAACCATCCGTTCTGAAGGCTGGCGAAGAAAGGAGGGAGATCCCAAGTAAAATGAGGAATGATGGTACGAGTCAGAAAATGGCTCGTCTAAACTGTGGCGGCTACAGAGGACACCCTGGTACAAGCGCCCATTGGTCAGCAGATGGAGACTGTTGTACGTTCTAGTGGCGCCCAGGCGTAGAGACCTTCCCTGCCTACTCAGCAGCAGGTGGAGGCTCCTGAACGCCCCGGAGGTGTCCAGGCCAAAGGACCCTCCCCGCCAAGCTTCGCCGCTTCTATACCACCTCGTGAGTCGTTGGTGAAGCCACGGGCCCTTAGTCTGCTAGACACCGAGAGCCTGGTTAGCATGGCTCTTTCCGACTTGGCCGATGCTTTCCAGGTCGGCTCTCCCTCCTCTGCAAATCCACTATTGATCTCTCCCACTTCTGGGTTTTCCATGGTGGGAGGCTAGGCAAGAGGAGGTGAGTTGGACGCTGAGGTCGCTGCTCCCTTGACCCTTGAGGGTATTATAGGCCTTGAGGTCGGTGTGGGCTCAGTCTCTCCAAGGCCACTAGGGGTCGATTCTGCTGAACTTCTGGTACCTTGCCCCGTGGCAACTTGTGTTAAAACTGGAGTTGTCCCAACGACTCCTGAGACCCCGCCCACCATCTTTTCCAGGGAGCGCACCCCTGTCCCAACAGGGAGTGGCGAGGGGCCTTCCATACCTTCTCACTTCTCCCCGTCCCAGGGAGATGGGGTGGACTTCGTTTTGAGAACGGAAGGAGATGATGGTCTGCCGGAAGCTGCACGCCCGGCTGAGGATGCTTCACCTTGCCCCCAACCTCCTGGCCCCGTTATATGCCTTGACAGTCAATCCGGGGAGGGGGCAGGTCCTGGCCTTGCTCTAGTTCCCTTGGGGGACTTCGGTTGCTCAGCCAGTGGTGAAGCCTCTTCCTGTTCGGCCAACACCCGAACTGAAGCGGTTACTTAGATGGCCAATCACTTAAAAGATTGGTTTTCGAAGGTACTGTTTTGCTTATTTTTCTCCTTTTCTTTCTCTTCTTTTTTTTTTTTAAACAATTTCTGGCATTCTTTCCTTTTACAGGGGTTTGAAGACTTGGCGGCATGGATCGTGGAAGACCGTGCTCATCTAGAGGGGGAAGTTCTTGAACGGCAGAAGGCAAGTGAGGCCGCAGAGCTTGCTGCCAAGGAATGGCAGGCAGACAAGGTGAAGCTGGATGCCATGTCCAAGAGGGTGAAGGAGCTTAAGACACAGTTGGAACCATCGGAGGGTCATTCCCTCGTGCTTCAAGTCGACTTGGAGATTCGAGAGGAGGAACTTTGTCGTCTCCGAGAGTCTGATCGCCTCGCCCGAATAGCTAAGGAGCGGGATGCCCACGACCTGGAATTCGTCAAGGCTGAACGGGACTTATTAAAGTCCCAACTTTTGGACGTCTGACGAAAATCTGAAGCCGATCTGCTCGCCGTCCGGTCCGAACTCCTCGCCCTTACCCAGGATTGAGATTCAGTTCGCCAAGAGCTGATATCTTCACAGGAGAAGGCTGCTCTTGCTTCTCGGGATCTTTCCTTGGCCCAGGGGGAGTTACAGGAGATTAAGGATCGTCATGAGAAGTACAAGAAAGATGTTGCAGGCGCGGTCGAAGAGCGAAGGCAAGTTATGCTGCAAATGGAGGCTTAGGGCGAACGCCTAGCCGAAAAGAAAAAACTGGTTGCTGAGGTTCGGGCCGAGGCTCAACGCCTTCGTGATCAGCTAGCCTTCGTGCCAGATGTTAGGAGCCGTGCCCTTTGGTTTTGGCTATGGCTCCGGCATTCTTAGGCTAAGGGCCCTTCTCTTGTCCATTCCTTCTACGGACCTTATAAACTTGGATCGGGATTTATTTGTTCCTGATGAAAACAACCGCTGCCGAGTTGACAGGTTTGGGCTGAACGAAATGCCCGACGCCTTCACAGGGATTCCCCCTCTGCCACCCCCAGAAGATGTTGCCTAATTCTTTAATTCTTTTTGTTTTGATTCTTTGATGTATGCCTTTTTCTCAATTTGATCGAGATTTATGATGTAATACACATTTTGTATTTCATTTTTTCATCGGCATTAAATGTTATTCTTTTTCTTTTGCTTTTATATTGTGTATGCATTTTTTTTTTGTTGCATTCCTACTTTGTCAACCCAGTTGTCGCCAGTTTTCATATTCGGCACCTCCATCTATTTCAACTTGTCTCTAGTATTTAGGGTCGGTGTGGTTCGATGACCTACGCGCCCCTCTATACCTGGCGCCACAAGCTGTGATAGCTTGTCTTTGGTGCTTAAGGGTCGGCGTGGTTCGATGACCTACGCGCCCTTCTATACTTGGCACCACAAGCTGCGATAGCTTATCTTTGGTGTTTAAGGGTTGGCGTGGTTCGATGACCTACGCGCCTTTCTATACTTGACACCACAAACTGCGATAGCTTGTCTTTGGTGTTTAAGAGTTGGCGTGGTTCAATGACCTATGCGCCCTTCTATACTTGGCACCATAAGTTGCGATAGCTTGTCTTTGGTGTTTAAGGGTTGGCATGGTTCGATGACCTACGCGCCCTTCTATACTTGGCACCACAAGCTGCGATAGCTTGTCTTTGGTGTTTAAGGATTGGCGTGGTTCGATAACCTATGCGCCCTTTTGTACTTGGCACCGAGTAACATTACCTTTCCACTGAAGGTTCATCAGAGGCAAAGACTTAACAGAGTATGGTTAAAAAGGAGCAATCAAAACATCCTTATATTAATAAACATGGACATGCTAAAGCCGTGGAATTTAACATAAATGAAAACACTGCCGAAGTAAAAAAAGCTGCATTTCTATTGATAGAAGTTCCTCAAGTGCTCAGCGTCCCATGGATGGGGTAGTTCCTTGCCCAAGCTGTCTTTTAGTCGGTATGACCCTGGCCTATTAGGTAAGGACCTTCCCATCGAGGCCCCATCTTTCCTTCGTCCTGGGTTGTCACCCCGCTCTTTCTCAAGACTAAGTCGCCCACTTTGAAAGTTCTATGTTTTACTCTTTTATTGAAATATTGCCTAGCCCTCACTTTCTCCCATAGCATTCTTGCTTCTGCTATTTCCCTTTCTTCCTCCTCCAAATCAAGATACTCCTCCATCTTTTTGTCGTTCTAGGGGGCCGAAAAGTAAGTCGTTCTGTATGTGAGGAGGCCCCTTTCTACTGGAGCTACTGCCTCACAACCATACGCCAATGTGAACGGGGATTCCCCTATAGGAGTCTTTGCCGAAGTTCTGTACGCCCAAAGTACTCCAGGTAGCTCCTCTGCCCACTCCCCCTTATTCCCTGTGACTTTCTTCTTTAGGATTGAGAGCAACGCTTGGTTTGTAGCTTCCGCCTGTCCGTTCGATTGAGGGTGACCCGGCGAAGAGTATTTTACTTTAATTTTTAATTCCGCACACCATTCTCTGAAATGATCCGAATCAAACTGGCATCCGTTGTCCGTTACTATACTTCGAGGGACCCCAAACCTGCAAATGACATTCTTCCATAGAAACCTCGTGACAGCCTTGCTTGTTATAAATGCTAGTGATTCTGCCTCAGCCCACTTCGTGAAATAATCCATAGCTACCACTATGAACTTTACCCCGCCCTTTCCTAGTGGGAAAGGTCCGACTAGGTCTAAACTCCACTGGGCAAAGAGCCATGGTGCGGTCATGGATGTCAGCTCCTCTGGGTGGGCATGTTGTATTGGTGCGTGCGCCTAACATTCTACACATTTTCTACTAAACGCTTGAGCATCTCTCAAGGCGTTGTGCCAATAATAGCCCGCCCTCATTGCTTTCCTCGCCAAAGTCTTTCCGCCCGAATGGTTCCTACATATACCTTCGTGTATTTCTGCCAACACATATTGGGCTTCTTGGGCGGAGATACACCGTAGCAATGGGGCGGAAAAACCTCTTCTGTAAAGAACTCCGTCGATAAGTAGGAATCTTACCGCCCTCCGCTACATCTTTCTCTCCTCATCCTTCGAGTCTAGTAACTTCCCTTCATCCAGTTATTCAACTAGCTTTTTTGCCCATTCGGGGACGCTAGTTCCCACAATCTCTATCTCCATTCCAATGGCTGGGACTTCAACGACTCTGTGCTCTACTAGCCATGGGAGGGGTGTTTCGTCCATGCCCGACGCCGCCCTAGCTAATCTGTCCGCCACTTCATTTTTTGCTCTAGGAATCTGGGCTATATTGAAATAAGAAAGGAAGTCCCTTGCTTCCCACACACGCTCAAGATACTTCTTCAACATTTCCCCTTTCGTTGCATACAAGCCTAAAACTTGATTCACATTTATTTGAGAATCCAACTTAACTTCCACCTCGGTTGCTCCTATCTTGGCGGCGAGGCAAAGCCCTGCCATGAGCGCTTCATATTCTGCTTCATTGTTCGTTATATGATGCAAATTCCTACCATCAGGACCTACCAGGAATATTTACAAGCCTCCACCTGCCTTGCAAGATGAACCGTCGACGTAAAGTACCCACGGCTTCCTTGTTGGGGCCACTGTATCCTCCTGAGGAAAACCTGAAAATTCTGCTACGAAGTCGGCTAGGACTTGTCCCTTAACTGCTTTCTGGGTTCGTACCTCAAATCAAACTCCCTTAACTCCATTGACCACCCAATCAGTCTCCCCGAACTCTCAGGTTTCCTCAAGGTTTTTGCTTGCAGAGCCTCCGTGAGTATCTTTATAGTGTGAGCTTGGAAATAGGGACGAAGTTTTCTAGCCGCCATTACTAAGGCAAAGGTTAATAACTCAATCTTTGGGTATCTCGTCTCGGCTCCCCTAAGGGCCCTGCTAGTATAATACATCGGATATTGAGTTCCTTCTTCCTCTTTCATCAGGACGGCGGACATAGCGTTTGGGGAAGTCGCGAGATAGGCGTGAAGCACGTCGCCCTTTTGTGGCTATTTCAAAAGTGGTGGGCTGGCCAAATATTGTTTCAACTTCTCGAACGCCTCATCGCACTCTTCATTCCAGGGATGCGTCTTCCGTAACACCTGGAAGAAAGGGAGGCATCTATCCGTTGAACGAGCGATGAATCTCCCTAAGGTGGCTATCCTGCCCTCCAACTGCTGTGTTTTGTTCAGGTTCTTGGGTGGCTTCATGTTGAGTATGGCGGCTACCTTCTCTGGGGAAGCCTCAATTCCCCTTTCGGACACAATGTAGCCCAAGAACTTGCTGGATCCGACCCCGAAAGCGCATTTTGAAGGGTTCAACCCCATCTTATAACGGCGTAGGGTTTCAAACGCCGCCCTCAGATCGCCCAAGTGTCGAGTTTCTTTGCTTTTAACTAACAGGTCGTCTACATAAACTTCCATAGATTTTCCAATCTGCTCTTGGAACATCCGATTTACCAGCCTCTGATAGGTTGCCCCTGCATTCTTTAATCCAAACGGCATAACCTGGTAGCAATACAGTCCCCGGTCTGTTATGAATGAAGTTTTGTCTTTGTCTGCCGGATACATCCGGATTTGACTGTACCCAGAATAGGCGTCCATAAAACTTAGCATACGGTGTCCTGCTGTAGCATCCACGATTACATCAATGCGTGGCAGGGGAAAACTATCTTTGGGATACTCCTTATTCAAATCAGTGAAATCTACACACATTCTCCACTATCCATTTCCTTTTTTTACCATAACCACATTTGACAACCATTCCGGATAGTGAGACTTCTAAATGAATCCGGCAGCGAGCAATTTTTCTACTTCTTTTTTAATGGCGGTGTACTTTTCTCCGCTGAATGATCTCCTTTTCTGGCGTACAGCTTTGTGTGCAGGGTCCACACCCAGACGATGTTCAATGACTTCATTATCTATGCCCGACATTTCTTCATGACTCCAGGCGAAGATATCCCTGTACTTGATCAACAACTGCTTCACTGCCTCCCTATCCGTCAGTGGCATATTAGTTCCAACGTGGGTTGTTGACCTTGGGCGGTCGGTGTGTAATACCACGAGTTCTAATGGCTCATTTACCTCAGCGTGCTGCTAGCTTTGTTCGTCCCGGACCTCCACCTCCTCCAACAACAGTGATGGAGGATAAGGAGGGATCAGTTCTTTATTTCGTTCCTTCACCATACACACCTCCTCTCGACTTTTTCGGAGCTCCTGGACATAGCATTCCCTTGCTAGAGCCTGCTCACCTTGTGACTCCCCTACCCCATTGCTGGTTGGAAACTTCATCTTGAGGTGGTAAGTGGAAGTAACTGCCCTTAGTTGATTGAGTGTCGGTCTTCCAAGTATGGCGCTGTAGGAAGAGGGTGCTTTTACCAATAGGAAATCAGTCATGGTTGTAGTCGTCCGCGCCCCGGATCCAGCAGTCACTGGGAGAGTAATGGCTCCCATGGGAAGGATGGTGTCCCCAGAGAAACCTTTCAATGGTATTGGGGAAGGTCTTAATCGACTGACATCAGTCCCCATCTTTACGAACGCTGCCCAGTATAGGATGTCAGCGGAGCTCCCATTGTCAATCAGTACTCGCCTGGTCGTGTAGTTAGCTATCACCAAAGTGATTACCAACGCATCATCGTGTGGGTACAATATTCCTTGTCGATCTGCCTCTCCGAAAGTAATGACCATTTTGTCTCCGCCCAACCTTGGCTGCTTGGGGACTCTATCCGCCAGAAACACTTCTTCGTATCTGGATCTTCGCGCATATGCCTTCCGGCTAGATGTGGACATACCGCCCCCAGCAAACCCTCCTGCTATAGTTCAAATTTTTCCTGTGGGTGGCTTGTTCCTTTCACCTCTGGGGGGTGCTTTGTCCCCTCCATTCTAGTGGTTAGACGCTCTGTGCCGTGGTTCAGGCGTCCTGCTTCTTTTGGTTCCCTGCCCATTTTTTGGGCGTCTTCTCGGCTTTGAACGTTCCACGATCATTCCCTCTAACTCTCTGGTTCTGGTCATTTCAGCTACTTTTTTCTTCATGGTTGTGCAATCCTCGGTCCAGTGGGACCCGGTTTGGTGATATTTGCAATAACGTCCACTTGTACTGCGACGTTCTTCCGTTTCCTTCTCGTCTTCCCGCACATTTAAGTTATTGTGTATGAGTCTGGGACTGTAGCCCGCCTTTTTCTCTTGCCGTCCTTCTTGCCGACTCTTACCAACCTTTCTTTCGACCTGGCTACCTCTTATTTCAGGCTTACTGCTTGCCCTCCTTGGGTTGACCAGAGCTTGTAATGTATCCTCAGCATTGACAAAGTCATCGGCTTTGTCCATAAAGTCCCAGAGTGTGAACGGAGTTCTTCTGGCAAGCTCTGCCATAAAAGGGCTCTGGGGCCATATCCCGCCCAAGAGAGCGGCAAGAGTGATCTTCTCGTCTTGGTCGTCCGTTGTCAAACGCTCTTTGTTAAAGCGTGTTAGGTATGTTTTTGAATCCTCGTCTTCCCTTTGCTTAATCGTCAGAAGATAGGCAGCCGGGCATCTTCTCCTTCTACTAGGCATGAACTGAGTCAAGAATTGTTTAGCCAATTCTTCAAAACTGTCTATTGACCGTGGTCAGAGAGTTCCGAACCATCCTCTCGCTGTTCCTTTCAGTGTCAACGGGAAGGCTCGACATGCTATCTCGCTGGGGAAGCCGTGGAGTACGATATGGGTTTTGTAGTTCTCCAGATGATCCACTGGATCCTTGGATCCATCGTATAGGTCTACTTTGGGAACCTTAAATTTTGGCGGGAGGGGCACGGCCATAATTCGTTTATTATATGGCAGATCTGTCTTACCGAGCAGACACTCGACTGAAGAAGAGCCTCCCATCTTTTTGGCCATTTCCTCATATTTCTGTGCCAATTCTTTCAACTCATCGTGCATCTTTTCCTTCTCTGTCTGCCCCAGAGGTGACTCCATATTGGATTGCTCCTCTCCTTCTCCTTGTTCACTGTGGGTGGGTATGGCGGTATTGCTGGATTCAGCATTCCTCCTCCGGAGGTTGTCATTTTCCTTCTTCAAGTCTCCATTGTTTCCAATGCCTGCTTCAACTTTTCCTCAGCTGCCGCCAGCCGCGCTTCAACGGATGGATCCATTGCTCGACTTGCCACAGAACGGGTGACGGTTTGCATGTGAGAACCATGTAAAGGGTTTATCCGTCCAGAGATCCCACAGACGGCGCCAAATGTTTAGGACGTGTCTCACTTCCAACCTGTCTCGTGACCCTGCGCAATGATCTGGGTGAAATCGGCCTAGTTCGCCTGGGAAAACTCCGATGCTTAAGTTTGTTTTTTTTTAGGAATGCAGAAAAAGATAACTCGAAGGAAAAAAACTCCCTAAGAAAAGAAAGAAATCCCCTTTTTATTGAGGGTTACCTGGAACCTATGAATCCTATTCTTGCTTTCGGTCAACGGCGGATCCTCTTGTTTTGATCTCAGTTGTTGGGTGCATTCCGTGTTTGAAGTGGTCACGTATCTGTATGAATCCCTGCTTTCTCGTAGGTGGTTGCATGCATATTGTTGACTTGACTGAGTCCTTGATATGTCGACTTTGTATATCGATGCCAAAAGTCTTTCCCGTTGGGTCCCTTTTCTGCTTGGGCCTGCTTTCTCAGAATTGGCTTTTTCATTATTATAAACCCTCCAGGATCGATGGTGGTCAATTTTATCCCATCTATATTGACCTATGGGTGGGATCAGTTGGTACCCACGTTCTGTTCCATGGGATGGGCTCGAGGACCTCCACCCATTCTTCTTGTTGAGATTCTCTAAGTCAGTGCTCATGGTCGTAAAGCAGACGGAGATGTAGTCAAGAAGGTTCTCAGGCAAACCAAAGGGCACATTGTCCCCAACATAGTAGTCGATAGAGCTGGCACTATAATATTCGTTGCTCCAGTTACACACCCTCAGCCTTACAGAAACTAGTGGACCACCGTATGCATGATCTAGTTGCCTTCTAAGTCTTGCGGTATGGCTATTATTTGATGGCCTCCTCAAGGAAGATGAAGTGACAGAAATGGCCAAGTAACTAACATCTTCAAATTGGGAAAGATTGCCTTCATTTATACTATATCATGCGTTAGTGCGCATGTTTTTGATCCCTTGGTCACGATTACAAGTAATGTCCTTTAGTGTGACTTTGTTTCAAGAACACTCCTTAACCATCTTTCACTTTAAACTTCTCTAGCTTTCTCTAGCAAATAGACAAGTCCTACGGCTTAACACCTTTACATTCTCGTCTGATTGTCGTTGATAGTCCAGTGCCAACCCAGGGGACATCACTCCATTCTACAACATTCCAAAGTGGCTAAAGGAGTTCAACTGGGATAATTCTCCATCTCAGCTTAGGATCGTGATCCAACACTCATGACATTTTTATGTAAAAACGTGCAATTTTCATGTACATGCTCACCATTGACAAGTGTGTAGGCAAAATCATACGACTATTTCATGAATGATAATAAAAACAGAGCTTCTCAATATCATCTATAATATGTAGTCATATATTATATGATCATTGAGAGTGGTTATAGGGTAACTTACCTAGAATAGCTAAATTGATTGAGGCGTTGATTTGTTCATAGTTTACGAGAAAACGTGGTTTAGTTAGGCTAATGCATATGATGATGAATTTCTAAAGGGTGTCAAAAAAACCCTAATAAGTTGATCGAGACCCATTGAATTTGTAAACATGCCCTTGAGGAAGGTTAAATTTGCATTGAGGCCCTTGATTTTCAATTATTTGCAGATTTAGCCCTTAACTATTCTATATATTACATTGCCCTAGAACTTCAAGATGGGCTTGTTTTTGGACATATTTCCAATTAACCCTTGAAAACCACCCCATCACCCCAATACTGAACCTACCATTTCATTGCTTTTAGGCCATTTTCTTTCCAACTTTGTTCCCTTCTCCTTGAGAAGCATTCCTTGAAAAATATCCCCCTTAATTGGCACTAAAGACATAAATCTACCCATGTTGAGGCCTATAACTTAACCCATTTCTAAGTCATGGAAAAATACCATTGACAATTTATGGAGTCAAAGTTGAAATCATACAAAGGTCCAACCATATATTTTTCGACATAAGTCCCTCCTTTGATAAACCATCAAAACTCCTCTTGCTGAACACATTTTAATATGTTCTAAGCCAACATATTTGCATCCCACCCCAAAATAGTTTTTAAACAAAAATCCAATCAAGGCTCAAATTTCTTGCAAATTCTACTTATGTGCACACATATACATAGAACCCGAATTTATTATAGGTTTAAGTCAAACCTTTGCTTCACCATGCATGTCAAAATACACACTTCATATAGGAGCCAAACCCATCATGACCCAAAACCATACTTTGGTCAACTAAAATCTCCTCTTCTCTTAGGTCACGAGATATCCGTAGACCCAATCATGTTTCCATTCCATACAAGGGATTCTCCATTTAAACTATTGATAACTACTCTACACATCTTCTTTACAAACACACATGATATATAAAATCAAGGATAGAGCTTGAAACTAATCTATTAAACCAAACTCTTGCACATATATTGTAGGTTTGATTAGTGATGTGTAAGAGACAAAAATAGAAAAAAAGGGAGGGGGGGGGGGCTAGTGGTGATGGTGGGACACATGGCCATAGAGAGAAAAATCAGTGAAAATCTGGTCTTCCTTAGTCAAAGTTGGATTAATCAAAGACACATGGCACAAGGCTTATGAGCATGACTTTAGGGTTGTGTACGATGGTCTGAGAACTGCCAGACCTAGCTATGATGGGCATGACCTGGACTATGCAGGGATTAGGGACACATGACATGGCAAGCCATAATTGGTCCAAGTGGATGCCAAGTGTCATACACCTATGATAATGTGTTCAAGGCACCCAATGGTGTGGTCCTATTAAAAAAAAAAAAATGCTCTTAAGGTGTTCTAGTGTTGTCAAATGGCATTTTAGGAGTTTCCATGTAGGTGACATGCACATTGCATCATTCTCTCTCTCTCTCTCTCTTTTTTTTTTAATTTTTAATCTAGGGATCTTAAATGTGACAACTTCATCTTTCTCTTGATATAAAAAGATCTCAAACCAAAGTTATGAATTTTTCTAATATCCGATGATTCCGATCTCTCTCTTACTAATACATAATTAACCCTAACGTTTTCTCAGTCATCACAATACCCTTAGAGAAACAAGTTTAATTGTCATTAATGACCTTCAGAGAGTGCAGTAAGAGAACTGGGGGACATGGTGAGTGTTTCCTTCACTTATCATATGTATCGGCTTGACCTCATTCAAAACTAAGGCATTTTGACTTGATGAGTCTCATTCTGTCTATGCCCTTTCTTCTGATGCATGTGTGGTTCTGGCTCTGACTTTCCTAATGTATCTAATAACCTTGCTTCTGCTCGACACTGGCACACCTTTCCTAACTATTGATTCTGGACCCGACTTCCTAAGGTATCTAATAACCTTGATTCTAGCCCCTACTTCCTACTCACATTATGCTCTTTATGATCTTGTCTTATGATTCAATTGCAAATACCCAACTTCTAGATATCAGTAGTTGTCTGATCATACCCAAACTGTAATATCCTAGAGGGATAGGAGAGAGGTGTAAGCACCGGGAGGTGTGAAGTGATCTCATACTAAACGAAACTATTTTCACTTTCCATAATCGAAATGAAAGAAAGTAAACCTATTGTAAACCTAAAGAAGTGCTTCTCTATTTCACTTCTAGTGGCCTACTTCATTTTCTCTGTTTAAGGCCCTCATTATACACACAATTTCATCATACATAAGAGCAAGCACATTCATTAAAGGCAGAATAATTTATGGGAGGGGACTTTCGAAAAGATACTAAAAGCATGAACTTAACGACCTATTAACTAAAATGTGACAAACCGATTTCATATAAGTTGATCGAAATAGATTGAAAAGTGTTGGGCTAATATTCATGAAGCCAACAAAGGTCCATTAAGAATGATCAATGATTCAAAGTAGGAAACAAAAACCTACCTACGTGAAATGCAATACTTTATACATAAGGAGAAAATATTGCCAAAAAATCATTATAAAAATGAGAACAGTACCCGGTATTGGGAATTTTGGGGCTTAAATCATTGCATCATAAGAGTATTATTGAAGAAATACATTGACATAAGCATTGGAGCAGTATTAATCTGTCGAATCACTTATATAAAGTTTTTTGTGCTTAGTGTACTCTTTATTGTAGTATTCTTTTTCAAGTAACATGACATTTAAAAGCTACATAAAAAAATAGAGATGTATATATGTTGTTTCACTAATGCTCAACCTAGAGAATGGGTAAAATGTGAGATAAAAAATTCTTTCAAGTAGTCATTCTTAGTGCCACACGAATACCAAGAAAAAATTTGATTCCACTACCTCGTTGAGAGAAATTTTTTGCATGTTCTTTAGGACACACTTCAATAGATCTTGTATTAGCAAAGAGACTAAATAAATGTAAATAGCTATTTTTCTATTGCAAATGAATATATGCAATGATAATATTTCATTGGATCCCTTTCGGTATCTCTTCAGAACTCCATTTCAAGCCTAATGTTTATTATTTCTTCGTGAAGTCTTTAACTCTCCATCTTAGCAGTAACCCAATTGTCAACTTTGCACATTTTTCCTCACACCTTTCTATTTCTGGTTTGTATTTATTAACTTGTTGCAGAATGTCTAAAACAAACATTTACTGCATGGATAGTTTAGGTATAATATAATTACCCAATCCTCCTAATGTAAGCCTTACACATGACTTTGAACTTTCTGTGTGGTTTATCCACATCTTGGCCTTATTAACCTAGTTTTGGCTAGATATTTTATGCCTAACAATCACATATCAAGCATAGAACAAAGAGATTCAAGTTTTATCACCACCAAGGAACCCAAATTGTTTCACTACTTCATTAAGAAATATTCATTCTTATTAATAGTGTGTAGATATAATGCTATCAACTTTCTTTGATTAAGTAAAGTGCGATGGATGTTGATCGCTTGTAAAACTTTTCTCATACCATTTGGTCTACAATCATAGCACCTATAGCAAGAGTTTATGCATGTCCAAAGAACTTCTAACACAAAGCTGTTGTTTGAATTAATTAAACTTAGCAAATTAAACCTCACAACCTCTTAGTTGTTTCACTTATTCCAATCTAATTCAAAACTTGCTTAAAGATACAGATATTCATGTTAGCCCTCTAATTCAAAACCCCTCACAAAGCGTGTTAGAAAATAAATATAGAAAATATACCAGATCACTTACTCGAACACGATTCAATAGCTCTTCTCTTTCGTTGTCCTCGACAAACCTCCAACTATTATGCATCATCTTTGCATGGTGTTTAACAATCCATGTCACCTTGCAACTATAGACCTTCGCATTCTCACATGAAGGTGCCATATAGCCATCCTTGCATTGCTTAGGAATTAGTTCCACTTTTCTTAACTTATCATATAGCTGTTCACTGAAATTCCATGACTCTGTTTTAATATTTTGTGATATTGAGCAAAAACTAACAGGGAAGACATTGTCATTGTTCATATCATCAGTAATAACTACATGTAATATATAATTGTTTAGTATTCAAATCTTACAAATAACACTTACCAAGTGGAGGATATATGTCTCCTGCTTGAGAATTGACCTTCCCACACTTTATCGAAATCTTGTGTGGCAATATGGAGTCATATGAGGACCGAGGGTGTGCACCCTTACCTCTTGTGGCGTTTGGCTTTGGTTGCACCTTTGGATGACAAACTTGGAGGTGTGGAATGTTCCATCACCCTCTATCTCATTGACTATACCTCTTCTAAATTGTTTTGCATAGCCCACCAAACACTTTAAAAAATATCGGAACACAACAATAATCAAGATAATCAAATGACAATGCAAAATGAAATCATAAAATCGTTTTCACTATATCAAGAAAAGTGAAATATTTGCTACATCCATCATACAAAATTTTGGACTAATTTACACCATATTAGACAATAAAAAATACAAAAGTACCACAGATGCCATATAAAAGATCCATTATAGGACTATCTAGACATAAAAAAAAAAAAAAAAAATGAAAGATACAGTATGAAAACACACAAAATCTCCATACGCAAAGTTGAAAAAGAAAATGTGAAACCTTCAACAACGAATATAGTGTATGAAGTCGCTTAAGTCTTTTGATAATGAAAGTTGTGAGTTTTTCAATTAGAATCAACCCTGATGATAAATGGAAAGGATTTTCTAAAAACAATCGTGGTTATTTTTGTTTAGAGTTTCAATCTGTTGGAATATTTGAAGAAAGAGTTACCTACCCAAGGATTTATGCATAAAGGCAGACTATCTTTACATTAGAAAAACTATATTTCGTTTTGATATGGGTGGATAAAAGATTAGGACTTTGAAAACCTAAAAGATTATAAACCTTTTAGAGGTTAATTCATATATGATGGGTATATAGAAGGTTACAAAACTTGATGAGATTGTGCTCTTACTAACTCATGTAATTTACAAAATAATTTACTTGAATAATTGGATCCCAACCAATGTCTTTCATTGCATATACTTTATCCTATTGCCAAACTCAACTGTACTAAACATCTCTTTCTCCTAAAATATATTTATGTTATGCGATTTTTATTTTCAAGATATTTAAAAACAATTTCCAACCTTCCAAAATAGCATTTAATAATGTGCACAATTTATACCATGCGTAATATACTTTTTAAACCAAAATTTGGACACTTGTTTTTTATGATCGAAATAAAATCCTCAACTTTGGTCACTTATTTTTTAATCAAATTCACTCTTATATTTCCAATCAACAATTCATCGACATGTGCAACTAATATATTTTGATGTATATTACAACATGCACTTTTTTAAGCATCAATTAACGTAATGTTGAGTACAACTTTGCATGCACAAGAAAATATGTATTTGGTATGATCTAGATAACAAGTTTTGCATAACCTTAGCACTGAATTATTTACAACTTTTTTTTTTTCCTTCGCAAATTATTTATAACTTGTTATAACTAAGCCATATCCCAATTCCTGTTAAGTAAAAAATAAGTCAAGCTTAACAAAACCCATCAATTAAATGGGTTAATAGGTATCTATAGTACACTAATAAACTATGCAACAGGAACTAATTGTTGATAAGGATGTCTGCCTACTTAGTTATACACTCATGTTCTTCACATAGCTACTTGAAAGATGGAGAAAGAAAAAAACAAGTACCCACACTTATTTGAATGGGGCACACAATTAATAACCCTAAGATGCTTTATACTTTCCGACATAATTTTGAGAATGTAATGGTAATAAGGGGAGGAGGTCTTCTGTATCTTACATTTAATTGTAATGCTCCAATTTTAATGTCCCGATACTGTTTATAATTTTACAAATTAATGGTTCAAATTTGTTGATAATGGTTCATAAAGTAATGACAAAACTAGTTACACGTGAGACATGTATGGAAACACATGTTAGGAACTGCATATAAGAACCATGTGTAAAGATTTCTTATTGAGAAATATTTTGATTTGTTACTCTTCTTTTTCTTCTCGAAACATTGCAAAAATCAAATGTGAAGTATGTAAAAAACTCATTCTTTTAGGAAACATATTTATTAATTGATTTACAATTAAATAATATTTGAAATTATATAAAATCAAAACACATAAGAGTCAAGAGAAACAACCGCGGAAGAAAATCTTAAATTTCTTAAAAATAATGATATAAGCATATTTAATTTTTTTTCTCAAAAGAGAAAGACATGATTTTTCCTTAAAACCTTTAAAAGGGCATAACTTTGCACTCAAGCGTCCGCTAAAGACGTTTTTATTTTTTTTTATTTTTTTACATAACTTTTCGAGATCTACACGTACGTCGAGAAAAAAAATGTATTTCTTTTTTTGAAATTAATCATACATGAAACATGTATGGAAACACATGTTAGGAACTGCATGAAAGAAATACTTTGATTTGAGACTCATTTTTCTTCTAAAAATCAAATGTGCAGTACGTAGAAATTTCATTTTTTGAATAACCATATTTATTAATAGATTTATAATTAAATAATATTTAA
Organism: Pterocarya stenoptera; assembly: GCA_003123785.1. Taxonomy (NCBI): domain Eukaryota; kingdom Viridiplantae; phylum Streptophyta; class Magnoliopsida; order Fagales; family Juglandaceae; genus Pterocarya; species Pterocarya stenoptera. Next base: position 178,043 of record QEOT01002190.1, on the reverse strand, counting down.
AATCATATAAAATAGAAAAACATGAGATTCAAGAGAAACAACCATTGAAGAAAATCTTACATTTCTTCAAATAGTGATATATGTAGATTTAGTTTTTCCTCAAAAGCAAAAGGCATGATTTTTCCTTAAAAACCTTTAAAACTTTAAAAGGGCATAACTTTGCGCTCAAGTGTATGCTGGAGGCACGTAACTTTTTGAGATCTACACGTTGAGAAAAAATGTATTTTAAAAAAAAAAAAATTAGTTCTTAATGCTTTTTTCATAAGTTTTGTGATTTTTTTAAGCATATGTAGAGAGAAATAAATTTCTTAACTAAGTACTTATTTACTCTAATGAGGAACTTAGGCATTATAATAGAATGTTATTATATTTATTAATATATAAGGTATGTACGTATGAAATAGAGAAATTATTTCCAAATTTTGTAATAGAACAAGTACTATTAGCTTAATAATATACAAGACACCACAATATAAAGTGTTGTATTGGGATCAAGTCAAGAACTTATAAAACTCTATTATATTTTCATATTCATCATTTTCTTTTCGACAAACATCTACTTTTTGTAAGAGTCTGACACAAACTTCAAAACCCTCCTTTTACACGTTACCTCATATATTTTAAAGAGGCGTACTCTTTTTTTGAGCATGTAGACTATGTAGAGATCATATTAAGTAATCTCATCTCAAACTAGTTATAAATCACCAACTTTAATTCAAGTAACAGCCTAAACAAATATTAAATCTTTAGACATAATTCTATATTGGGGATTTTTTTGAAGTGATAAACATCCAAGGGCTTTTAATTACCAGAATTAGAAGGGATTGTGTGTAGGAACTAATTTCTCCTTCCAAGCTAAGCCTATGTATATCATAAAACTTGGGCATTTAGGTCTAAACATGACCACGATATTACTGATCATGAACCAACATGTTTTGAACCTTCAATATGTGTCCGTCCAAAATTACCAATGTTGGATATATTTAAACATTTTCTATTAACTAGCATCAAGGCCTACAATCAATGTCATGACAACATCCTTCCAAAATATGTCATTTATGTATTTATTAGATACAATACTAATAGTTTGTACTTTTCTAAAACAGCTAGTTCTAATTCATATATGCAACTAAGATAGCACACCTATGTTTTTGTAAAATAAAATATCAGTTTTTGTAAAATAAAATATCAATTTGTAATATTCCAGATAGTTATAACAACCTCTAATGCCTTGGTTAGCAATGTGCAATTGACCCGAGTGTGGAAGAAGTATGCATTGCTGATAATCTCTTCCAATGATGACAACCCCAGGACTATCCAAATATAGTCCTGGGTTTGTAAAATGCATTTACTGAATATTGGCAACTACTTGTCACTAAATAAATTTACTTTGAATTTGGCTAATGTTTTGTAGGATTGGAGAATGTACTCATTAGTATTGACCAATTATTCATATGAAAATGGGTGGAGGAACTGTAAGTATTTTGAATAGATTCATACACCAATTTCTATCTTTAGAAAATACATTATCTCAAAGCTCCTTACACGAATTAAAATGTTTGAGACCAATAGCGTAGCATGCAAGAGGAAAGAGGGTTATAGTGATCCAAATGGTTCTAACATCAGTGATTGCTACTTTTTGCTGTTGGTTTTCCTTTATGGGTTTAACAACTAGACAACCCCCTTATAATTGACATTGTAGAATGTAGGTGCCATGTAGTTGACACCTACTTTTAATAAACTTTTGACCGTTTGAAGTTAATGATGAAGGAATTGATTATTATTAAGTACATTGTAGGAATTTATGTCAACAAGTTAGGTTGTGTATTTTCAAGCTCATGATTCATATCTTTTCACTAAATTATTTGCAATTTAAGTTGCCATAAAAATATGTTGGCTCTTTTCTACAAATTTTAAATTTTGTTCAATAATATTAATGCTACTCAACATGTTGTGGATACGATTGTTTTTGTCCATTAATATTCCAGGTTATACATGCATACCAAATTGCTCATATACGGAACTATTAGTTAGCACTCGGTTAATTTCTTAAACCAAATGTTAATTAATGATTGCAAATGATAACTCTATAAGCATGACAATGAAATTGCATATATATAGATAATACATTTATTGGAATACATCTCTGTGTTGTTTAGTCAACTTTGATGTAGTCAAAGTTGTATGATTAAACCCCAAACTATAGAAAACCTTCATGCTCCAAAACTCATATTTGTTGGTCTATACATTTTTTCATAAAAACAATAGCACGCAAGCATTAATTCATACGTACTTTAGTATTGTTTGTCATTTAATAATCACATTAAATTTCAAAATATGTTAAACCTCAAACTCCTTGTTATTCCAATTCCATCACATAAAACAAAATACATGTATGGTAAAATGTGCAGTATTTGGGTTACTCTGTTAATTGGTAAGACATCTCTTATTTTAAATTTCTTTAATTAAATTCCAAAATATTTATTAATGTTAAAGAATAATGAAACGGTAACAAAAAACAAAAGACTTCCCTATTCTCAACTACTATCAGTAAAAACCTTTTAAAAAAATAGTTTCCTTAGTCAAAATCTTGACAAGGTCTTTCAGCTTTGCTCGATCAGAATCAAGTTAAAGTCTTGGGATAGTAAAAAATAAATAATATAGAATCCTACCATAATGCAATTATTGAGTCAATTGTAATTGGCGTATAATATCTCATTGAAACAATAACTTCAAAAGCTAAAGTAGTTTGTTTTAATTATTGAATGTCTAATGCAGTAATATGTTTTGTAAAAAGTGTTGAAAATACAAAACAAAACAATTAAATATTTGTGGCATAGGCACGTTTTTAACTTGGTATTAAAAGAAAGCAAGCTATAGAACTTCTACTTGTATTTCTAATACCATTATAATAACTCATAACAAATTGCAAGATGTTGAACATTCAATATATAACATAGCAAAAGACAGTTTTAAGTTAATTGAGGTTTTGAACTTAAGTTTGCGTTGCCCTAACTTAAATTGCATATATAAACTTGTACATATGTATAGGCATAAAAACATTTGGTGCATGTTAAAAAATTTACAGATTTCAAAAATAAAGTGGCACTTAAAATCTAGATAAAGCAAGCAAGCAAGCTATGGAATCAAAATACACTTGGGTAATATTTTTTTCTTGTGGGTATGTGGTTGAAGCATTAATTGTATTTGTTACTTCATAATTTTACTTCATGTTCTAACTTGCAAATATGATTTAACAATTCTTAAGAGAACACTTAAGAGAATGAAAACTAAGACAATTCTTAAAAGTAAGACTAACATTGAGTTAAGAAATCCTACTAGCTTCTCCTAGTTTATTGTGTATGAAAATGTATGTATTTCAAGATTTTAAATATGGTGTTTGGCAGATAGGAAAATGGGAAGGGTAGGTTCGGCCAAGGAGAGAGAGAGAGAGAGAGAGAGAGAGAGAGAGAGAGAGAGAGAGAGAGAGAGAGAGAGAGAGAATGGATGAATGGAGGCTTGGTGTCTCTTTTATGGACTCGTTGGGAGGACTCCACTATGCTACTAAGGGAAATCTAGTAGAACTAGCAGCAATTAGGAAGTAGTCATGCTGGCAATGTATTCTAATTATTATTATTAGGTATAGCTATTTAGATTCAAGCTTATTGTGTTTTCTTAAAATTTTTCTTAATTATATCTCTCTTAAATTCATTTGCTTGTTTTATAGTTTGCTATGTTTCACTTCCTTGAATTTTATAGTTTGCTAGTACTTATAGTTTTGAATAGGTTCATGGGTTAGGGTGATATTAGAAACTCATCAATGCATCAAATTTCCATGTGTATAACGACAAAAAAGGCTAAGGTGGCACATAATTGTCATGTCATAACTAGCTAGAAAAGGGCACATGTCATATTTATACACTACCCGTTTGTAAAAATTCAAAAAGCATAGTTAGCATGCCATGCTAGCATATTAAAAATAGAAAAAACAAAACCAAAGATTTAAAAAAATGACAAAATTTACGAAATTGCTAAACTAAATATATAAACATAGTTGTGCTGGCAATAAGAAGACTGAAAGATAAGTTTAAAGAGTTATGCAAAGTGCATATTGCATTTTTATGTTTATATATGTAGAAGTATGAACGTTTTTCAAGAAAATTGACGTTTAAATATGTTTATTGTACAATGTGTTGTTTATTGAGTAATCGACTCATTTTTTTAATATTTGTTTTTATATATTATGTCTTTAAAATGTCTAGAAGATATGTTGACGAGCATATTTTTTAAGGGATTCTTAGACTTGGTTAATTAGTGTTCTTACATAATAGGATTAATTTTAGATTTTCTTGATATTAGACTGTTTTAATTTAGATATGTTTTAAGACAACTTCTATTTTATGTTTTTCAGTTTTTTTTTTTTTTTAAATGAAGAGGTATTTTTATAAGGCTCAAGTTACGAACGTGGGTAATATGTTTGGCCTTAGAAGGATTGGGTGATATATCAAAGCTCACTCCTTAACTCAAGTTCACTTCCTCCAATATAAAAATTAAAGACATTTTTCAATTTGAGCCCGCCAGACTCACAATCACACTGAATCATTTGAGGCCAAATCCTCTTGGTATTATATACCCCAGTCTACAACTCTCATCACCAGCCAAAACCAACGATTCTACCATTATACTTCCAAAAAACGTTGTTTTGGCACCTACTCCAACACACTTAATGCCTGCAAATCTTTCTCCAGCCACCATTGATGTCTTAAGATCTCATCACTCTCGAGTGAAGGCAAGTGTATGGTCACTGGATCCCAAGGCCCATAAATGAAAGGAGAGAACCTCATGCAAAAACTCAAAAGTCTAGGATTTATAGGGTTAATGCCCGAAAAGATGAGACTTTTGTAACGACTGAGGTTTTAACCAATATCTTGCCCATGCAGTCCTAGAGGGAAGAAAATAAGGCACTCAAATGTATCTTGCCTAGGGTCGTACTTGCAAATGGGACTTGAGTGTCGTCCTACATCGAGTTTTGAAAGTCCAGAGTGTTAACTATAATTGGATTAAAAAGCTGGGGCGTTAATGCTATAAATGATACTTATAACATGGTGGGACCTAAATGGGCCCCTAGAAATCTAAAATCCCAACCAAGGGTTGAGTAAATTAAGGAAACATTTCGTACAATAAGATATAAAAATAATACATTAAGTGAAATAGGATTCAAGCAAGTCACAAGCGCCCAATATCTTCATCAAGAGATGGTCAATGATCCGTGTAATCTTGGCTCTTCTAAAGACTAACGGGTAAGAACCTAGTCCTTTAGAATGGACCCAACTATACGTTTGAAAAATGCTCTATCTTCTTATCTGTAGATCATTAGCATTTTTAAATGCTTGAACACATTAAACATATCACAAAACAAAGAATTTAAAAATAAATAAACCCAAACTTTTTCTCAAATATTCATCAACAAACATAAGTACAAACAGAGCACCACCTTGCACAAGATGTACCCCAAAAATTAGAACAAATAAACTGCAGTAAACCTGATTATGCACTGACTTACAAGAATACAATGCCAACAAAAATCAAGCTTTCCTGTTTTCTGATAACACAAAGCAAAAAACTGCCTACTCACAAATGACCACACTCGTTCACCCTTGTGGTTCAGTCACATGTGCCATAAATGAGTAATACCTTAATCTAGAATGTTTGAAGATGCAACTCCACCAATCATTGCATTGTCTTGAAGAAAATAACGACCATCTGTATTCTTCCCTGTCATTACTATAACAACAAGCTAGAAATTCAAAGGTAATCGCATAGGTTTTAGTCTGTTAACATATTCTGTATTATCACTAACTATGGTGCCAGAAGTGCAATTCTAATTATTTGAGGTGGTTATAAGTGTAAGAATGTGTTATGGTCTGTGCCATTAGACTCAGTTGATTATTTAGGATTTTATAGCGCAATAAGTCAATTTTCATATTTTTGGACGAAAAGTCTGTTTGAAATTATGAAATTATTTTTAGGATTACTTCAGGGTTGAATTTCGGTAAATGATTTTTACTGCAGGTTAATATGAATAGTTAAGAATTTTTAGTACTAATTTTATAATTCACTTTTCTGGAGTGAATAGTAACCTCGGTAAGCGCACCAATTGCAGTATTTCAAAACTACAGTGTAAAATGTCCAAATTAGATTAGAAAAATTTTATTTGGACACTTGGCAAGATCTTAGACACACTTTGTGAATAGTATTAGACACTTGGCACTATGAGAAACGTTTGATGGATTTGAAGGAATCAAGATGTGAGATCATGCCACCTAAGCAAAATCTTTATTCCATCCGACCAATCAAATTGTGCTAAACCAAAGAGGATTTCCATCTTAATGAAATCCTATATGGTTGGAGTTCAACAGAGAAACCAAAAGCATGGTTGAAATTGAAATCCTAAATGGTTTTATCTAAACCATGAAGTTAACCTCCAAAACCTAAATGAACTAGTTTCTAGCATTGTGTTTAATCGCTTGATTAAAATCCTTTCACATGCTATTAATCCTTCAAATTTGTGTTAGAACATCATTATCCAACCTTGTTAATTTTAAAAAATTGATTGGGCCAAGAGCTATTGGATTTGGGATTGATAGCAACCCAAACTCTCTTAAAACTCTAAAATTTAAGCCCATTTGGCTTAGGCCCATTAAAGCCCACGAATTTGGTCTCATTGGCATTGCTACTTGACTAAGTTTTGTACCCCCACTTGGCTGACCAGATCTTTCCAAAAGAGGGCCTTGAAGGTTTTGAAGTAAAAATCTAAAAGGTCACCTCACTCTTTCACTTTTACACTCCACCTTGAGAAAAGATCTTAGGCTGATTTTTGTTTATTGTAATGGGAAGAAAAGGCCAACACTCAAACTTTCTTTCAGTGCTATCACTTTCCATAACTTGTGTAAGAGGCTCTCCAGTCCACTTCTCACAAAAAGAAGCCCTCATTTATACTTTTCCTTGATAGAACAGAAAAGACTCTCTTGGGCAGTTTTTCTGGTTTCTGTTGTATTAATGATTCGAAGCTTTTGTAAATGTTTTCTCACAAAGGTTTATCCATGAAAGTGTTCTTTTTTTAGTCTATTTTACGTGGATATCTTATTTGTTCCATTTGGAGATCATTTAATTGATCAAAAGTTGTTCAAACCCTAGAAAGGTTAATTTGGGCGATAAACTGGAGAGTGTGTTGTAATTTGACGTTTTTGACCAAGCTAATGGATTGATCTTGGTCTGAAACTTTTATGGAGTATTTTTAACATGTGTATATGATTATTGGTTGAGGATTTTTTGCATGCTTAAAAGTTTTGGTGAAAGATTTTCTTAGATCTAGAAACTTAGAAACTGGAAGAGGAAAAACAGTTTCTGTCTTGAGAAAGTTTAAATCTTTTATGGTTTAATCCTAATTCAATGGCTTTAATATTTTAATTTGAGAATCTTAAGCCTCTTATATACATGTTAGAATGTTGTTTTGAATATATTTGATGCTAGTTTCGAAGATATGAAATTTTATGCAAGGAGATATTCGGTTAGGCCAAAGTGATGATGTTCTTGTTTAAATTTATGTCTTGGTTGATTTTTAGCTATGTGATCTTGAGTTTGAAGCTTGGATCAATTTTAGGATACATTTTTAATCCATGTGATGTTTTTATTTGAAGATCAAATTTTTATAAATCATGAATCAAGAGGTTGATTAAAACAAGTTAGAAACAAAAATCAAAGGAATAACTTATGTAAAATTTCGGCCCTATAGAATTTTAATGGTTGTATTTAGTTTTAAACTTTTCTGAATAGATATTTGAGTTTCAGACAAAATGTACATGAGGTATGTAAAATTTAGTGATTTTTGGAGTTAAGATGTAAAATCCTTAAATTAGTGGTAAAATAGTCATTTTTTCACACTATTTTCAATTTCTTTTGATCGCGCTTGAGTTTTGTCTAGAAAACACGACGACTGAGCTAAATTAGCTTTTAACTTACTGGCAGTTTAATGTGTACGAGTGATAAGTAAAGTAACTACAGTGTATATATATATTTTAACATGTGTCATGCTAAGTCATTACATATTTATCTGTTATACAGAATTTATTCTGTCATGAGTTATTCATCTGTTATCCAAGATATTCTGTCATGTATTGCTATACATTGCAAGTATGTCATGTTAAGTATGTCATCTGTTACATGTATGTCATGTCATATAATATTCACTGTTGCAAGTATGCCATGTTAAATATGTTATCTGATGCATGTTATACCATGTTACGAAATGTTGTCTATTAAATATTATGTCAAGTTACAAAATGTTTTTATTTAAAGCAAGTCATATCTTTTGAGTTACGTTCAAGTCATGTTGTGTTACGTCAGGACTTCTGTCCTTTTGTACTCCAGTCACGTTTCATCTCTAATACAGTTTGTGTATCTTGAGAATAATCATGTCAAGTAGTTAATCATGTCAATCATGACCCTAAGTGCCAGGATGGGGTAATATCCTAGTGAAACTCCTTTGTTCACGTTGTAGTGTCTAAATAAGTGTGAAATTCCCTGAGTTGATGTAATACAGTCAACGGGTAGCGGGCACCTAACTAGCTGGTCACCGGAGCACGCCAGGCACTAATGCCGATGGAGCCACATTTGAGTTCTCGTGAGGTACACAGCAAGTGTGGCACACTAGGTATGAGGACGACAGTAAGTGTGGCACATACAACGCACTGATAGCTGGTGCAGATACCTGTGTTGTGATGCAGTAATCAATAAGGACACATGGCTCTAAGGGATCCATGTAGCACCCAAGCAGTTGAGTTTAAATAGTTAAAGAAACAAGATTCCAAGTTTATGTTAAGTCAAGTCTCAGATCAAGTTTATGTTAAGTCAAGTCTCATATCAAGTTCATGTCAAGTCAAGTCTCAGTTGAAGTCCAGTTTAGTTTAAGCAAGTCAAGTTTAGTTCGTGCTTTAGTTTAAGTTATGTCAGTTATTGTATGTGATATATCAAGTTATGTTATGAGTACTTATGATTTTAATTATGCATTCATGCTTTTACTATCATGTATGCATCATTAACTTATGTGGAGGTTTTCTGTTAATTTGATAAGATTTATAATCAAATCTCACTTTGGTAGTCCCAACTACCATTCCCTCCAAATGGTAGATCTTGTCACAAGACCTGAAGAAGAACCAGAATTCGACCAACTGGACACGATCGACTGAGTGATGGTGCGGCATCAATGTTAATATAGTAGTTAACTTAAATTACTACCTGTACTTTGGAGTTGCATCTCCAGTACTCTTTTCATCATAGCCTTTTTGGGCTAACATTATGATCTCAACTAATTAATATGTCCTTTTGTATGAATTGTGTTTTAAGTGTTTGGGATACTTTCAGTTTGGTGCATAATATTGCTAAAGAAAAAAAAATTATCTGCTACGAATATTGTATAATACTAGATGCATATTAGGAACATTTTATCATATATGTCATGAACGGGGGTAGGTAACTTTGTGTTGCATGTCTCGACCCTTCAAATGTCCGTCCAATCCCAAGCGAAATTTGGGGGCATCACAATTACCACCGAAGAGTCCTTTTAGATTTGAATAACTCCACTTACAACTGAATACTGGTAACCAAAGGAATCAAGAATGCCCAAAGATATAAGATTTTTCTTCAAAGACAGAATATGTCGAAAGTTAGACAAAGTTCTAATGGTTCCATCGTCTTAATCTCAACTGAACCGATCCCAATAATATCACAAGCCATATCATTCCCAACCAAAACGGAATCACCGTTGACTGAGTCATAGGTAGTGAGTGAAACAATTTGTCCTGGAACATAGATGGAACGTACAAGTTGAATCCCTGACCCACTTGTCACCAAAACGACCGCTAGAGCCACTGATTGCTAGGACTATCAGAGTTATTAGACTGTTCTTCAATGCTAACAACACTGGAGGAACTTTTACCTCCCTCATTGTTTTTCAATCTGTGATACTCATTCTTGTAATGACCAAACACATATTTAGAGCTACCACTAGAATTACTCCTACTCTTTTCTGAACTTTTTTCCCTGGATCTACCATCGGAAGAAAATTTCACTAACAAGCCATCAGCTTGATTATTCGTGCATTATACACCCAATTTTTTTTTCTTAACTCTTTAGAAATTCAAAGCAGATTTTATATCTACCAAGAAGATATTATCTCTACCATACATCATCGAGTTCACAAAATTATCAAATGAAACTGGCAACGAACACAACATAATTAAGGCTTGATCCTTATTATCAAGCTTAATATTAATATTTCTCATATCCATTATAATTTTATTAAATTCATATAAATGATCGAAAATAGGAGTGCATTCCCTTATCTTAAGAGTGTATAATCGTTGTTTCAAATACAAACAATTGGTGAGTGATTTCTTCATATACAAGCTCTCAAGTTTCTTCCAAAGACCAGCAGCGATCTCCTCATCAGCAACCACCCTTAAAAATCCATCTGATAGTGACAACAGAATAGCGTTGTGTACCTTCTCTTTCTCTTCTCTTCACGGTGCAGGAGAATTATCAGACAGCTTCCTATCTAATACCTTGGACAACTCTTGTTGTCACAGCAAAACCTTCATCTTGGTGCGCCATAAACTGAAATTGTTCTGACCATCAAATTTCTCCACTTCAAACTTTGCCGTGGCCATCCCTCAAGATCTCATACAGAGCCTGGCGCTCTAATACCATTTTGTTGGGATAAACCGGTTATCAAATCCTAAGTTAAAGTGAAATAGTGGAAGAAAGCAAAAAGAAAAAATCAACAATCATACACAAAACACCAAGATTTAAGTGGTTTGGTTCAATGTAAACCTACATCCACTAACGGGGTCGGTCACAACAAATCCACTATCAACAAAGGTAGAGTACAAGAGATCAATATAAAATTTCCAATTTCAAAGCCCCAATACACCCAATAAACACTCAAGATTCTTCACAAAAGGATTCTCTCTCACTCTATAGTATACAGCTGCTAATGAGTAGAAAAATACATGAGAAAAGTATGTATTTATAGTCTACAATGCAAGAACTGTAATTTTAGAACATTTGCTCAAGAGAACTGTCGAGCGGTGTAGAGCGGACGTTTAGGGTAGACACTCGCTCAAGCTTAGTGTCAAGTAAGTGTCGAGCAAACTCACAGGTTGGCTTCTCGCTTGAGCGAGCTGTCGAGCGAAATTTCTAGTCAAGGTTGAGCCACGGTCGAGTAAGGTCGAGCAACAATCAAGCCAAGCCTATGAAATGACATTTTCAGAAGGAAATCAAGCCAAACTCAACAATCTTGCACTTGTTTTCAGGTTTTTGCCTAGTGCACAATGTTTTGTGATCAATATTCTCTAGTTAGCTCAGTAGATAGTTGTTACTGTTCTAAGGAGATAGATAAAATGGGATGACAACGGAGGAATGGGAAGATGGATCTGGGGTGCTCAAATGGCTTCACGGAGGATCCAAAGGGGGGCTCAAATGGGTTTGCCCTCTTTGTCATATTCTTCTTTCTGCAAGTTTTTCTTTAATATAAAACCTCTCACATATATATAAATCTAGTACTTGGAGTGCATTGGTGTACGCAAAAGTGACTGTTCCTAGAAGAACTGAATAGATGAATATTATTAGTTTCAAATACGAATTACAAACTAAACTATGTGTTGTCCTTATTTTTAATAGATTCATCCTGAGTACGAGATGATACTTGTTGGTGGTTTTGGTATCTGATGCATAACAGCTTTAAACTTTTGATTTCTATGTATGATCTGATAGTTGAGTATGTGAAGGAGAGGTTGTCTCATTAGTCTGAATGTACCAAACTATTACAAACAAAAGTATGTGGGTGAATGAAGTGATTGATTTGACAACGTGGGTGCCGCTTTACCAGCTGGCTAGCTTTTAGTTTGGAGACAGTGAAAGCTAGAAAGAGACTGTATTTACTACTGTGCATGCAATATTCGAATATTGTAACTTGTCTTAATTTCTTTGATTTATATTTGATTGTAATAAAGGTACTACGTGTGGTTAGAACTCAGAATTGTCTAGGGTTTTAGGTTTCATAGCTAGATTTCTATTCTTGTGTGTGCATGGTCTATTGCGTTTTAGTTTGAGTGATATTTATCGGTTTTGGTTTTACCTCTTTTAATTTGGGATAGAGTCCTGTAACCTTTATATTTTTATATATATAAAGGCCTTTAAAATGGGAGATATACAACAACATATACTATTTTTCAGGTATGTCTTAATTTACATTTTTAGTGACAAATATATGGTGGCTGAAATAACTAGGGTTATGTAATTACTTGAAATGAAATGAGCCAAGCAACTCTGCCTTACGTATAATAAAGTCATGCATGGCTCGTTGCAAGTCACTTTTCAAATGGTCTCGTTTTAAACATTAAAATGGTAATCACGGCTATAGTATCGTACAGTATATCTATATATAGAACCTTGCGTGAATTTACATATGTATGGGGCATGAATCATATTGGGCTACGCTCGTTGCCCGAGCCAAGTATATGGGCCCACACGTATGGGTCCACACACGATAATCACAAACTCATTAACAAGGCAAGACAAGCCCATTACTCTTAATTAGTGCCTATAAAAATGGACGATCGATCGATTACGTTCAATGTAGAAGGCAGTACTACTACATGATCATGGTCTCTTCAGGTTTTAGAAAAGGCGCATGGACTGCAGAAGAAGATATCCATCTGAGGCAGTGCATTGGCGAGCATGGACAAGGAAACTGGCACCTAGTTCCTCTCAGAGCAGGTATTGAGAGAGAGAGAGAGAGAGAGCGCCCAACTATTTAGTTTGCCTTTTTCTTTGGAATATGGTTAGGAAAAGTTGTTTCTTCTTGTTAACGTCGTGTTTCGTATGTCTTTGGGTTAGGTTTTAGCAACTCGAGTCTTCAAAGTTGGGCTGACGAAAACGAAAAAGAAAGAAGTTGGGAGAGGGTGGCCTTGGGGTCAGGGAGTCCCTGATGCCAAAGTTAGTAGAGTATTTTGAAAGTTTGTAAATAATGAGAGAGTCTAGAGCTTTTTCGTACTTGAAAATTTCTATTTATACCGACAATCTAGGGGACAGATTGTGTCTACCCCTGTGGTTCCCATGTCCATTTTATTGTTTCTTTTGTCAGAATTTTTTAATATGGCGTATCATTGCCATAGCGTCATTAATGTGGCGTGTTTCTCGGGTAGTTGTGCCATTAATGTAGCATGGTTTCCAGATTTGCCTTACTCTACTGGTGTCTTCGGTAGTCCATCGATGTCACCTTGTTAGAGGATCAAGGGTCTCCCTTGCTTCTCGCTCGTTCATATGGGCAGGTACTCAAGGGCTGGATGTTGTTTGAGGAATCTTGAGGACAACGAGTCCCATCCACCTTGTACTCTCATATGGGGGTTGCGTCCAGAGGAGTCTACTTGCGGACCGGGCCGAAGGGCCTATTTGTTCTGGGCTGAGCCTCCTTTTCTTTTTATCTTAGTGGCTCCTTACAGACCCACTAAAAAGGGGGGAAAATCCCTTACAGTTACCTTGCCAATTCTCATCGGATTTGTATGGTGTGAATTCTTTTTAATCTTAAACTCGTCTTGATGTTGAGGTTAGGGTTACCTTGATGATGCATGTTTGGCTTTGAAGTCTAAGGTGGTTCCTCTCTTCTCATCTTCAAGAAACCAAGCTCCTCTCATCTCCTTCAAGCTTTGTGACTTCATAGCAAGGGAAAAAGAAAAATATTTTTCTTCATCCTCAACAAGCCGTGCGAGAACTCCCTCCATACCCAATTTCGGTTTTGACTCAAAGCTTGGAACTAAAGCTTGATTTCATCTTCCAAATGGTGAAATCTGAAAGGTAATAGACTTTTAATTTATTCCCTAGTATGATTTACGTGTGGGTTTCGAGTTTCACCATTTTTCTGATCTATGATGTTTCGGTTTTGGGGTTTAACACAGTGCCATCATTTTGTTCTTCATCTACATGGGTTTGCCACTAGTTGGTCCTCCACTTGTGTTTTGAAAGGGACTAAGAGCTTAAGGTAAAAACCTTAATTTGACTCCTTTGTTTTTAATGTGATTTTGGAAGCCAACTAAGTTGTTTTAGCTTGTGTTTTGGTGTATTAAATTCTTATGTTGCAAGTATATATGTATGCCTTGTTTTTGGCCCAAACCGGACGGTATTATGGTTGTTTTACTATGTATTTTCCTATATTTCGAAAATGCTATGTTGCTATTAAACTTGGTTTAATCATAGGGAATGATTAAAGTGATTTTAGTTTATATATGTTAGTACCATGTGTCTTGAGGTTGGTTGTTAATCTGTTTTTAGGATGCTAGAGGTTCGGTTTAGAGGGTTTGCTTAGGTCTTGTAATTTTATATCTTACTTTTAAAAGGTATTAGTGAGTAAAGCATAAGCTTGAGTTTTTAAAGGTTTTAAAGTTGCTTAATGGGTAATTTTGCTATACTTTATGCTATGTTTAATTTTAATGGGATATGCTATCTAAACTATTTAAATATTGCTTGTGTAATTAGATTATAGCATAGTTGGTTTAGGTATAGGAGATTAATTGTACATAATATATTATGATATGTAAAGCTGTCCAAGTACCCCTAAGCCCATGTCATGCCATATCTTGATGTAAAAATAGCCTATGTATGTTGTCTCTCGTTTGGTTAAATTTTACCAAACCTAAGAGTCCAAAATATTAATAAGGTAACCTTTTATAATGAGGGACCATAAGTTGATTTAAATGGCATTTTGCTAAGCTTGTTTAGCCTACTTGAGATGCCTAAATCATCTATTTTAAAAGCCCATTGTTGAGAATTTCTAGATTTTATCTCCTAATGTCTATAACCCAAAGTGAGCTGGAACCAAAGAGACCTTACTTGAAGCCTATGAATTCTTAACTACTTTTCATGTAAGCATTTTTAAATAGCCTTCCATGGACAGCTAGCATGTCTGAATATTTAATTTATTGCTCTTGTAAGTTGAGGTGAGGAGTAGTCATCGGGTTAATGCTAAGCATAAAATGGACGTTAGATTATAGTATCATGGCTTTCTCTTTAAAAGGGAAGGCTAAAGAATACTGAATGAGTATTAACACACTTATGCTATTTATTGGAATAGGACCTATTATGAAGTTGGAAGTATCGAGGAGCATAGAGGTAAGTAGCTATGACTATACTTCTTACAACAAGTTCTCTTTATGAAAGAATGTTTCTCTCTCTTATTGCAAATGCTCTTCTAAAGAAAAGAGTAAATGAATATAGTATGTACAAGCCCCTTCTTGGTAGCCTCTTTGTATGGAACCAAGATATTAAGTATATGTGTGTAAATGGATGACTATACGTAGTGTGTATTGTCTTATTTTCATGAAATGAGATGTGAGGCTTATGCCTTATGCCTTATGCCTTAAGCAATGCTTTAAATGATACAAATAAAGTGTTTTAAAATGTCTCTATGAACTAATGCTCTTTAAATTATGCAAAGAAAGTGTTTTAAAATGTAAACTAATGCTTTACAGATGCCATGCTTTTAAATGACATTTTTTCATGAATGAACTATTAAATGAAAAGCATTGAATGAAAGAAAGAAATGACTGAAAGGAAATGAATGTTTTAATATATGAATATACGTAATGGCCATGACTGATAAATGAATGATGGTACCAAAGGACTGGGCATATTGCAATGTTGGGTAAGTAGTATTGGAGGTGCACCCGGTGCTGCCACTTGACTGAGAGATTCCCAACCCGCGGCCACGGGCGGAATCAGGTCCAAAGGAAGACTGCTAATCCTAACACACAGGGCGTAATAGTGTGTACTGGCCAAAAGAAAAGTGAAACATAAAAGCATAGTTATTTCTCAAAGATATTTATACATGAAAGTATTATTTATTCCATAAAATATTTATACGTGAAAGCATTTTCAAATTCTCAAAATGTTTATGTATACATGTTTTCAGAAGAAAAAGAATAGATGATTAGTACAATAACGGCATGGTGTACTACTTACTGAGTATTTGACTCACTTTGAATTTATGTTTTAAACGTCTAGGTAATGATGAAGAGGCTGGGGAGCAGGGCATTACTTCAGAGGGAGAGGTAGATGCTTAGTGTCTTCCTTGTTGGTTCAACCTTACATGGATGATGGGTTTTGTTTATGGATGTTGTTTTTATGTCGGGACGTTTTGTCCAGTTTAACTTTAAACCATGCATCTTTTGGTATGGTGTAACCGTTATGGTGGGGTGATGGCAACTCCTTATACACTGACTTAGTGCCCTTTTATATGTATGGTAGGGATGGAGTCTCTTCCTAACTAGAACAATTATGATTTTATGAACGTATGATGGACTCTGAGAGTCTCTTATGGATGAATGTTTCAATAGAATGTTTATCAGGTGTTCCCTTTATTAAATTAGAAATTTAAAGTACACGCGTGTCATGTTCATGCTGATCGCATATTACTAGGAAAAAAAAGAAAAAGAAAAGAGATAGGTATGTACGTAGCGATTCCACCCTTCCCAGGGTAGGGTTGTTACATAAAATTAGTCCAAAAGTCTAACAAATTACAAGTCCAAAAAATTACAAGCCTAAATTACAATAGACTGTCCCTATGTTTCTCATGAACGCTGAACTTTTGTTGTTAACTGCTAATGATGGCTTTGTATTTGTTCTTTCACTCATTCCAGCTTCGTTATTTGTGGTTACAGGTTTTGAGCGTACCAGTCCACACATTTCTTCAACTCCTTGTTCTCTTGTGTTATTCTTTTATTCTTCCTACGTTTATTAGCAAGCCTTTGTTGCAACTCTGTTATTTGATTTCTAAGCTGATCTACCTCACCCATCATTGCCTATAACTTCCGAGACATGGTCGTTATTGTAGCAGCATACTGAGCACTAAGCATTCTGGCTCCTGCAACAACCTCAACATCAGTCCTACTAGCGAAATGCATCTTTGCTCCCATCATGATGTGGATGGCCTCAGCAAAGAAAACTAGTGGTTGAGGTGTATTTAGTTCTTGATTCAAATCAGGAATGTTAGTGGAAGAATGTTGCTCAGCCAAGATATCGTTTCTGGATAAGTAGAAGTTTAGGTCAGTGAGTAATGGGAGAGCTTGTTCTGTGAGTTTTCGAAGGATGATTTTTGGTCCTTTAAATAAAAACCCAGAGCATTTCGAAACTTTATGAGTTAATCTTGGCAAGACCTAGGGCGAAGCTCGAGGCCTTCAGCTCTATTCGAGACCCGAGGGAAGGCTCGAGGCTCTGCCACTTTTTCTGCGTGAAACCAGACGGCTTGAATTTTATAGCATCTGTCGAGACCCAGCAACTCCCATTTTGTGGCATTTTGATAGCTTGCCTTGTTCTCATTTCCATCCCTATAAAATTAGTCTTGAGTTTCATTTCATTTGCATCAACTCTTATTTGCTCTCTGAAATCTATCTGCATTCTCGCTTTCTAGGCTTTTTCTTTAATGGCTCAGTAATCTTTTTCCAACAATTCCCTTTTTCACTATATGGGGCATTCTAAATCTCGGCCACTAATTATTTCTACATCCACTATAGGTGCCATGACGTAGCATGAAAATGATTTAACTAACAAGTCAGATGATGATGTCATTTATGAACTGGTGAGTCTCGGCACTCGATACTCAGCATCCATAGTTGCATTTTCCCAGCGATTGCAGTCCAGAACTCATGAGGTTGAAAAGGTTAATGAGAAGATTTATGAACTTCAATGACTTGTTCATGAATCTAACAAAAAAAAAAATAGGAGACTTAAAGCAGGACAATAAGGATTTAAAATCCTTACTTGCCTCTTCATTTCGACTTCCTACTCCTTTAGATAAGCATAACATGTTGATGTATGAAGAGTAAGAGCGCTTAAAAAAATGAGGCTAAAAGTCTCTCAAGTTTTTGTAAGTCGTTTGAGATAATGAAATAAAAATGTTTTCATACATTCATCATCCTTGTCCATCTCTAAGCTATGTATACTCCTTTTAGTACTCCATGCAATCTATCTCTCTTGCCAATATATATATATAGCACACTTTGCCCTTTCTTTCAGAGTGCGAAAAAAGACCGAGCGGAGTAGAGGCGTTTCCTTTGTGGCAAGGACTTAAGTATTTTTTTCTTCTTATCATTTAAATAAGTTTTTTTATTCTTTTTAATTACCAGCATAAAATTGATTAGTTGTTAGTATTTTTTTAAATGCCGCCACAACTATATATTATTACCGACGTAACAATATAAACGTCGAAAAACTGAATAATTTACCGGCGTAAACTTGATCAATTTTTGGCGTTTTCTGAAACATGCCAAAGCTATATATTATTACTGGCGCAATAATATAAACGCAGGAAAATGACTAAGGTAGCGGCGTATAATTGATATATTTTTGGCATTTTTTTAAACACCACCAAAGCTATATATTATTACTGGCGTAACAATATAAAAGCCATTAAATGTAAAACATTAGCAGCATAAAAATTAAGTGCCGGCAATAATATATTTTTACCAGCGCATAAACAATCACCGATAATATAAACGCCGGCAATTCTGTCTTTCTTTGTAGTGACGACTCAATATCAAGAGAGGGGACTTCTCAATAGATGAAGTGGATCTAATGATCAGGCTCCATAGGCTCTTAGGAAACATGTAAGTGTATCATATGTAGTAAATAAGTATAACTCCAACTAGTCAAAGATTGAAAAGAGATCCAAATATAACTCAAAAAATGCATGCTTGTGTGATTGTGATTGTGGCCCACAAAACGTTTAGGGTCCTGGATTTTCCCCCCAAAGGGAGTAGCTTCAGTCATGCTCATGTTGCATTATCTTCTTCTCACTTTTAAAATGGATGATCATGGTGATATCTTTGTTAGGAACGATAAGAGGAAAAAAGAGTAAGTAAAATTGGAATCAATCACAAACGATACAAGGTTTATATAGCTTGAAAATGTGCCTATATTCATAAAGTTGCAGATAATTTTATTCGAATGAAAATTATAAATATAGTGCAACGGTCATACAAGGATTTAATACAATATATAATATGTCTTAATTAGCTGTTCGATGCAGATTAAGAGTAAAAAACGAATAAAAAGAATTTTTCCCAGGGTTGAGGTTAGATAAAGAGCCCAAGTCTCATTGAAAATACAACAAAAACTTCAACAGGTCCTTATCAGGTCGGGTCATCAAACCAAGCCACCACAAACAAAATCAAACTCCACTCAAAGAAGCCCAACAATTCTCCCACTTGGAAACTTATACAACCACAAGTATAACCACATGTTTCCAAAACCGAAATCTCCTTCCTTGTAGTTTGTAGCTCATGATCTCAAGTAAGAATACCAATTGAAATTGTCCTCAGGCTAGAATACCAATTTCAGTTTCTCAAGTGTAATACCCTTAATCAACATATCTAAAGGGACGTTATTATTTCACAGTATCAATTGTCCATCACCAAAAAGAGATCCAATAAAATGATATCTAATTTAAATATATTTGGTCCTCAAATGAAATGTTGGATTCTTAGTAAGGAATATGGTACTCTGATTGTCACTGTAGAGAGCACCATTTTCATTCTACTCCAAGGAATATGTTTTGCAAGGAATATTGCTCTGGCTTGGACATATCGGCTCAAGTGTGTGACGCCCCCAGATTCCGTTTGGGATCGGATAAACATCTAAAGCATTGGGATATGAAATACAAGATTACATGCCCCAATTCCTAGCATATAAGATGCAATGTTTCTAACATGCATATAGTATTATGCAGTATTCGCAGTGGATAATTATTTTTTTCTTGAACAATATTATGCACCAAACTAATAATATCCCAAATAATTAAAACATAATCCATGATTACTTGACAAAATAAACATCCATGATTACAGTACGAGTCCAAAATACTGTAATCTCAAAACATGGGAGACCAGGTTCCATAATTACATCACCAAAATATACTAATGGGCTAGTTCGTCCAATAACTCAAGTAACTAGAGTAACTATGGAGGCCGTAAGCACCACCTCGCGTCTACAACGACTAATCAACCTCCTCCAGTCTGCCACTGTCTACTCTCTGCTCTGGTCCTGACACATCGCCTATCCTTCTAGGAGAATGGTAGTTGAGACTACCAAGATTTGATTACAAATCTCAGCAAGTTAATAGGAAACTTCTGCACGAGTTAATGATGTATGCATGGCAATAAAGGCATGAATGCATAATCAAAGTCAATAATAATCATAACATAACTTGACATAACATGGCATGAACTGACATAACTTGAACCGAAACGTAAACCAAACTAGAAACTTGACATGATATAAACTTAAAACTGAGACTTGACTTGACGTGACATGAACCTAAACTGACTTGGACATGAATGTGAACTTGAAACATGACTGAGTGTGAAATTGAACACGAACTGACTTAGACATGAACGTGAACTGAAACATGATGTGAACATGAAATACTTGAACTTGGAACATAACATGGATGTGAACTTGAAACGTATGTTTGTCTCATGGAGTCACCATGATAGAGTAGTCTTGTCTCATGGGGTTACCATGATTGAGTAATAACAATGAACTAAACAATAACTTAACTGCATGAGGGCGTACATGAATATGAACTTGACATGACTTAAAATACTGTTGCCGAGGTACACACACTATACTCAAGATGGAACGTGACATGAAACGAAAGCACAGAAGTCTTGAAGTAGAGTAACATGGCATGATCGTACTTTGAAAGACATGACGTACTTGAGACAGACAACATTTCATAGCATAACATAACATGTAATAGAAAACATTTCATAAATGGCATAACATGTAATAAAAAATAATATGTGACATAACATACATGTAACAGATGGCATAACGTAACATTACATACTTGCAACAGATAGCAATACGTGATAGAATAGATGGTGTAAAATATAAGTATTTTGTGACAGCATAAGTCACGTGTAATAGATAAACATGTAATGACATAGCATGGCATGACATATATGATAATATACACACATAAACTATAGTTCTCTTACCAATCACACATACACAGTGAACTGATAGTAAGTTAAGAGCTAAATTACCTCGGTCTTCGCATTTCTAAGCAAAAACTCAAGCACGATCACGAAAAATTGAAAGTAGTGATTTTTAAAAATTAGCACTTAATCACTAACAATTAAAAATATGAAAAAATATTAACTTAGAGTAAAATTACCATTTTACCCCTAACTAAAGAATTTTGAATTCTAATTTCACAAATACTAAAACTTACATTCCTTATGTAAATTTTGTCCTAAACTCAAATATCAACTTAGAAAAAATTAAAACAAAACACAACTATGGAAAACTCACTATGGCTGAAACATCCATAGGCTTTTTCTCTTGATTTTTGTTGCAATTTCTTCCAACTTCAAAACTCATGATTAAAACAAAATTTTGCAACAAAGATCTTCCTACCCTAAGTTTAAAAATGTACTTAAAACATCTATTAATAAAAAAGCTAATCATCAACACCAAACTTTTTGTAAAAAAATCCAAACTTTTTAAAAAAAATGCAAACTATCACAAGTTTTGACCTTAATCAAAACATCTCCAAGAATTCTAAAAAATCAAATCTTACATCTAACATATTCATAACATCATCCTAAGATCAAACATGCTTTAAATCATCAAAAAAAAGTCACCAAAAATCACAAAACAACACTTGGAGTTTTTGGTTCTACACTTAGTTCAAAAACAGAAACTTTTACTTAACTAGTTTTCATCAATTTCTTGATCCACGGCTTAAAAAGATGAAGTCTTCAACCTAAAATATCACATGGTTTAAAAATGTGTCATAAAGAAGATCCAACCATCAACCTTAAAACCAGATGGCTAAAAATATATAAAACATGGATCTAACCCAAAAAATCAAATCTTAGGCCTAACCGAAATCCTCTTGAATAGAAAAATCATATCTTTGAAAATAATACTAAATATCTTCAAATAAACATTCTAACATGCATATAAGAGGTTTAGGATCATCAAATAAAAATATCAAACTGTTTCGAGTAAGATTAAACCACGAAATATTCAAACTTTCTCAAACAAAATTTGTTTTTTTTCACTTCCAGTTTTCAAGTTTCTAGATCTAAGGAAATCTTTTATCAAAAGCTTTATTCATGCTAAAAATCTCTAAACAACATTCATAAACACATGTTAACTACACTCCATAAAATTTTCAGACTAAGATATGTCCATTAACGTGGTCAAAAACTCCAAAATATAACACACTCTCCAATTTAACGCCCAAAATGACCTTTCCATGGTTAAAACAAGTTCTGACATACCCAATGACCACTAAATGAACAAATAGAATATCCCAAAAAACTAAACTAAAATAAGAACAACTTTCTTGAAGGAGTAATTGCGTGAAAATACTTACAAAGGGTCACAAATCACCACACAATATTACTCAAAAAACTTCCCTAGAGAGCTATTAAGTGTTTCTCTCTAAGAACGGGGATGGGAAGTGATGAAATGAAAGGAAGGGTGCCTTGCACCCTCTACACTTCTGGAGGGTGAGGTATGGGCATGAATGACGCTTGAGGGATGGTGCTTAGGTCACAAAAAGGTGGAAATAATGAGTGATTTTCATACAAGGAAACTTCCAAGAGAAGGGTGGTGGTGAGGTGGCCTTTTCCTCTCACATCATGCACAACTTTGGAGTGTCATGAGCAGTGGATGGTTAGTCGTGGGTGAGTGGAAACTTCCTCAAGAAGGTTTGCCAAGGTAACTAAAATTCATGGGTTTCAGCTAAGTGAGCTTCAATTTGGGGTTTAGGGCTTGGAATGCTATCAAGCGCAAATCCAATTTTTCTTGGCCCAATCAAAATTCTAAGGTTTAAAAGATTGAATAATAATGTCATAACATGAATTTCAGGAATTAATAGCATGTGAAAGTGATTTAATCAAGTGATTGAACACAATGCTAGAAATTAGATCAAATAGGGTTTGGAGGCCAACTTTAGGATTTGGAGAGACCGTTTAGGGTTTTGGTTTTAACCAAAATTTTGGAGTTTCAAATGAATTCCAACCATTTAGGGTTTAACTAGGATTGAAACCCTATTTGGTTCGCACAATTTGGTTGATCAGATGGAAAATAGGATTTTGCTTAGGTGTCATAATCTCACACTTGATTCCTGCACAATTATCTCATTGTTCATCTTTGTACCAAGTGTCCAATACTATTCACCAAGGGTGGCTAAGATCATGTCAAGTATCTAAATAAAACTTCTCTAACCTAATTTGAACATTTCGCACTATGATTTTGAAAACATTACACTAGATGCTAAAATTAAGGTTACTATTCACCTCAGGAAAGTGAAATATAAACTTTGCTCTGTAAAATTTTAAATATTCACACAAACCTAACTGTGCAATTTTTTTATTCAAATTTAATCCCGAAGTGCCTCGAAATAAGCAAAACACATTTTCAAACAAATGTTTCGTCTGAAAACTGAAAGTGGAAAAATTGCGCCATAAAATCCTATATAATCAACTAACTGTAATGGCGCAGACCATAACTCAATCTGACACTTCTAAATACACCAAATAAATAAAATCGCACTTCTAGCACCATAGTGAGTGATAACTCTGGCTATACTAAAAGACTAAAACCTAAGCGATTGGTTAAATCGTGAAAACTTACGGTATTTTCACGAGGTTCCTATAGCCTATAGAAATTTCACCATTGAGTTTCTAGCGGGCTACTACATCCTCCCCTCCTAAACAAAAGATTGCGTTCTCGAAATCGACGCAAGTAACAACAAGAAGTTAAGGACAAAATGTTGCTCACCAAACCTATTGTCCTTCACTAGATGTATCATCACTGGTTGGTTCTACTAGTGGCGCATCGATGTCCAATAGCATGGCCTACTGTGGTAGGTATTAGAACGCGTCATCCTCTAAATCATATGCCATGTTGCCAAAATGGACTGGGTCGAGGTGCTACACGACCTCTTCATCACCGTTATTTGGCTCCAGACCCTTTACCAACAAACGTTTGCGGTAAGTTGATGGCATAGATGATCCTGGCACTGTGGGCTCAGTGTTGTTAGCTACAGTACACCCTTCTGCTAGTCTGCTAAACTCCACTCCTTCCCGTGCCATCCTCGCTTTGAAGCTGACCCGATCTAGCCATGTAGTCGAGTGTAAAGGTAGATAACGTTCTTCATGAGGTAACGCCTTCCTCTCATAACCCACAATATTCTTATCTATAACTATCACATGGTTACACAAAATAACTACCACCATAATAGAGAAAAGTATAACACTCACAAAGGTTACTACCTAAACTTAATGACTTCTAGGCTACCCTTCTAGGATATAGAATCCTTGCTTAAGTGAAGTCATTGCTTTCCTTACTGCTCAAAGAGTTATTCACCACAGATATATATATATATATAAACTCCTGAATTTTACCATTCCTTAACTCTCTTTCTAAAATCAACACTTGTACTGGAATCCTTCCACAAAGTAGATCAAGTCGTACCAGCATACTCTCTAAATCTAAAACTTTAAATGGATAATCTCCCAAAACTTTTCCTTAGAAAAATATAAGTGATACACTTTCTCTAATTCATCAGGGAATCCTACCCGCCTAGGACTAGTTTACTCCTTCATAATCAAAACAAGTCGTTCCTCCTCCTAGGTAGTACCTCGATAATCATTCAGGTATTAATCTAATCTCAAGACTTTCACTCCTATAATTGACATAGCTCTTCTATCCTTCATGAGTTGCCTCTTATTCTGACTCTAAACCAAAAGAATATGTTCCTACTGTTCACCTAAATCCTCAAGACCAAGATTTTACTATCCATATAAAAGTCTCCAATATAAGGGTGATCTACGTTTTTCACAAACACAATGCTTCGCCAAAAACTATTTAATGGTGGTTGGATAAACTACTATCATAAATTAATCTTACTAAGGCCAATGCTTGTCCCAAACACTTTACTCTTTCGAGTACAAATTTCTTTAGATCCTCAAAATCAAAACAAACACCAAATACATGGAATTCTAGTTCATCAACCTTCAATATCCTTCCTCTAGCTGCTAAAGGGTATTCTATATCTACAATGATATGAGCAATAATACTCCTAATAAGAATTGTTACTCTTACAACCTGGGTAACAATTCGGCTTCCGAACTAAACTATCGTGCAATACCACGATCACCAAAAACAGGGTCTCTCTTGAATCCAACAACCTATCTGCTACAAACCTTAATGACTTGACATTACCCAAAATAACAATAATGCAATTATACCATCAATTGCAATTTAATCACCCTTAACTAAGCTTAACAATACATAAGTCTTAGAGAAATACCAAAAATAGCATTTGCTCTATATGTTCGTAGGCATCAGCATTTGCCTCTCTAGGAGTGACTACATACACTCGAGCTGGTACTGGAGGCCATGGCTTTGGTTTGGAATCTTCGTTGGAAACAGTCCCATTTCTCCAACCTCTTTTGGGACAATTTTTGATCAAGTGGTCAAGTTGGTCACATCCAAAACAGAGTCCTAAGGCATGTTTGCACTTGCCTCCATGGTTCTATCCGCACATCCCACATATTGGGTGTATGGACGACATTGAGCTTCCAGTCTCGATGCCCTTTCCCTTATCTGGTCGAGTAGACATCTTCTTCCTTTTTAAATTTTCTTCAGTAGTATACTGTGAAGTCCTCTTTCGTTCGGTATTGATCTGGATCGCCAGACCTCTCTGCCCAGCCTTTGCTATCACGGCCACGTTTACCAACTCTTGGTAATTCTCTACTCTTAGGCAAGCTACTTGACTAAGGATCCTTGCTGAAGTCCTACTTGAATCGTGAAAACTTACGGTGTTTTCACGAGATTCCTAAAGCTTATAGAAATCCCACTATTGAATTTCTAACAAACTGTTACATCCTCCCCTCCTAAAAAAAAAGATGTTGTCCTTGAAATTGACGCAAGTAACAAGAAGTTAAGGAAAAGATGTTGCTCACCAAACCTACTATCCCTCACTAGACGTATCATCATTGGTTGGTTCTGGTGGTGGCGCATTGATGTCCATTGGCATGGCTTGCTGCAGTAGGTAATAGAACTCTTCATCCTCTAAATCATACACCATGTTGCTGAAATGGTCTGCATCGAGGTGCTGCACGACCTCTTCATCGTCTCTATCTATCTCGTGACCCTCTACCAACAAACGTTCGTGGTCAGTTGATGGCATAGATGATCCTGATGCTGCGGGCTCAATGTTGGCTGCTGCAGTATGCCCTTCTGTTGCTCTACTGAACTCAGCTTCATTTCGTGCAGCCCTTGCTTTGAAGTTGTCCCGGTCTTACCACGTAGTCGAGTGTAGAGGCGGATAACGTTCTTCATGAGGTAACACCTTCCTATGGTAGCCAACACTATTCTTTTCTATAACTATCACATGGTTACACAAAATAACTGCCACCATAATAGAGAACAATATAACACTCACAAAGGTCACTGCCTAAACTTAATGACTTATAGGCTACCCTTCTAGGATACTGAATCCTTGCTTAAGTGAAATCACTACTGTCCTTACTGCTCAAAGAGTTATTCACCACAGATATATATATATAAATATACCCCTGAATTCTACCATTCCTTAACTCTCTCTCTAAAGTCAACACTTGTACTTGAATCCTTCCACAAAGTAGATAAAGTCATACCAACATACTCTCTAAATCTAAAACTTCAAGTATATAATTTTCCAAAACTTTTTCTTAGAAAAATATAAGCGATACACTTTCTCTAATTCATCAGGGAATCCTATCCGTCTAGGACTAGTTTACTCCTTTATAATCAAAACTAGTTGTTCCTCCACCTATGTAGTACCTTGATAATCATTCAGGTATTAATCTAATCTCAAGACTTTCTCTCTTTTGATTGACATAGCTCTTCTATCCTTCATAAGCTGCCTCTTATCCTGACTCTAAACAAAAGGATTTGTTCCTATTGTTAACTTAAATCCTCAAGACCAAGATTTTACTATCCATATAAAAGTTTCCAAGATAAGGGCGATCTACGTTTTTCACAAACACAATGCTTTGCCAAAAACCATTTAATGGTGGCTGGATAAAACTACTATCATAAATTAATCCTACTAAAGCCAAAGCTTGTCCCAAACACTTTACTCTTCTGAACACAAATTCTATTGGATCCTCAAAATCAAAACAAACTCCAAATACATGGAATACTAGTTCATCAACCTTAAAAATCCTTCCTTTAGCTACTAAAGGGTATTCTATATCTACACCGATATGAGCAATAATACTCCTAATGAGAATTGTTACTTTTACCACTTGGGTAATAATTCGGCATCCAAACTAAACTATCGTGCAATACCACAATCACCAAAAACAGGGACTCGCTCGAATCCAACAGCGTACCTACTACAAACCTTAATGACTTGACATTGTCCAAAATAAAAATAATGCAATAATACCATCAATTTCAATCTAATCACTCTTAACTAAGCTTAACAATATATAGGTCTTAGAAAAATACCAAAAATGGCGTTTGCTCTATATGTTCTTAAGGCATCAGCATCTGCCTCTCTAAGAGTGACTACATACACTCGAGCTTATACTAGAGGTTGTGGCTTTGGTTTGGAATCTCCATTGGAAACAATCTCATTTCTCCGACCTCTTTTGGGACAATTTTTGATCAAAATGGTTAGGTTGACCACATCCAAAACAGAATCCTAAGGTAAGTTTGCACTTGCCTCCATGGTTCTTTCGGCACATTCCACATATTGGGTGTGTGGACAGCATTGAGCTTCCAGTCTTGATGCCTTTTCCCTTATCTGGTCTAGTAGACATCTTCTTCCTTTCTGGATTTTCTTCAGTAGCATATGGTGAAGTCCTCTTTCGTTCGGTATTGATCTAGATCGCCAAACCTCTCTACTCAGCCTCTGCTATAGCGGCCACGTTTACCAACTCTTGGTAATTCTCTATTCTTAGGCAAGCTATTTGACTAAGGATCCTTGGCTGAAGTCCTACTTGAAACTTTTGCACCTGGATCCTTTGAGTAGAAATCAAGTGTGGTGCAAACCTTCCTAACACTATAAATTTAGCGACGTACTATTCTACGATCAAACTGGCTTGAGTTAAAGTTGTGAACTCCTGCACCTTTAGGTATTTGACAGAATCCAGTAAGAATCTGTTGTCAAACTCTTCCTTGAATCTCTCCCATGACAATGCAGCAAGACTTCCTAGTTCCCCCACTAGAAGCTGCCTTCGAATATCCCACCATATTCCAGCTTCTCCTTGGAATAGTTATGCAGCATACAGAACCTTCTGGTCTTCAGTACATCCATAGATCTCATATGTTCTTTCGAGATCAACAATCCATTTCTCGGCTCTCACTGGCCCTTCATTACCAGAAAAATTCGAGTAACGGTGGATCAAGAAGTTCTCATATGGACAACCCCTAACTTTGGTTCTGGGTAAGTGCGCTTGCTGCTGTTGCAATTGTCTAAGCACGTCAGCCAACAAACGTACATCTTAAGCTAATCTTCCATCCATCGGAAGATTCTGATTCTCGTAATTTGTGGCTCCCTTCGAGGAATCCTATCGCGAGTCATGTGTCACTTCCTGAAACACACGAGTACAAGTATTACAACCACATACTATCTCTAATACTTCAAGACATTCAAGCCTGATGAAGACTAAAATGTCAAGCCTAATATTTGGTGCATTTCCTAAGGACATGTGGATTTAAAACCCAGAGATGTATTGCTCTGATACCACCTTATGAAGCCCCCAGATTTCCGCTTGGGATCAAACGGACATCTGAAGCATCAGGACATGCAACACAAAATTAATTGCCCATGTTCATGACATATAAGATGCAATATCCTAACATGCATATAGCATTATGCAATATTTGTAGCGGATAATTTCTTTTTTCTTGAGTAATACTATGCACCAAACTAATAATATCCTAAATAATTAAAACATAATCCATGCATACTTGATAAAATAAACATCCATGATTACAGTACGAGATCTCAGAAGACTGTAATTTCAAAACATAGGAGACCGGGCTCCATAATTACATCACCAAAATATACTAATGGGCTAGTTCATTGAGTAACTCGCATAACTCAACTAAGGATGCCAAAATACTATCCAAAAACCTAACTATGGAGGTCGTAAGCTCTGCGTCGCATCTGCGGTGTCGAATCCACATCCTCCAATCTGCCAGTGTTCATTCCCTACTTTAGTCCTGACACATCGCCTACCATTTGGGGGGAATGGTAGTTGGGACTACCATGATAATATTTGATTACAAATCTCAGCAAGTTAACAGGAAACTTCTACACAGGTTAATGACGAATGCATGGCAGTAAAGGTATGAATGCATAATCAAAGTCAATAATAAGCATAACATAACTTGACATAATATGGCATGAACTAACATAACTTGAACTGAAATGTGAACTAAACTGGAAAGTTGACATGACATGAACTTGAAATTGAGATTTGACTTGACGTGACATGAACGTGAACTGACCTGGACATGAATGTGAACTTGAAACATGACTAAGCATGAAATTGAACGTGAACTGACTTAGACATGAACGTGAACTGAAACATGACGTGAATGTAAAATACATGAACTTGAAACATATTATGAACGTGAACTTGAAACGTATTCTTGTCTCATGGGGTCACCATGATAGAGTAGTCTTATCTCAAGGGGTTACCATGATAACGTAGTCTTTTTTCATGAGGTTACCATGATAGAGTAGTCTTTTCTCATGTGGTTACCATGGTAAAGTAGTCTTGTCTCATGGGGTTATCATGGTAGAGTAGTCTTGTCTTTTCCAGTGGCAAACGTACTACACGCGCCCCACCATGGATTTCCTTAGTCGCTGATCTTCCAGACCACTGAATACGCCGCCAAAAGTAGTGGAGCGTAGCACACACGTGCGGGTAATCACGCACCGTGGCTTCCATTGCGAAAAGGCTTGCGCTGCCGCCACGCATGGCGTTTTTGGGGCCAGAGACTCTAGTTTCCTCAAGATCGACTGTCCAAAATCCTCCTAGAGTAGCGCATGTCCTTCACACGCCACTACAGCCTTCTGCAGTGTCTTTAAGTGTCTATTGCTGTGTTTTTAAGTGTCTGTTGTTTTGGTCTTTGTTTATGTTAGGAAATAAAAGAAATAGGCTATTGGACTTTGGTCCATTGTAGAAAAATCCCACCTCTTTTGGAGGAGGAGGGTGGTCTAGTCCATCTCCTCCTTTGGAGGATGGGGAGTGGTTTGTCTTTCTCCTCTTTTGGAGGATGGAGGTGATTTTGTCCTTCTCCTCCTTTGGAGGGGGATGGTTTGTCTCTTTTTTTTTTTTTTTTTTTTTTTTTTTTTTACAGAGAATGATACTCTCATACAAACCAGTTTTGTCAGTAGACAGTTCCTAGAAGTTAAGACAATGTCCGTCGCAAAGAAATTTGTGTGCAGAGAAGCTCCCTGCAGATGAGTAGTTTGGTTTGTAATCTAAGTTTTTTTCTATGTTGACCAGTCACAACTATAACTTCGATTTCATGAATGAAATGATGTTTATTTCCTATAATAAAAAAATGATGTGAAAGAACTAGAATACACACATGCACAAATACATGAAAGAAAAACAAATACTGGACGTAAAGTGAGCATAATAAAACCTCGAGCTCGAGTCTTGTCCAACAATTTCAGAGTGTTACATGGGAAACATACAATCAGAGAAACCAACAGCTTTCGACCAAAGGATGATGTTAGAAACATTTATCCAAGAATGACACGTCTTCTGAGAACACATTAAAAGGTAGATAGCGCATCTAGATAACTTCAAAGCCAACGAAAGAACTACATGCACAGTAAGTACAAAGATTGATGAAGAGCCACGTGATTCGATGATCCAAGAGCCGAATCTTTGGCCCAATGAAACTTTACTGCCCGAAGCACGGCTATGTTTGGGTATTGAGTGATCTCTCATATTACTTCACTATTATTCAATATTTTATTATTATTTTTTATTTATCTTTTATTATTTTTTATTATTATTCACTACTGTTCAATATTTTATCTGAATGGGATACAATATCCCAAACTCATATGAATAGGCCCAACCCACTAAAGGGCCATTACAGGACAAAAGAAGAGAGAGGGAGAGGGGCAAGAGACAAAAGGTGTCAGGTGGAAAGGACAGGAAGGTAAATGAGAAAGTGGCAAAAAGAGAGGTAGTCAGAACACACAAGGGAAAGGCTGTCAATCCTCGCCACTCCCTAGGGGCACATGAAAAGAGAGGACAAATAAAAGGAAACGGCCCGATGACTCCCAGGGGACTGCGACTTTTTCTTTAATCTCGACTTTGGCTTCTTGAAGGAAGAGATGAACTCTAGTGACGATCTCTCCATCAGAAGACAAATCTACGATATCCATCGTCAGTGAGGATGAGAGACTATGAGAGACTGTAAATAAGCTTATTATAGTGGATATTCCCTCCCAAAACCCTCATGGATGTAGGCTTTATGTCGAACCATATAAATTTGTGTCTCTCTCTCTTTTACATTATTAGTATTTATTTTTCATTCCCTACCATGGATGTATGCACAATCGCACTAAACCACGTTGGGGGCTCCAGACCACACCAATCAATGCTCAGATTGTCATCGCGGGCCAGGAATGGCTCTTTCTCCCCTTCCGACATGTTGTGCAATTTTTGGCATTACTAGTTGTTGTTGTCTATGGGATACTGAAGTGGATAAAACATCCCAAGCCCATATAAATAGGCCTAGCCCACCAAAGAGTCATTAGAGGACAAAAGAAGAGAGAGAAAGGGGACAAGTGAGAGATTGTGTCAAAAGGAAAAGACGAGAAGGTAAAGGAGAAAGTGGAGAAAGAGAGGTAATCAGAACATGCAAGGGAAAGGCTGAAAATCCTCACCACTCCCTAGGGGCACACAAAAATAGAGTACAAATAAAAGGAAACAGCCAAACGACTCCCAGGGGACTGCGACTTCTTCTTTAATCTCGACTTTGGCTTCTTGAAGAAGAGATGAATTTCAAAAACGATCTCTCCATCATAAAATAAACCTCCCATATTCATTGTACAGTGAGGACAAGAGACTATGAGAATTTGTAAATAAGCTTATTATAGTGGATATTTGTTTCCCAAAATTCCATGGACGTAGGCTTTATGCTGAACCACGTAAATCTATACCTCTCCCTCTCTTTTACATTCTCAATATTTATTTTTCATTTACTGCCATGGATGTATGCACAGCCACCCCACGAGCCGCCAGTGTCTTCTGAACCTTTTGGTGTGGTCCTCGACCACCCCTCTACGACAGGGACCTCGTCTCATGACCACATGCGTGCGACTGCTCATGGCCGAGATCTCCTCGGCGCAGTCCCACCATGGCAAGGCAAAGGCCTGGCAGCCACCACTTGGAGCATTGGCGCAGTCTGTCCCTACCTAAGTGCCACCTACACACACCAATGCATGATGGGCAACAGTGGCCTCGGCTGTGTACCTCATACACGCAGCAAGCTCACGACAGACTGTCGTGAGCCTCTTGATCCCGCTAGTTGTCACAACTTGGACCGTCGACATCCTCTAACCAGCTAAGGTTGGTTCCCCCAAGGCGAGACATGCAAGGCCTCTCGAGATGCTACCGAGGGTACCGAAGTAGAGAAGGCTCATCTCTGAGAGGAGCCTAAGAGACCAGGCCCCCTCCCCCACAAGAGTTCAAGAGGCGAAGCTGGGGGGTCCTAGAGTGCTCGCCCTGAACGCTCCGAGGTCTGGGCTTCTTCCTCCTAGGAGTCCCCCAGGAGTGGGGCTGTGGCATCTCAGCACACGCGCCGCCCAGACGCTCTTACTCCTTCCACTTGGGGAACTATTTCCTTCCTCGTGCACCCTGAGGTCCCAACTCCTTCTACTTGAGGGGCTTTTAAGGCCATGGGATCCTGAGGTGCTCTCCCCATGTGCCCCGAGGCCCCCACCACTTCTACATAGGGAACCATTTCCTTTCTGCTACCGAAGCCCTCTATGTCTGCCTCAACATCATTTACGTAGACACCCTTCATCTTGACGTTCCTTGCTGAAGAGGAGGGAGACGATGAAGTCTTTCGAGCCATCTTCCTGGATGCCTTCTCTCAGCCAGTCCCTCGTAGGGGCATAGCTATGCACTCCTCCTTTTCCTTCGAGGAGTCTCTTGCTCGAGAGATAGCTCCACCAGTCTAGCCCGCGGCCGAGTCCTCAATCTCCCCTTCTCTCACTGAGGTCACTGTTTGGGAAGACGTCGCCCCTTTAGTCTTCCAAGACGTTGGAGCCCCCTCTTGCTCTAGGGTCCCGAAGATAGACGATAGGGAGGAAGCCGACCTGAGCTCTCCCTTTGTCGTGGAGCTAAGTGACGACTTTGTGTCTATCCCATCACCCCGCTTTCAATCCTTCCTAGAGCCGGCAGAGGAATCCTACTTCATTTCTTCTAAGAAGGTGCCTTGGCCAAGCCCCCCAACATACAGGCCATGCTCGGTTGAGGAGGGGGCTCAACCTACCACCGACAAGGGACTTTCTAACGCTAAGGAACCATACCTAGGGACCGGGCTCCCCCGGCCAGTTGAGGCCGACCTTACAAAAGCCTCCGGTATGGACCCTTCACAAGAGCCCGTCGAGGATGTGTCACAGCCTATGCGGCCTCTAGCAAGTGGGGCCTCTTCTTCCCGTGCCAATCCAGGATCTAGCTAGTCCACTGGTCCAAACTTTGTGCTGGCCCGGGCCCAGGCGATCGAGTGGGATGCTCAAAAGTTGAGGCCTCTCTTCGAGCAGGTACATCTCTCCTCTTTCTTAGCTTTCGTCACAGGGAGTTTCCCTTTTTTTTATTTCTAGCGCCTTCCTCCTTTGCAGGCCGAGGATTAGTTGACAAGCATCATCGTCCAAGAGCACAGGGAGCTCAAGGAGGAGATCCAGGCTCTCCAATCCCTAGCTATCCTTGCCCGCTTGGAGATTCACAAGGCTCAACAGGAAGTTAAGGCCCTCTCAGTAGAGCATGACATGCTGATAGAGGACCTGGAGTCATTGAAGAAGCGTCATGTGAACCTATGGGACAAGGTCTAGCAGTTGAAGAGGAAGAAGTCTGGGCTGAAGGTGGAGCTGGCCAATGTCAAGGTGGACTTCACCCAAGCCTCTCTAGAGATCTGACACCTCCAAGAAGCCCTAAAGGATTCGGAGAAGAGAGAATAAGGGGGTCCTAGTGCTTCAAGGGGAGAAGAGCCAACTGGCCCGGGAGCTGGCATCGACCATCAAGCACGCTCCTAACTTATGTCTAGGCATCTTTCCCTGGTCCGGGAAGTCCAACGTTAGAAGGCCGAGGTGAGTGGAGGGAGGCACAAATCCGCAGTCTTGAAGTCAAGCTGCTACATGCAAACAACCCGATCTCTGGCCTTCAACGTAGTGCCAAGTACTAGGTCTCAGATGCATCTTAGGAGGGGCTTGGAAAAACCTCTCCTATACAAGACTAGTTTCACCAACATGAAGCTTTCCTCTCTGTTCTTGATCTTTTGTGCTTCCTCCCGATCATCGAAACCAAGCCCCCGTCAATGAACTTTATGATGTCGACTGCCCATTTTGGCTACGAGGGCTAGACCATGGACATGTCGATCCCAATAGCTGGTGTGTTGACCGTTCGAGCTATGGTATGATCTGGGAGGGGGTCCTCTTCCTGGCTCCAGGCGGCCTTTGCTAAATGGTCTGCCTTGTGGTTTTCTCCCCTCGGGATTTGCTGGATGTGAAAGTACTAGAAGAGGTCGCGCACCTCTCCTACTTACTGGAGGTACTTCTTCAGTTTCTCTCCTTTAGTGGCGAACTGCCTAGTTACCTAGCCAACCACTACCTGCGAGTCAGCCCTCACTTCGACCTCGGTAGCTCCTAATGACCCAGCTACAACCATTCATGCCAGTAGTGCTTCATACTTGACCTCATTGTTAGTAGTTTTGAAACCGAGCTTGATCACGTAGTTATGTTCTTCGCCGCACTCCGTGACTGTGTGCACACCTACACCCTTACACCCCCCCAGCTCGGCTTGACGAATCGTCAATTTAGACCTGTCAGGACTTGCCTTGGGGTGCGATGGGTATTTCTTCAAGGAAGTCTGAGAATGCGGCCACAAAGTCTGGCAGCACTTGCCCCTTTATCGCCGTGCGTGGGAGGTATTCGATGTTGAATTCACTTAACTTAATTGCCCAATTCGTCATTCGACCTGACACATCGGTCTTCTACAGTATTTTCCTGAGGGGGACATCCGTCCGGACAGCAGGGTCAAGGATAGGGGATGTCCCTGACGATTGACTAGTTATGGTATCAGGCTATTCTGTCTTACCTCCCGTCCTTTTGTCAGTGTACTCTGCCCAATGCTTCTCCTCTTAGGCCTCCTGGGCTGACCCAACCTAGCCTAGGCCTTGTTCGTGGGCTTGGGCCCAAGCCTTTTCCCAGGCCCAACCTTAGGGATTACTCCTCACACTCATGACTGATAAATTATTTTCAAAAACTTAAGGATTAATCAGTATAAGTTTTTTTTAATACATACATTTAATCATAAATTTTATATTTTCACGTATACGTTTTGGCTCTAAACTTAAAGGCTATAAATTTTAGATTAATTAGTATATGTTTTATATTTTCACATATAAAATTTATATTTCCATGGGCCCAATGTTAAGATTTTTTTATTGGGCCTTTCCTTGGCCTCGATAGTTCACTAGGTTGGATCTTAGTCTTGGGTTTTACTTAATTGGGCCTATAGCCTTAGATCTTAGTAAGTTGGGTCCAATAGTCTTATGTCTACTAAGTTGGGCCTAGTATCTTATGTCTATCAAATTCGACCTTTTTTTAGCCTTGTGTCTATTCTTAGTCCTTTTATCTTAGTAAGCTATGGCCTAAGAGCACTAGCATTGGCTTAGCCAAATGCCAGTTCATCTTCAAAATGTGAAGAAATAGAGTTGAAATCATCTGCATTTGAGTAGTGAAATACTAGTGTCTTCAAATATGAGCTAAAGTGTTTCTTCATATTTGAAAATGTACTGTTCATTTTTAGAAGTAATATTTTATTCTAAAATATCATACTCAACTGCTGATAACTGCTTCGATATATTAAGATATGCTTCTATATTATACTTGGTATTGTATATTAGATTCACATATCAATCTTCAAGAATAAGTTAGTTTTGTAAATTAGTTTGTGGAAAAAGATTAGTTAGGAAAAAATAATATAAGTAAAAAATTAAATTATTAATTTACATATGGTTAGTGTAGTTGCAAAATATGAATTATTAAAAAATAATTTTAGATTATTATTTTGACAAATCCAATATAGGGTTATAACTTAAATGATTTTGAATTTATGAAAAATATGTACTTTTAACTAAATTTTAGATATGACTTTGATGAAGCCAATGCTAATGCTCTTATCAAAACCACAAAAACTCATTGCTATCACCAATTTGACAGTTTCTTTATTTGCTGCATCTCTTCTCCAATTCCTTCGACGACTTCCTTTTACGAAAATGAAACACGAACTTGAACATAAGTTCCCGCTTGCTAGTCGGTCTGAGAGGAAATTATGGAAAAGAAAGGCATATCTCGAGTTGCAACGCTGGAGAAGTTTAATCATTATTTTTTTACTCCCTCTCGAGTCTCGACCCAAAAAATTATAAGGCAAAAAAATAAAAAAGAACAAATAGGTAAAGCGCAGAATCTTCGAATCATGCATTAAACTATTACTGCCACAGAAATTGAGGAATCCGAGGATAATCTTCGAGGGCTAGCACGACTCAAAAATTATATAATAAGTTCTAAACGAGCGAGAATGTAGCTATAGCACGGCCAGAGACACCAATCGTTTCGCAATCAACTAAAAGGAGAATACACAAGTTGGGGGGAAACAAGAGAACTTGAACAAATAAGTAAGGCTTAGCCACTTGCTTAAACACTGGAAGACTGTAAACTCAAATCAGAGTTCTGTTGAGGACTTATAAGCAACCACTTGATGCGACAACACTGACAAGGTAGCAGAGAAGTTACACAGATCCAAAAATAAGATCCAAATAAAAGATCTAACTAAGGAATGCAAAACAAGGGGGTTTTATAATGTCCAACAAAATCCAATATGAAGGCTTTTTGTCACCCCAAACTAAGTACATACACAGTAAGACACAAGTTATTTTGTTTACTGGGCTACTGAACACGATGGGGCTTGATTCACCGGCAAGGTAGCAATCGGCATCCTGCAAAATCCCACAAGAAGTTAACTTACAATTCAGCAACCCAAAAAGGTAGACGATAACTACATTACTTTTGGCACAGAACAAGAATGGCAAGGAAGATATTCAGGGTATTCAATGGCTTAATAAGAAAGGTAATTCAAAAGAAATAAGCAATAAAAGCATCTTCACTAGGCTGTATTGACATTGAAATAAATAAACTACGCAACTAGATATGGCATGATAAGAACATCCCCATGATGTGTAGAATGATTACAAATAAGCATCAGAGGAAGGGATTATAGCCAGACAGCCAGGGAGTAAAACACAGGTTAGATTACAACATGCTCCAAAAGCCATTTAAATTGGGCTGAAAACTGAATACCAGTACTCGAATGCAATGCAAACACTCATGCACAAGCAATTACAAAGTGTCTAAAGCAGGTATGATTGTCAAGAGAATAAAATACACCGAGAATGAAATACACTCCACACAAGACCAAAGAATAGTGCCAAATATGAGAAAAGAGAAACAAAAACTTACTTAGTGTCAAGACGCAGTTTCTTGTTAGCTTTTTTCTTATTCTTCCTACGCTTTCTTCCAGAACTTGGACCTACACCCAGAGGCTGTTGCAACATAGGAGGTACAAATGCAATTGGAAGATTGACAGCCTGAGATGACAGTTCTATATTGATTGGTTGAGATGATGGTTCTGGTTTTGGTAATTTGAATTCATGGTGAAATGGAGGCATTCCTGAGGAAGACCCTGGATTTGCACCTCTTCTTGCGCTGTTGTCAACAATCACTTCAACATCTTGATCAATGCTGAGTTCCTGGTGCACCAGAGGCATTCCTAAGGAATACCCTGGACTTGCACCTTCTGATGCGCTATTGGCAACAAGAGCCACTTCAACATTTCTATCTTCACTGGTTGCCCCAGAAACTTTATCTATGCTTATTCCTTGGGATTCGGAGTTAATTTGTCCTATGCTTACCCCCTGGGGTAGAACGTTAATATGGCCAGAGCATGGGCTCTTCACCCTATGCAGTGCAGCATAGAGTTTGCCTTTAGACTTAATTATCTCCGAAATAATAGTTCTTGACCCAGAATTACCTGGCATTGCATCTTCCACTACTTAGCCATACCATAAAAAAAAATGCTTGGCATAAGCACAAAAAAATAAAAATTCATATTAATATACCCAATATCGATAGAATAACAGCACGCGCTGCCAATTGTTCAGCTTCTTTCTTGTTTCTTCCAGCCTCACCAGTGTACATTACACCATTGAAAACCAAAGAAGATATGAAAACTGGAAGCAGCCCTTGTGGTTGAATAGTGTTATAACTAGGCATTTCCAGATTCATCTTGACAGCATATTCATGAAGGATAGACTTGCAAAATACCGTATCCTACAAAGTAACCCTCAAAAAGTTAATTAACAACAGTAAAAACCCAGATGGCGGACAATATTGGAAACTAAAACAAATAACCTAGTGTAAAATATTGCAAACATAGATAAACAAATGACACTAAGGGCATGCTTGGATGCTTGAAATATCTCAAAACTTTGCAAATAATAGTGAAATGATTTGAGTGAAGATGTTTTATTGGGTTTTGGAAAGGAGAGAAAAAGTCGAATAATTTTTTTTTAAGATAAGTATTGTATTGGAGTTTGTGAAAATGAATAGATGAAGTTAAAAAATTGTTTAAATATAATTTTGTAATATTATTTCTGTTTTGAAGTTTGTAAAAGTTGTATTAATTTTTGTATTTGAGTAATGATTAGATGAAAAGTTTAAAATTTGAACTAGAAAAGTATTTTGTGTTTGAGTGGTGTTTGGAAATGATGTGAGAAACTTTGGGAATTGTGAGAGTTTTGGGAATGTTTGGTGGTTTCCAAACATGCCCTAAGCCTCAGCAAATTGAGCCTAAATAGCATTTATAGGCGGATTATCTTTATGCCTTATGTCTACATATATCATCCATAATTCCTTCCATTGCCTTCAATGCAGATTATTTAAATCCTACCAATGTGTTTTTTTTCAATCAAAGAAAAGCCTCTTGCCATTCTTCATCAAAGAAACACGAGATTTTAGTGTCATGAGCGAAAATAGAGAGATTGGGATAAGATATTAAAAATTGATTTATAAAGGGAGTACCAACTGAAAAATTCCTTTCCTTCTAAATACAAGACCATGTTTGCCAGCTTGTAATTAAAAATACTACCTGCTTATCACCACTCATAATGACATTTACCCATTTGGAGAATGAGTCTTATGGCACAACTTAGTCCGTTATTCTCGTAGTTCAAATAAGATTCGGACCGCCACTTCTCTGAAAGTATGGTTCTTGACTCCCTCTCTCCTCCCTCCTTGGAGCTCATTCATTCATTGGGTGATCCCTTGCTCTCATGTTTGCTCATCGTTTAGGTCGGTGAGTGAGATTTCTACTCATTGCAGACACCTCCTGGGTTCTTCATACCTTGATACTACTAGGACCCTTGTGCCCCGGCCCTTGATCAAATAAAGTTGCCCACCCTATGACCCAAAATTCAAAATGAGCCTTGGTAAGAGATGCGGACATTCCCCATGTTGCGGTTCCCTCCAGTCCATTCCCGAGTTGGGTTAGGGGATAATCTTAGCGATTGCCTTCATGGATCCAAACAAGCTCACAAGGCACACAATAAGAATAAGACCAATAGAGACTTCATAAGAGACCATTTGAGCGCAGATCATAATGCTCCTAGAAAGGGATATTTCAAATATTGAGTGAAAGTTCCCAAAATCAACGAGTTAATCATACCCTTCTTTGAACCATACCCAAGTCATAATGAGATTAAATAAGAAGCTTCCTTGGCTATGTGGAACATGGATTAGCATCATGTCATTCCTACAAGCGATCCCCCATCCAGGATTGGAACAAGTGCTATATGAGGACTTTGAGATCAAATAGAATATATTTCTTTCCATTTCTCATACGCCACTTAATCCTCCGAAACAATAGATCAAAGTGATTTTCCTCCCTTTTCCCAATAAGTCTACGACATTACACCGTTGGGATACTTCAAATAAACTAGGGCACATATAAGATACACCGGTGCTAAAACCTTTTCTCAAGATATCTTCCAAACTGTTGGGGTCATTGCTCCAAATGTTGTTCCCCCAGTTTGAAACCAGTTCGTTCTGTAGTTTTAGAATTCTGATGATCCCAAGCCCCAAACACTTACTATTGGGAATGGATTACTGTTTACTGATATTGAAAAGTACTTCACATAGAAAAGATACAACCTGCGTATTAATGTTCTAAAGGTCTACCAGAAGTTTATTGTAAGAAAATTCTCTTGAGAATTACATTGCCCATATGATATTACAAAAAAATTCTTTTTTATTGGCACTGGGTGTTTGAGAACAAAATCTCGATTAATTCCAAGAGTGCACAAGCCGTTAGCAATGAGTTTCCCGCAAGTACATCTCGAGTAATTCAAGGGAAAGTTCCCTCAGTCCAATGGTCCCTAGAAACTATTTACACCCAAATTCAAACCTTACACCTGAAGGGAGCATATAGAATGGCAACTAAAATAGGTCCAAATTCAATGAATTCTCAAAAGCAAATTACGATAGCTACCTCTTAGCATTCCTTTATGAATAAAGCTTGAACATATGAGCCAAGACCAATGGTTCGCTAAAAAGGGCCCATGTTTTGTACGATTTTTTTTTCTTGAGCAGGTCAACATTCTACATTGAAACAAAACAACTAAAAAGGGAGAACCCAAATGGTGTAAAAGATTCTTAAAAAAATGCAAATTATTGCTACCATGAAGACGTAAATCAGGTCTACCAATAAATTGGTTGAGGTTCTTGCAACCTCAGAAAATTTTCCAATAAAGTATGTGGGATTTATCAACTAAAATTGACAGGAAAAACAAACCTAACAACCCTTTCGAGTCCCAAGTTCAACTAAAAAATAAAAGATAACAATTATAATATGCTAAAAAAGTCATATGAACCCTTCGTATTGTAACATCCCGATCCCAAAAAGTGTGATTTTCTATTTTTTATTTTATTATTATTATTATTATTTTATTAGATATATTTTGAGGTAGTAATTTACTTTGAATAGGATTTGTTTACTGTTATAGTATACGCCTCTTTTCTCTTTACTGTTTGGTCTGGGAGTTTCCTAATTTGAAATTATCTCTAACTCAAACACTTCAAAACTCTAATATCCTCTCAGTGTCCCTTTCCTTGTGGGAGTAGTTTTCCAAAGTTTAGTCAAACTCAACCCTCTCTAGATCACTCACGATAGCTCCCTACCCCTCATCTATAAAACCCACCCCGAGACCTCCAGAAATAAACTCAAGAAACCTTATACACAGCCACCATAGCAGCCTCGGCAGGTAGAGAAAACCCACCAACTGTGACACCTACCTCACCAGAAACCACCACTTGAGCACGCCGACGCCTCCCCACCATGACGCCGACCACTCCTAACCACCGTGAACCCCAGCCAGCCACCACTACCCTTCGTCGCAGCTGATCCCTCTCTCGGTGAGTATCGCACGACACCTTCCCCCCTTTCAACCGTCTCTCATTCTACTTTTATTAGTATAGTGGATATGGGCCTTTAAGCCCATTCGGCCAGAAGCCTGCTAGCAGGCAAATCTTCCACAAAGGGCCTTTACCCTTGGAATTAGAGTGGGCCTTGGGCCTTAAGCCCATTCGGCTAGTGCTTCCTTGTGTTGGGATTGGGCCTAGTTTTTAAAATGCACTTGTCGGGCTTATTTCAGAAACTATAATAATTTAAGTGGGTTAATTTTTGGGTTGACAGAAACTGTTTTTATTGTTTTAAAGTGAGCTGGAATTTAAGCTAGCCTAAAGGTTATGAACCCAAAGGCACAATTTTTATAAAAGATATTTAAAGGATTTTAAAGTATATTATTGAGCCTATTATTTAGTTAATATTCCAATTGATTTTTAACTGGATTTTTATAAAATTATTAAGTTATATTTTTAATAGAAGTCAAAGAATATGTTATGAGTTCTGAATAATATTATCTCTATTTATGATCTTAAGCATTTAGAATGTTATGACATGTCTTTCGAGAAAGGTTAGTGACAATTAGTGCCTTGTATAGGTCACGAGCTACGACGTGAAATTGTGGAAGCAACGCTAAGAGGTAATTAGTATGATCATACAATTGCATGTGTACTGTAAATGTTCTAATTGTTAGGAAAATGTGATGTTTGTCTACGCTACGCTATGCGCTAAGTCAAGGTTAGATCCATTCCATGATCTTCGATGAATTATAATGATATGCATGTAAGTGAGCGTATTATGTTATGCTATTATGGATTGTGATTTGATGGATGATATGTCATGAAAATCACATGTATGCCATGCAATGTAATGTCATGAAGTATTTAGATCATATAAATCATGTAATGTTCATGTAGTTCTCAGATCATGTATGCCATGGAATGTTTATGTTCAGATCACATTATGCCATGTCATGTTATGTTATGCTATGTACAAGTATATGCCATGCTAGAAAAGTTCATGAAGCCCAACAAACTTCTCATGCATTAAGAAAGATACGATGATAAGGGTGACACGGACCTAAGCGTGTTTTACTCCAAGTTATGTTAAGGATGACACGGACCTAAGTGTGTTCATCACAAGTTATGATAAGGATGACACAGACCTAAGCGTGTTCATCACCAGTCATGTTTAAGGATGACACGAACCTAAGCGTGTTCATCACAAGTCATGTTTATAGATGGCACGGACCTAAGCATGTTCATCGCAAATTATGTTAAGGATAACACGGATCTAAGCGTGTTTCACTCCAAGTTATGTTAAGGATGACACAAACCTAAACGTGTTTATCACCAGTTATGATAAGGATGATACGGACCTAAGTGTGTTCATCACAAGTTATGATAAGGATGACACGGACCTAAGAGTGTTCATCACAAGTTATGTTAAGGGTAACACGGACCTAAGCATGTTCACCACTAGTTATGATAAGCGGTGCCACGAATTCAAGCATGGGTTACCATATGAAAAGTGAAAGACAAGATAAACAAGTTATGTATGATTGTTAGAAAATTCATGATGCCAGTTATTATGCATTCACGTTACATGTTTGCCATGATTATGTATGCTTCCACTCATGTTAATGATGAATACATATGCTATGTGAATTTGTGACGATATATGTATGTATGTAAAGTTTTTCAGAAAGTTATGTTATGAGTATGATTGTGGATCTTTGATGCTATATGTATGTTGTGAATAGTCTTCAGAAATTACGTCTATGCTAGGCTAAGATGCATTTTACTATATGATGTGCTATTTATTGAGTATTCGACTCATTTTTGTTTATTTGTTTCTCTATTTGCTTCTACGTTAACTGTCACAGATGATGAGTATGAGGACGCAGAGCTGGAGGGCCAGGATTAGATCTAGTGTAAAGACTTAAAAAGGAATAAGTGTTATTTACACAAGAATTAGTTTAGTTTATGTTTTCACTTTATGTTTTCAGTTTCATGTTTCAAAAACGGTTATGTTCAGTTCAATTTTAATATTTGATGCTTTTCAATAAATGTAGTATTTCAGGATATGAATATCTTTACCGGGCATTATGTCATGAATGCTAGTAACATCTCTATCCTACGGGAATTGGGTGTTACACGGATAAATAGAAAAAAAAAAAGAGTTGCATACTCCCAAAGTCAAAATAAACAATCTTGAAGCAACAAACCTGATGAATGAGAGGGCAACCTTCAGTCTTTATCTTTTGTAATATGTTCTCGAGTGCAAATTTGGCTGCATCTTGCTCAGCTGCTTTTCGTTGTGAAAACGTGTTGGGAGAAGTATAACTTTCTCCGTCCACAGTCACAGTCGACCTAAATTGCGGTGCATGTTGAGGACCCTCATTAGCAGTGCAAT
Source organism: Pterocarya stenoptera (assembly GCA_003123785.1). Classification (NCBI taxonomy): domain Eukaryota; kingdom Viridiplantae; phylum Streptophyta; class Magnoliopsida; order Fagales; family Juglandaceae; genus Pterocarya; species Pterocarya stenoptera. The sequence goes on along the minus strand of QEOT01002190.1, from coordinate 133,722 downwards.
ACAATGGTAGCGAAATTGCAGACCTTTGAGCGTATTCCTGCAAACGGTTCTTGTGCATCAACTGTTCTGGAATGCCTAAACAAAACATGACCCACATAGCTTTTAGAGATTACTTCTTTACCTCTGTTGGTATCACAAATTCAACAATATATGGCTCCTCATATAAAAATAATCTTAAATATAAACTCACACAAATGCAGCAATAACAAAAATGGATTAAACAATAATTAACACAAACCATTTTGACGTTTTCGAGAATCATATGATAATAAGGGCAGTTCCAAATTCACACAAATTGCTTAATATACAGAAAAATAGAGGTGAATTAACACACTATTTAGGCAGCATCTAGTACAAGAAAAACAAAGGCACCATCAACAAACTACATGATCTTGCTCATCTCATTGAGTGTACATCAATATATACATCAATTGTAACGTGCTAGCACAAATGCAACAACATTACTCTGCACGGTCCCTCCCACTTAAAGATCTTATCGCAAAATCGAACAATTAATTCTTTCTTAACCCAGAGTCTACCAAATGGAAAACGGCTTAATAAACATGCATATTTTTATCTAACAATTCTTTTTGAAAAGAAGCAACTACATCAACAATATGAAAGTTAAGCACACAGAAAACGAAGGAGATTTTAAAAAATTAAAATTAAAATAAGGAAACAAATTTAGATTACCCCTCTCTCTCTCTTAATATTGAAGGAGGGATCTAAAGAATTAAAAAAACACAAGTGCATGAATCTTTTAAACAATAAAGTTTTCTCAATCCCCACTGAAAGATAGAGAGAGCGGGCGATTTGGTTGTTGAGAAAAAAATGTAGGAATGTCAAACAGAAAAATAACATGTCTACGAATATTTGGGATAGAGAAGAAACAAAAATCTTTAATCAATGCTCACATATTTCATCGCTTTGGACCGCTTAAGAGAAATATAAAACCCAAAGCTGTTACCGGAAGTATCATCGTCTCTGACTCACCAAAAGAAGTGGATGGCACTGCAAATGGAGGCAAAGGCTGAACCGGAAAAGGAACAGGGGTCGTATCCGGAGCTGAAACCTGATGCTGAGGAAAAGGACTCAAACACGGTTCGCCCATTACAACGGGCCGGATTGAAGCCATGAGTGAGAGAGAGAGAGAACAGGGGGAAGCAGTGACTGCGAGTACAGAGCAGACGAGATGACGCTCGATAAATGAAATAAGCGTACCCTAAACCACAGAAAAAAAATTTAAATTAAAAGAAAAATTAAGCGTATCCTAACCCTAGTGAGCAGCTTAACTCTCTGAATGAAAGCCACGTGTCGAAGCTCATATCAAGAAGTCACAAGAAGAAGCCACCTCATCACAAGCATAAAGAAGCCCTTGATAGGCAATTTTTTTTTTTTATTGTTCTAATTAAATATCTCTGAAATTTACAATATTTAGATTTCAGGATTTTCTTTTGTACACGTGCTTCGCAGAGTGTTTGATGATTAGTATGCATTTTCTTTTTTGTTTCTTATTTAAAAATGAGATAAAATAATTTTAAATAAAAAGTAAAAAATAAATAAAATATTATTTTTTAATATTATTATTATAGAATTTGAAAAAATTGAATTGAGATTTGAAAAATCTGAATTGTTTATTATATTTTGTATGAAAATTTGAGAAAATTGTAATTATGAGATGAGATGAAATAATTTCTGAATCTAAACAAAAAGTGTCAATTTCTACATGACACTTTCTACATCATCATGTAGAAAGATGATGTAGAAAGATGTAAGACAAAATAGATTATATGCAGTCGAAGATGTGTCAATTTCTACGTGATGATGAAATAGATTATACGCATATGCATGAGACAAAATTAAACCCAAACACAATTTGTAAGATGTTGTAATTTTTATAAGTTGAGTAAGAAAATCATACCCATATACACGAAAGCAAATCAAATTAAAAAACAATCTGTAATACGTGTAGATCTAAATAAGAAAAAAAAAATCCTTAGATGATTACAAAAATAGAGACTCGAGAGATCTTAGAAATCCTTACACCCAAATCTGACGGCTGCCATTTTCCTCGTCTCTGTTGAAACCACAAGCTGTTTTGTGTATTTTATGAAGGGCTGCGGTGGCTCTTGGTGGAAAGTTGATGAAACAGAGAGAAGGGATGAGAGATTGGGACTGAGTGATGGAGAGAGAAAAAACGAGAGGGAGGCGAGGTAGCGTTGTTCTGGGGGAACCTCAGCGAGACGACGACGCGAGGAGAGAAGATGCAACATTGTTCACTAACACACACACACACAGAGGGTTCCAATGGCAACGGAGAAACATATGGAAGAAACCCTAGAGAGAAGACGATGAAGCTATTGGGAGAAGTAGTTGAAGTATTGAAGTGAACTGAAGTGAAGGGATTTGTCTTTCTACAGTAACTCAAAACGGTGTGCATGGAAGGATGGTGAAACGGTGCATGGAGCTAGACTTGGTGCAAGCTGCTGATTCACTAAAAGTTCAATATGGGATGTTTTAATTATGAGTCTTGTGTCTTTTATTTATGTGTTGCAAGTGTCAAAACATTGGGTTTTATGGAAGCAGCGTTCTATCCTATGGCGGGGAAGGTTATTCTTGATGTTAGTTTAGTATTTGCTTTAGGTTACGTTTGGGTAGTAATGTGATATCAGTTATTCTATAAATAATAATGAAAAAGTAATGATACAATATTGAATAATAGTAAATAATAGTGAAAATAGATAAATAATAATAACAAAATAATAAATAATAGTAGAATATTCTCAAAATACTCTATTCCCAAAATAGCCCTTAGTCTATTATAGAGCGTTAGTGTCAGAAGAATAAAAACGTAAAGGAGAGCAGAAGGTATCTTTGGAATCTGTAATTTTTTAGGTCTCCCATGGAGGTTGGATTGCCTGCAGCAATCTCAATTTCTATTTATGAACTTTATAACAATACTTCCTTCACATTTGATTCTAAAGTTATTACACTGATCAACTCTTATTCAACTTGTGTATGCATGAAAAATCGCTCAACAGGCTGGAATGGGAGAAAGATTCATTCCCAACCCATTATGACTATTTAGGCCTCGATCAGTATGTTCGGGTGCCCCTGTCAGTGGTTCGGTGCGGCTGTACACTGTCGGTGTGTACATCCATGTCAGTGAAAGGAAAATAAGTGCAGAGAAAGTAAAAAGCGATGAACAAACAGATTTATGTGATTTGGTATAATGTCTACGTCCACAAACATTTGAGGAAAAGGAATCCATTACAATATGCTTATTACAGTCTCTCATAGCCTCTCATATCTCATTGTAGAATGAAAATCTTGAATATATTTGTTGGAGAAGATCCCTTTGGCAGAGCTCCCATTTGAGAGGTTGAAGAGGGAGTCAAAGAAGAACCTATTTGAAATTGTCTAGACCTCCTCTTTTATCTTATCATCTTCCTGCGTGCGCCTCGGTAGTGGTAAGGGATGTCCGCTTTGCGTATCTGACCCCCTCTACCTTTTCCACTTTCTCTAACACCCTCCTGCCCCCTTGTCCTTTCTTGACCCCTCTCACTCTCTCTTATTCTGTCTCCTAGTGGTGGCCTGGTGGATGGGCCATTGCCAAGGGACTGGGTTCTGAGCAAAGGGTTGTGATGCAACTTGTCTGAGGAGCTCAATGGCCGAGGAGGCCGTGATAGTGCTGGGCAAGAAGGTTGTTCATGGCTAAGGAGCTTCTGGTCGTGCATGTGATCGGTGCGCATGGTCGAGGTGCAATAGGTGAGGAAATGGTTGCCCCCCATGGGGTGGCCGAGGAAGGTCTTGGGCCAAGGAGGTGGGTGACCGAGTTGTTCACCACATGGAAAAGGAAGGCGTGCCCGCCATTGCATGGTTGAGCAAAGTGCCCACCACTGCATGGCGAAGCAATGTGCCTACCACCAGGTGGCTTGGAACACTTTACGTGGCGGAGAAGTAGTTGACCGAGTGCATGGTCATGAGTAAGATGTCCTCCACTGGGTGGCTGGGACACACATGTCGCTATTAAGGAGTACCCTTCAACGACAAAGATTGATGATGGGTTAGTCAGCGCTTGGTGATGACCTCGCCCACATATGGGTGTTGTGTGCCTGTTGCCTCTGCAGCGCATGACGTTCACGTCCCCCATTGACTGGGAACCTTCTTAAGTGCACAATTGGGACATGCATGGGTAGTTGGCACTATGTACGCCTTGCACAGTCAGGGCGTGCATGGGCAGCTGCCACTGTGCACTTAAGTACATAGTGCCCGCCTATGCACATGTCTTGTACCATGCTTGCAAGTGTATGGATACTATGTACTTAAGTACACAGTCTTCGCCTTCCTATTTGTGCTTGTGCACTGTGTATTTTGTTGTGCACGAGTATTGTGCAGTTAAGTAGTGCATAGTACTCACCTTTTTATTTGTGCCCATGTACTTGAAATGCACAAGCTGGTGTGCACGTACAGCTCAAGTGTCTTGGGAGTTTGGATTCTTGGGCCTATACACTAACGACAATATTTTTCATAAAAATAAAAGTCAAAAGTTCAAGAACACTTATATGGGAGAATTCCCTCTATCCGCTTAGCAATTACTTAGCACATTGAGAAATCATCATTCTCCCACCTCTGGTTTAGAAAATGAAATGAATTCCACAGACGTTGCCAACTGTTGAAATGTGAAAAATTGCTCAATAGGCCAGAAGGGGAGAAAAATTCATTCCCGACCTGCTATGACGATTCAGGCCTCGATCTGTATAGTCTGGTGCCCCCAGTAGTGGTTCGGTGCGGTTGTACGGTGTTGGTACATACACCCATGGCAGTGAAAGGAAAATAAGTGCAGAAAAAGTAAAAGGAGATGAACACACAGATTTATGTGGTTCGACATAATGCCTATGTCCATGAGCATTTAAGGATGAGAACTTCATTATAATATGCTTATTACAGTTTCTCATAACCTCTCATTTCTCACTGTATAAAGAAGATCTTGAATATTTTTACTAGACTTAAGCAGAGCTCCCCTTTGAGAGGTTAAAGAATGAGTCGAAGAAGAAGCAATTTGAAGTCGTCTGGACCTCTCCTTTTATTTAATCCTCTTCCTACATGTGCCTTGAAAGTGATGAGGGATGTCCGCTTTGCTTGTCTAACCCCCTCTCCCTTTCCCACTTTCTCTGACACCCTCATGCCCCCTTGTCCCTTCTTGTTCTCTCTCCCTCTCTCTTATTCTGTCTCCTAGTGGCGATCTGGCCTTAAGAATTGCGGGCCACTGGAGATGATAAAATATCCCAGGCCCAAATAAATCAAGCCCAGCCCATCAAAGGGGGCCCCACTAGAGGAAAAATAAAAAGAGAGATGAAGAAGAGACAAATAGGAGACAAATAAGGGACAAGGGAAAAGAGAGTGTCAGAGGGAAAAGAAGGAAGCAACATAAAAGAAGAGAAAATGGAGAAAAGAGGGAAAGAAAGTCAGGCACGCCAACGAGGAGTGGAATAAAACTGCCATCCCTCACCATTCCCAAGGCCAAGGATAAAAAGGGATCAAATGGGACTTCAAGAGGGGGTTGAGACTTCTTCTTCTTCAGCTTCTTAAACCTCACGATGGGGGCTCCAACAACGATATCTCCAACAGAAGATAATGCTCCGATATCTATTGTATAGTAAGGATGAGAGACTGTAAAATAAGCATATTTTCTCTGCATTTATTTATTGCTCACTTCCATGGATGTTTGCAAGGACACAGTACAATCATATCGGACCACCTCAGGGGTCCACATGACACAAGTCAACCTAGATCGCCATAGTGGTCGTGAATAACTCTTTCGCTCATTTCGACCTATTGTGTGATTTTTGACATTAACAAACATCATACCAATATTACCACACTATGATCGAACACCATACATGATTTGAGCAATCGAGGGTCTTTTACGTCTAGACTAGTTTGGCTTATTCTCCATATTTGACTTTGTTTGGTATGAGCTACAAAGTTTGATGGTGTAAAACTTTAAGAATTTTTCATAGTTTAGTTTTTGTTCTCTAATTCGGAATTTTCATAGTGTTAAATTCCAATTCAATTTATGAGCCTAATTATCTCTATATTCTTAATTAAGAGTTTTATGCTTGAGCTACTGCATTCTGGCCTCCTTACAAAAATTTCATGCTTGAGCTAGTGGACCACCATATGCACGATCCAGTTGCCTTTTAAGTCTTGTGGTATGGCTATTATTTGATGGCCTCCTCAAGGAAGATGAAGCGACAGAAATGGCCAAGTAATTAACATCTTCAAATTGAGAAAGATTGCCTTCATTTATACTATGTCATATGACAGCGTGCATGTTTTTGTTCCCTTGGTCACAATTACGAGTAATGTCCGTTAGTGTGACTTTGTTTCAAGAACACTTAAGCCTTCACTTAACCATCTTTCACCTTAAACTTCTCTAACTTCCTCCAGTAAAGAGACAAGTCCAATGGCTTAACACCTTCACATTCTTGTTTGAGGTCGTTGATAGTCCAGTATCAACCTAGAGGATACTTCTCCATTCTACAACATTCCAAAGTGGCTAGAGGAGTTCAATTGGGATAATTCCACATCTCAACTTAGGATCTTGATCCAACACTCATGACATTTTTATGTTTATATGTGCAATTCTCATGTATATGCTCAAGTGACAAGTGTGTAGGCAAAATCATACGACTTTTTCATGAATGATAATAAAAATGGAGGTTCTCAATATCATGTATAATATGCAGCCATACAATATACGATCGTTGAGAGTGGTTGTAGGGTAACTTACCTGGAGTAGCTAAATTGATCGGGGAGTTGATTTGTTTGTAGTTTAAGAGAAAACATGGTCTAGTATGGCTAATGTATAGGATGATGAATTTCTAAAGAGTGTAAAAGAAACTTAATAAGTTGATTGAGACTCGTTGACTTTGTAAACATGCCCTTGAGGAAGGTTAAATTTGCAATGAGGCCCTTGATTTTCAATTATTTATAGATTCAGCCCTTAAATATTCTATATTTGACTATGCCCTAGAACTTCAAGATGGGCTTAGATTTGGACATATTTCCAACTAACCCTTGAAAAGCACCCCATCACCTCAAAACTAATATTCCACCTTCAAGCAAGTAACGATTAATATTCCACTCTTGGATGCCATACAACAAGTTCCTTCATAAGCAAAATTTCTGAAGGACTTGTGCATAGTGAAGAGGAAGCTAAATGTAAAGAAGAAAGCTTTCCTAACAAAGCAAGTCAGTGCATTGATATTGAGCGAGACTCCTCAGAAGTTCAGAGATCCCAACTCTCCCAACATTTTCATTATGATCGGTGAGTCATGCATTGGGAGAGTTTTACTTGATTTGAGGAGTAGTGTGAACTTGCTACTATTCTCAGTGTATGAGCAGTTGGGATTGGGTGAGCTGAAAAGACTTCCATCATACTACAGTTGGCTGACAAATCAGTTAAGGTGCCGAGGGGTATTGTTGAGGATGTGCTAGTCCAAGTGAAAAAATTCTACTACCCAGTGTATTTTGTAGTTCTTGATATGAAACAACCAACCTCCACTATTTACCAAGCTCCTGTCATCCTTGGAAGACCATTTCTAGCTACATCAAATTCTTTGATTAATTGCAGAAGTGGAGTTCTGAAGCTTACTTTTAGGAACATGGCACTTGAGTTGAACATTTTCAATGCTTGCAAGATGCCAGCACATTTTGATGACCCAAGTGATTTGAATGTTGTAGAGAGTATGACACCAACAGAATCTATTTGCTCGACTTTTTGTTTCTTTGATGATGATTCCATTTCTCAGACACCTGAATTTTTACTCAATGAAAAAACTGACCATGTTGATGAAAATGTGCTTGAATTTTTGGATTGTTTTACAGATTCTTCTTTATCACTTGAGGTACAATTTGTAGGTGCAAGATGACAATCACAGTTTGAAACTCTACCACCACCAGGCATGCTTAAATTTTCAGAGGAAAAAGCTCCCCAGTTGGAACTGAAACCACTTCCTCAAGATTTAAAGTATGTTTTTCTTGGTTCTGAATATGGCACTTTCCCTGTGGTGATTTCCTCAAAGTTAAATTAGAAGGATGGAGCCCAGTTGATTGAAGTCCTAAGAAAGCATTGAGGTGCAATTGGTTGGACAATAGCCGACATCAAAGATATTGATGCTGTTATTTGTACCCACAGAATCCATCTTGAAGATGATGCTAGACTAGTTCGTGATGCTCAACGTAGGCTTAGTCCTACCATGAAGGAAGTTGTCAAAGCGGAAGTGCTCAAGCTGCTCGCAGTGGGTATCGTTTACCCCATCTCAGACAGTGAGTGGGGAAGTCCAACTCAAGTGGTACCAAAACAATCTGGTTTAACTATTGTAAAAAATGAGAAAAATGAGTTGATTCCAACTAGAATGGTTACTACCTGGAGAAAGTGCATTGATTATAGAAAACTTAATTAAGCCAGTAAGAATGATCATTTTTCTTTACCATTTTTGGATCAAATTTTAGAAAGAGTGGCTAGTAATGCATTTTTATTGCTTCTTGAATGGATTTTCTGGTTATTATCAAATTGCTATAGCGCCTAAGGACCAGGAGAAAACCACTTTCACCTGTCTTTTTGGCATCTTTACTTTTACCAGAATGCCTTTTAGTTTATGTGATGCCCTAGCCACCTTTCAGTACCAAAACAATCTGGTTTAACTATTGTAAAAAAATGAGAAAAATGAGTTGATTCCAACTAGAATGGTTACTGCCTGGAGAAAGTGCATTGATTATAGAAAACTTAATTAAGCCAGTAGGAATGATCATTTTCCTTTACCATTCTTGGATCAAATTTTAGAAAGAGTGGCTAGTAATGCATTTTTATTGCTTCTTGAATGGATTTTCTGGTCATTATCAAATTGCTATAGCACCTAAGGACTAGGAGAAAACCACTTTCACCTGTCTTTTTGGCACCTTTGCTTTTACCAAAATGTCTTTTAGTTTATGTAATGCCCTAGCCACCTTTCAGAGATGCATGTGAGTATTTTTTCTAACATGATTGAGGATATTTGTGAAATATTCATGGATGAATTCTCTGTTTTTGGACAATCTTTTGATAGTTGTTTGCATAATTTGGCACGTATTCTCCAGGCATGTGAGGAAAAAAATCTTTTACTTAATTGGGAGAAATGCCAATTTATGGTTACTCAGGGTATTGTCTTGGGACATACTGTTTCTTCTAAAGGTATAAAGGTCGACAAGACAAAAATTAAATTAATATCTAAACTTCTTATCCCTAGGACGGTTAAGGATATTCATTCTTTTCTTGGCCATGCTAGCTTTTATAGGCGGTTTATTCAAGGGTTCAATTCTATTGCAAAATCTTTGTGCACTCTTTTACAAAATGATATTGAATTTGTTTGGACTGATGAGTGCCAAAAAGCTTTTGATACCCTTAAAGAATTGCTTATCACCAGCCCCATTATGCAACCCCGCAGTGGGACATTTCCTTTGAAATTATGATTGATGCAAGTGATTATGTGTTGGGTGTTGTTTTGGGGTAGCGTGCGGATAATAGACCTTTTGTGATTTATTATTCTAGTAGAACCTTGAATGATGCCCAGAAAAATTACACTACTACGAAAAAGAATTGCTTGCAGTGGTTTTTGCACTTGATAAATTTTAGGCTTACATTCTTGGTTCTCCTGTTACAAGTTTCACTAACCACTCTGCCTTGAAGTATTTGTTGACTAAGAAATATGCCAAACCACGCTTAATCCACTAGATTTTATTAATTCAGGAGTTCAACATCAACATTAAGGATAAGAAAGGAGTTGAAAACGTGGTAGTTGATCACCTCTCTAGATTGACATCATCCTCCTCTTCAAATGTCAGCCTTCCTCTTGATGATAGTTTCCCGAATGAGCAGCCCTTTGTGATTCATAGAGCTCCTTGGTATGCTGACATAGTCAACTATTTGGTGACTGAGTGAATGCCTTCTGAATGGTCCACCCAAGATAAGCGTTGAGACATTGAAGAACTTTGAGGAGTCCAACGTTTGCCTCTACCCAACCTCCTCCATTGCTACCACCTCCATCTACATCCATTTAGCTTGCTCTTTCCACTCGCTACTATTTATTTAATTTTAGTTTAAAGTTTATAATGTATTTTTGAGATATTTGGCATAGACCTTTGGGCACTTTATTTACTATTTATTTTACTTAATGTCGCTATTTTTCTTGCTCTTTTAAGCTTTCATTTAACAGTGGTTACAATTGCTATGGATTGATTTTGAGAATTTGTGATTTGAATACAATAATGAACCCTAGAATCTTGATTTTGGGGCTTTTCAATTTTTAACTTGTATTTTGTCAACTATTTTCTAATCTAATTTAATTTGTAGCTTAGTTTTATTAATCTCTTAGTTCCATTGCATATTAATATTAGATTAATTAGGACTTCAATAATTTTAGTTTTATTATTTAATTTTCAGATTAATTAAGATTGTTTAGCTTAGTTGATTCCTTGATCGTTAATTTTAATTTGTTAGTCTTTTACATTTCATTTCGACACTCAAAAATATGAATCTAGTCCATGACTAGTGCTTTTTTTATTTCCATTGCACTCTTTCATTCATTGCACATACTATTACTTTTATTTTCTCTTTGTGAATATTTTTACTATTTTAAACGAGTTTGATTTTAACTAACTTTCACTGAGGAGACAATCTAGGAATTTATTCCTAATTATTACACGACATCCTCCTACATTTGGGACAGCCTTTGTACTGCTCATTTTTTAGTAAGTCAAGTTGTTGGCACCGTTGCAGGGGAATAGTTGCTTGACGTAAATTTAAATTCATTATTATTATTATTATTATATTTTATCTCAAAAGTTTCTTTCACTATCTTATCTCTAATTACACATTTCACTTGTCACCTACTACTCAGTCACCTGAACCTTACTCCTACTATTTGGATTGATATTTAATGTCATGGGTGAGAGACAATTCAAATAAGTTGCTTAGAGTTACATCGAGTACTGAGAGTAGTATACACAGTTCAGAGATAGATAGCTCTTCTATTTTTTCTACAGACGAGGACATTGAAATTGAACAAACCATGGCTGCACCGGTAGCACGCACTCTTAGGGATTATTTGCAACCCACTCACACCGCTATACCATCATGTATTATTTGACCTGATGACGCACCTAATTTTTCTATTAAGTACGGCATGATGTCAATGATACCTCAGTTCCATGGGGATGGATTCTGATAGTCCTTATCAGTACTTGACAGATTTTGAGTTGGCTTGCACTACTTTTATCAATAGAGCCACTATTGATGAATTTATTAGACTTCGTTTATTTCCTTTCTCTTTAAAAGATAAAGCGAATATTTAGTTTAATTCTTTGAGGCCTAATTCTATCTCTAGTTGGTTTGATATACAGGAAATAAACGAAGTCTAATAAATTCATTAGTAGTGGCTCTATTGATAAAAGTAGTGTAGGCCAACTCAAAATCTGTCAGGTGGTGATAAGGACTCTCATAATCCATCCCATGGAACTGAGGTATCACTGATATCTTGTCATGCTTAATAGAAAAATTAGATGCGTCATCAAGTAAAATAATACATGATGGTGTAGTGGTGCGAGTGGGCTACAAATAATCCCTAAGAGTGCGTGGTGCATGTGTAGCCATGGTTTGTTCAATTTCAATGTCCTCTGTCTATATAAAAAATAGAAGAACTATCTATCTTTGAACTGTGTATACTACTCTCAGTATTCAATGGAACTCTAAGCAACCAATTTGAATTCTCTCTCACCCATGACATTAAACGTCAGTCCAAATAGCATAAGTAAGGTTCAAGCAACAGAGTAGTAGGTGACAAGTGAAATGTGTAATTAGAGATAAGATAGTGAAATAAACTTTTGAGATAAAAATAAAAATTATTAATTATTACGAGTTTAAATTTACGACAAACAACTATTCCCAGGCAACGGCGTCAAAAACTTGACTCACTAAAAAATGAGCAACATAAAGGTTGTCCCAAGTACAGGAGGATGTCGCGTAATAATTAGGAATAAATTTCTAGATCGTCTCCTCAAGAAAAGTTACTTAAAATCAAACTCGTTTAAAATGGTGAAAACATTCACAAAGAGAAAATAAAAGTGGTGGTATGTGCAATGAATGAAAGTGTAACGGGGAAAAAAAAAAGAAGCACTAGTCATAGACTAGATTCATATTTTTGAATTTTTAAGTGTCGAAATGAAATGTAAAAGACTAACAAATTAAAATTAACAATCAAGGAATCAACTAAGCTAAACAATCTTAATTAAGCTAAAAATTAAATAATTAAACTGAAATTATTTAGGCCCTAATTAAACTTTAATTAATCTAATATGCAATGGAACTTAGAGATTAATAAAACTAAACTACAAATTAAATTAGATTAAAAAATAATTGACAAAATACGAACTAAAAATTGAAAAGTCTCAAAATCAAGATTCTAGAGTTCATCCTTGTATTCAAATCACAAATTCTTAAAATCAATCCATAGCAATTATAATCATTGTTAAATGAAAGCTTAAAAGTGCAAGAAAAATAATGACATTAAATAAAATAAATAGCAAATAAAATATCTAAAAGTCTAAGCCAAATATCTCAAAAATACATCATAAATTTTAAATTAAAATTAAATAAATAGTATAGGATGGAAAGAGCAAACCAACTAGATGTAGATGAAAGTGGTGGCACCGGAAGAGGCTGGGCAGCGACAGACGTTGGACTCCTCAAAGTTCTTCAATGCCTATCCGAGCGGCGTCCAAAAAAGCAAGAAAAGAAAAGTACATCGTTCCCCCCGTGCCCTTTTGCGTCTTTTAAAACCAAAATGTAAAACCCTCGCCTTCTTTTTTACTTTTCTTTTCCGTGCGGCGTGCATGAGTTTTGAGTTTTTTTTTTTTTTTTTTGTAGCGTGCGTTTTGAGTCTTTGAGAGATAACCAAAAGAGATTAGAGCCTTTTTGTTGTTGGCACCAAGAGATTGGTGGCTTTTTAACTTTTTGACTTGCCTTTTGCCTTTTTTTATATTTTTTGGGACTTTTCTCATGCTTTTACATTTTTTGGCTTGGAAAGAAAAATAAAAAATAGAAAAAATTAAATTAAATAAAAAGAAAGAATAGAATATTAAAAATGTATTGTGCATGTGAAGAAATATTGTCTAATTAAATCACAAGTTATAAAATTAAGCATTAACTATGCTATAAATCAATTTAAATCACAATTCGAATTTATGCATCTTAACTATTTTTTCATCTAAAATCAATAATAATGTAATGAAATAATTCAACTATATGGATTCTAGATATATAAAATATGTAATAATTTAGCTCAATCAATGTCTAGAAAGAAGAGACTTTTGTAACGATCGAGGTTTTAATTAACATGTTGCCCACGCATTCCTAGAGGGAAGAAGATAAGACAATCAAATGTATCTTGCCTAGGGTCATTTGCAAATGGGACTTGAGAGTTGCCCTACATCGAGTTTTGAAAGTCCATGAAGCTACCAAGATCTCACAGCAACTGCAGGCAACTCAGAGGGGGGCCAAGTGGTCAAAACCTGCAGATGGGTACTTCAAGGCAAACTGGGATGCTACATGGAGGGTAGACACAGGCAGAATGGGGGTGGGTGTCATAATTAGAGATTATCAAGGAAAAGTGATAGGAGCTCTCAGAGCCTCTAGAGTTTTCATAGACAACCCTTTTGATGCTGAAGCACATGGCCTTTTGATGACAGTTATCTTTTGTAAAGAACTTGGCCTCCAACAGGTAGTTTTGGAAGGTGATTCAAAACAAGTCATAGATTTACTAAAACAACAAGGGTCTAATTGGAGCATGGGAGGACTGCTGATTGAAGATGCTCGGAAAATAATGAGTTCTTGTAGTCAATGGACAGGTATTCATGCTTTTCGAGAGTCCAATATGGCTACTCATACACTAGCAAAATCTGCTTTGCTTTGTCCTATGGATTTATATGATATTGAAGAATGCCCTGAGTGCATTCAGTCAATTGTAACTCTGGAGATGTTATAAGCTCCGTTTTAATGAGATCAGTTCATTTTCAAAAAAAAAAAAAAGTAGCCTCGTTTGTTTTCAGAAAATATCTCATTTTATCTCATCTCATCATTACAACTTTTCTAAATTTCAATACAAAATGAAATAAACAATTCAACTTTTTCAAATTCATCTCATCTTATCCCATCTAATCATTACAACTTTTCCAAATTCTAATACAAAATAAAATAACAAATTCAACTTTTTCAAATCTCAAAATAAAAATAATATTAAAAAATATATTCTAACAATACTTTATTTAACTTTTTAACTTTAATCTCAACTCATCTCATCTCATTTGTGAAAACAAACTAGGCTAATTACAATTTTATTAAAAAGTTGGGGCATTTATTCTATAAATGATGCATATAACATGTTGGGACCTAAATGGATCCCTAGAAATCTAAAATCCCAACCAAGGGTTGACTAACTTAAGGAAACATTTCGTACAATAAGATATAAATAATACATCAAGTGAAATAGGATTCAAGCAAGTCACAAGCGCCCAATATCTTGATCAAGAGCTGGTCAATGATCCTTGTAATCTTAGCTCTTCTCAGGACTAATGGGTAAGAACCAGCAAGCTATAGTAACATACATAAAACAAAAGCACGAACATTGTTACTCACCTCTTATTTTTGTGCAATGCTCAAAAGTCATATGTCAACAACTAAATAGGCACCACACACATCATAGTATCAATTTCTATCTTACCACACCTTAAACTACAAGTTGTAGACTGGTGGGCTTGTGCATTGACTCTAATGCCATAACTTTATCTCTAAAAGTACATTTGGCAATCTACTTTTAGGATTACCTTAGTGGAGCTTCCAACAAGACATTTTGAGTGAGACATGCTTTGATAGTTTCACGTTAACATTAATGTGCCGTTGTCAAAGGGTGGCAACAAGTGTACTATGCAATATACCAACTAGTTCATCATGCAAGGATCACTTAACATATTTATGAGTTGTGAATGAGTTCGTAATGCTTTCATCTAATCATTACATACTCATTATCCAAACACAAAACACAATAGTTGTTTGGCCATTCAATGGTCAATTGCGATTGTCAACAACAGCCCCTTTTTAAGCTTTAATGAGATTTTGACAAGTTTTTCAAAGAATTATGCATGTCATGTTTTGGGTATGTACACAATTTGAAAATTCTCTTTTCAATGTTGTGAGTACTACATAATAATTATTGAATGGAGTCCAACAGGTCAAATATGCAAAAATCATGGTTTGGCATATGTTTTTGTTCATACTTGTGGTGTAATTATGTTGAAATCTTGAATTTCAGAAAACCTGACTATCAAGCAATGAAAATGTACTTGAAGCATGATACATGCAGTGTGCGGATGATGTACATGTGATTCATGCATGTTCTTTAAATCTACACATGTCAATTTGGAGAAGGTCATTGCTTTACTAGCTACCTAAACTTCCTGTGATGCTGTCAAGGTCCTGACATTGTGTTTTGTGTGTGTTCCAGTATTAAGGGCCTCGAGTGCAAGTTTCTAAGGCTCTCGTTTGGATGTTAAGTTGAGTGGAAATGAGTTGAGTTCTTTATAAATAATAATGAGTTGAGATGGTGGAGTGAGTTTTGTGGGGTACACCTAAGATGAGTTTACACGTGTTTTGATGTTAAAGATGAGTTTATATGTATTTATAGAAAGTTAAAAAGGTTGTGGGTCCCGCATGTAAAGAAGTATTGAGTTGAAAAGGTTGTGGGTCCCACGTGTAAAAAAGTTTTGAGTTGAGATGAATTTAGTGATTTGAGAGTTAGGTATTTGGATGTTAGACTCAGTTTCAAATCAACGTTAATGTAAACAACCTTGATTTTCGGTGCTATTACAAGTTGAGTCATTCCTCACCTTCAAGGTCTTGGAAGGCATTAAGAGCTTGTTTGGACACTTAGATATATTTTAATATTTTCAAAAATTTGCTTAATTTCATTCTCAAACATCACTTAAATACAAAACATTTTTTAATTTCAAATATTTGACTTGGCATCTAATCATTGCATACTCATTATCCAAACACAAAACACAATAAAACTTTATCAAGCTTCCAAACAAAACACAAAAATAATACAAATTTCTCAAATTTCAAAGCAGAAATAATATTCAAACAATTTTTTAACTTTATAATATTTTTATTCAACTTTTTTTCTTTCCATTTCAAAATCCAATAAAATATCTTAACTCAAGCCATTTCACTACTATTCACAAATCATTTCACTATTATTTATAAAATTTTGAGATGTTCTAAGGGCTCGTTTGGAAAGTTAGATGGAATTTTGTAAATACTAGTAAAATGATTTGTCAATAGTAGTAATATGGTTTGAGTTAAGATGTTTTATTATGTTTTGAGAATGAGTAAGAAAATTTTGAATTAAAATATTGTTAAAATATAATTTTGTTTTAAAATTTGAAAATGTAGTATTATTATTATTATTTTAGAAGTTTGAAAAAGTTGTAATGATGAAGTAATGATTAGATAGAAAAGTTGAATATTTAAAATTGAAAAGTGTTTATATTTAAATGATGTTTGGGAAAGAAATTATAAGAAGTTTCGAGATAAGATGAGATGAGATCATTTCACTTTCCAAACAAGCCTAAGTCATTATTCATCAAGGAGGACGGTCAGAGATCTTCATTTGGTGATGTAAAAATACCAAAAAACTTGTTCAATAAGAGATGGGACCTTGTGGTTTGAATTAAACCAATGAAAGATTATGGGTTTCTTGACAGAGAAACCTAGAGTTGCTGTCTCAGTGGCTAATTTGAAACTTTATGGATTATTTTCAACTTCTTGGGTAGCCTGAAATAGAGAGTTTTAGAGAGTCAAACTAGTATTATCAAGGGAGAAAAGAGAATACTTTTTTAGGCTATGATGTACCTAGAGTGGTATCTTGCTTTATTGTTGTTGGTCTGACACAAAAATATCCTTGTGCCAAGAAGGAGTGGTGGCACGATAAATATAAGGGATTGTGGTCATCTCTCGTGGTAGCTTACGAGAATCAAGAGCGTGATCGCTTTTTGTGTTGCTGGGCGATACAATTGGGGGTTGTTAAGCAAGTAAATTTCATTAGAAATGAAAAGATAATACATGAGGAGGAAATAGGATTCCCCAACAAAGACCCAGTACAATAACCATAGTACAAAAGTGATGAAAAAAAGATAAATAAAATAGATTTTGAGACCAATGTTTTGGTCTTCACCCTTGCCCTACAAAGAGGGCGCAATCTTAAAAGATGATTTTTAAGTAAGCCATCGCTGGAAGTGGTGTAAGTTGTGGGTGCACTGCAGTTTGTTGTCTTGAGATATTTTTTAGAGAGCTTCGTAGTCTCCTTTTTTAAGATCATCGGTTAGGGAAAAGGATAACATAGTAGAAAGACCAACATCGGATGAACTGATCTGCGACGGATCATCTGAGGCGCGTGGAGGCCACACTCCGATGGTTGGGATGTGAGGTGGGGAATATGCTGGCATGGCGGGTGTAGCCGGTAGAGTTGTCGTGGCACGGCGGCGAGTAAAGACCACACGCGAAAGCAAGCCCCACGTAAGGGTCACGCACCGAGATTTTTGGCATGGTTCCGCGTTGTCCCAGTAGATTGGCGGCAGTAGGGTTTCGTGGTGGGGCGCGTGCAGACTAATGGTGGCCGGAGTGCAGTAGATTTGACGAAAACTGAACCGGTGGAGGGGAGGAGAGAAAAAAATACTGCCATGGAAGCATATTCACACAGTGGTAGTGGAAAGGAAATGGAGATGAAGATGAGGGTGGAAAGCATATTCACACAGCTCTCACACTCCTCTCCGGCGGAGGCACTCGGAGTGATTTGAGCTTTCTAGAGAGAAGGAAGAGCTTTTCTTTCTAAAGAGAAGGCGACCTCAACCCCTTTGTCAATCTTCTCTTATTGCTACCTTATTAATTAATAGGATTAAGAGGTTGCTAGGGTAATTATAAAGGGGCATATAGGGCTTCGTTAAGAAAGAAGAGGTTTTTGGGTTTCTCTGATACATAGGTGGTAGCATGTGGGACAAAATAATGTTACGGATGCTTGGAATAGCCGAAGAGACTTTGACTTTCGTGGTTTAGAAATTCCCTAAGGTTTCTTAATATTGAGGATTGTACTCTAAATTAAAGATAGCAGTAGATTATATGCCTATATGGAGTTGGTTTTAGTCAAAGGTCTCGGAGAATCTCCGTAGCTCTTTAATGGACAATTATTTGGAAATAACGGCCCCTTAATTGGAGATTGGGCTGCCCCAGCTCCCAATTCATCTGGAGAATGAGTTGGGCTCCTATGTTGATGATCTATAGACCTTAAGAGCACTGGCCGCCACGGCCGAATGAAAGTAAGAAGACTTGTAGCTCATAGTTCAATTGGACATGTAGGTTATATTCGTACTGATTTCTCATGTGGAATCAGTTTCTGCTGACAGTGGGCAGCAAGGCCATAAAATAAGTTCAACTGAAAGCCTAAACCAAGAAGGTACTAATGAAGTCATTGCCCCTTTAGAGATAGGGTAGGGGGCGTTCTTGCCATTAAGATAGTCAACCTATCTTTTAATGGGTTTCCCGTAGCTGGTAGGTATACTTTTTTTTTTTTTGATAAGTATAGCTGGTAGGTATACTTAAGACAGTTTTATATGAGACTAGACCAAATCATCCAGTTGTAACATGTAATACCGTGAACATTTTGAAATTTTCAACATTTCCACTATTCAACATCCAACTTTTTTCCAATTTAGAAATAAATGAAATAATAAAAAATGCATGGGCCTGTGGGCCAAAATCCAAAACTCAGCCCTAACCTTTAACTATTTCCTCTACTCTCTTTTGCAGACGACTCAATACTTATGGAAAGCAACTGGTTGGTGGCATCTGGAAACAGTAATACAACAAGTAACCTCGTATGTCATTCAGCATATCAAGGAGGAGATATATGCAGAGATAAGTTTGGAATCCACCATACTAACTCAATGGCCACAGTAGAGAAAGGAAGGAGGAGGGGGGGGGNCTGCGCCAACAATTTAAGATGGAGGAAAGGACTGCCAGCCATGGACAAAGGGATGGTTCCTTAGCACAAACTGCCTTGACCATGTTTAGTTTCTCAAAATAAAATGAAAATAGAACAAAATTTCACCGACTATTCGGCAAACGAACTACGAATTTGCAACAGCTGGCAACGACGAGACAGGGATGCCGCCACCGCCTTGTTGTTGCAATGGCTAGTGAGAGAGAAATGGGTGAAGAAAGCTCAAAATTTGGGAAAGCTCAGTTGGAAAAATAGATAAGTTCAAATGTTACCTCATGTACACTCCGCCACAAAACTTAGATCTTCTCTGTGAGGGAGAAAGCCCACTTGAAGGTAAAGATGAAATTAATAAGCCTGTTTGTTTTAAATTTGGATTCCAATTCTGAGTAACGTACCCTGAAAAGTTATCAAACATGTGTCAATTTCTCATTGGATGCCGTCAAGGCCACCTTTACACCATATCTGGTTTAAAGGCTTTTCCTTTCAAGAAACATAATGAGATTGTAGATGGTACAATTGGAGACTGCTCATATTGAAGGGTCTAGGCTCCGAGCATCACCGTATCCATTTTCCCAAGGATGAAGCCAAGGCAGATATTTTTCTATTTTGCACGTTTGCAAACCCCGTGAATTGGAGCCGTGAAAAAAAAATAAAAATAAAAACAATAAGAACCAAGAAAATTCAAAATGAATCCAAAGATTGCATCTAAAGAAGTGCAATAGCAAGGGATATAGAAATGCCTTCTGCGAACATAAATAAGGTTTCCCAAAATTCATGGTTATACAAAAGCAGAACCTGTAAAGCATGGCAGTTGGTCTTATATATAAAGTTCATCAACCATGAGATAGGTTTTTTTTTATATAATTAACTATGAGATAGGTCTTCTCTCGCACTCAGCTTTCTCACAAAAAATATATGGAAGAGATAGAGAGAGAGAGAATCATAATAATGTAGCTCTAATACTAAAGAGATATTCCCAGTAATAATTTAGCATGTAATCAGTAGGTCTCACCCGGTCCCACTTTCCAGTACAAAATATTGCATACGCATCAGCTGCATATCTGGCCAAAAGATAGAATAATTCAGTTTCCATTGAGATATAATCCACCAACTTTTTCTTTGGGGGCAAGGGGGGAAGAGGTAGGAGAGAGAAGAAAGAATTCTTAACCAATATGAAGGAAGGGGGAAAGATTAGTCAATTTACT
Source organism: Pterocarya stenoptera (assembly GCA_003123785.1). Taxonomy (NCBI): domain Eukaryota; kingdom Viridiplantae; phylum Streptophyta; class Magnoliopsida; order Fagales; family Juglandaceae; genus Pterocarya; species Pterocarya stenoptera. Next base: position 113,366 of record QEOT01002190.1, on the reverse strand, counting down.
TGCCAACACCATACAGATCGGTCACGTATTTCCAGGCATCTCCCATGTAGTCCTGAGAGAAGCGCTGTAGCATCTGTGTCCTCTTTTTTTGTAGACCTAGAGGTTGTATAATCTTTTCTATCTCCTTTGCAGGGACTTCAGTAGCTGTCTTTGCATCAGGACAAAGTGTAAAGAGATCCGATAGAATCTTTCCAGCCTATAATGAGAAATATATGCATCCAAGCAATTCAGTGAGAACCATGCTAGCCACTAACAACTAGGAATATATGCTAGAGGTTGAAGTCCATAAGGATCCATACAGATGAAGATGTAAAGATGCATCTTAATAACCACCGTTGATCTTATAGTTTTGGACAGATGTGTAAAGAAATCAATCTAGGCCTCGAAACTTCAAGATGCTTAACCAATACACGTTAGTTTCGTATGATTAGATCAAATCAAATTCAAAGATGTCTAGGTTAATTTCCCAAATTACAACTGAAAACTAGACTAAGGATCCCATGGAACCAAACCCAGCATCAAAGCAAAACAAGTGACTAATCATCCTTTGGGTGACTTTGTTTTCAGCGAGTAATGAGTTTTTGTTTGATGATTTTGTTAAGGTTTTAATTGAAACCATGGGTGGCACACCTAGCCTCGTGGCTCAGCTTGTTTGAGCTCAGCCTTGGCATTGACACATCCATCAGTGCCAACATCTTCTTTGACACCACTTGGGCTTATTCGGCATCTAGTTTCCCTTTTTCAGTTGAATTTTTTGCATATTTTATTCTTTGGCCACTTCTTTTTCTTTTCTTCATCTTTGGTTAACAAAAACACATGGAATGACTAAAACCCTTAAGTTTCGGTTTTAGTTTGGGTTTTCTATTTTCATATTAAAGGTGTTTCAATCATTATACACTCTTTTCCATCCAAGATAAAGACCTAAAGTTTAAGGATGAGGCAACTCAGAATAAAAACATAGATTTAAGGGATGAGTACTGAGTGGTGGTATGTTTAAGAATGGGGTGAGATCATGGCGAAGTGTGCTTTACCCATCTTTGTCTTCTTCTACTTCCCACTTTCTTCCTCCCTTGACCCTTCCTTCCTTTGTTTTCAGTTTTTTCTTTTTTTTTTTTTTTGTGCATTTTTTCCATTTTTTGGGAGCATAGATTTAGAAAATTTCTGTTTGTAAAGTTAAGGAAATAGGCACAGGAGCTGATTGAAAACTGGGAGAAGCACGGGGAGTTAATGAACAAAATTGGAAACTGAGGGAACATATTGATAACCAGCAAAAAGCATAGGAGATTGCTTGATAATTTCGCAACAAAATTAATGTATTGTAAAATGCACATCAGTGTTTATGACTAGAAGTCTAGGATTGTGCAGTTGAATTACAATGCCACTTTTGAAAATAAATAAATAAATAATGGATTGGCCTGATAAGGATGTCGGGAATCTAAGGGGAGAGATTGTGATACCCCATTCTGATAAGTGATAATGGCAGGTGGTATATGGAATCTCACATTGTTTGGGAAGGAGAAGTTCTTGCTCTTTATAATGTTCCAATAGGGCTCCAATTGTACCATTAACTAGTACTTTTGAAAATAGGCCATGTGGCTTGGCCTTCCATTGAGGCATTACAAATGATATCCGAGCCTGTCCTAACAAAAAATGTGGGACTTGAGCTGTGGCACCTACGTTGGATGGGCCCAACGAGGACGTCGGGAATTTAAAGAGGGGAGATTGTGATACCCCATATGATAAGGATAATGATAAGGGTAGGTGGTGTATGGAATCTGTAACATACAGGTCCTAAATTAGGGCTTAAAATTATTATTTTTAGTATTATTTTTGTTATTATTATTATTATTTTGATAAGTAATAAATTATTTCATTGATACAAAGATAGGCATAGCTCAGGTACACTGGAAATATACATGTAAATACACCTATTTAAGAACTAGAAACAGTTACAAGAAAATCATGGAAGCTGAGACCATTCAAATCTAAAGCAATGACCCACAAATGCAAAATCTTCCAGAAAAAACTCCTAAACTCTTCCAAGGAGCGCTCATGATCCTCAAAAAGCCTCTCGTTTCTTTTACACCAAATACACCAAAAGATAAATATGGATCTTCCACACGGCTGCAATCTGTGGTGTCCCAATGATCCCTCTCCAGCTTGCTAATAGTTCAACCACCCTACCCGACATTACCCAAGCTATTCCCATTCTGCTGAAAAACTAATTCCAAATATGTCGAGTAAAATTACAACGTAAAAATAGATGGTCTGCCGTTTCACCACTATTTTTGCACAAACAACACCAATTCGTGATTATAAGGCCACGTCATCTAAGATTATCTATAGCAATCCATAAGTATGTGTTAGAAAAAAGGCTTCTTTTTTTCTCTCCGTACACTTCTTCTCTCTGGATGGGTGTCTGACGGTAATATTGGTTAATGCTCTCCATGAAACGTGTTGTGATTGAGTCAATATGTTCTATTGTGTGAAAAAGGATGGAAAGTGGTGAAGAATATGAGTAGGGTTGGAAACAGCTCGGTGGTTTCACAGAGCTTTGGAAGGGCGGGTGTTTGAAGGCAGCAGGCAAGGGGTATTATTTTGTCCATAAGGATGGGGATAGGGGCTATATTGTGCAACGGTACTTCAACTCCAAAGGTGCATACTTGGCTTTGGTGGAGTATGGAGGAGGGTGGCAGAGCTTCATCTTCATCCCAAAAGATAAAAATGGTGTGGGTCGGAGGAACTTAATGATAGCATTGCAGGAAGTCGGTGGAGGTGGTGGTTCTGGTCCAAAGGAGAGGTCTGAGTTAATTTAGCCGTCATATGGGGAGCATCGTTCATCGTATAGGGAGGCACTCCTAGGTCGGAAAGAGGGGCTACGAGATGTGAAGAGGGCTGAACTAGCAGGTGTGCCCAGGCCAGGCGGTGCTGCATTTCTGGTAGGGGGTCAGAGGCGCGAAGGGAAGACAGTTGTTGATTCGTAAAAGGAAATTATCTCTATCCTATTAGTTATGGAAAGGCAAATGGGTGAGCTGACTAATAAAGTTCAGTGGCTGAAACGATGTGTTTTGGGGCAGGAATTTGTGGGCCTCGATTTTAATCAATCAGGGGGCTTTAGTGAAATGGGCTAGGGTCAGCCCAGAGGGCCCATTGAGGCACTGAAGGGGAAGGGGAAGTGGGCCTAGGCGATGGGCCTCAGCCTATAGGGATGCAGCCTGGAGATGGAGGCGGCGTCTGGCAAAGGAAGCTGCAGCCTGTGGTTGGCCCATCTGCAAGTGGGCCCAAGCCATCGTCTCCGACGAGGCCTCAGGCGACCTTGCCGCAGTCTGTCGCTCCTTTGGCGGTAGCCATGACGCCGTCGGCGCCATCTACAGTGGACGTTGAGGTCGCCGATGGTGTACCTGCTATCCAATCATCGGGACCTGCACAGAAAGGTGCAACGAAGGTCGCCGACGTCCCCTCGACGTCATTACAGCAACTTTGTCCACTGGGGAGTGAAGTTTCAGGGGAGATGGCTGCGGATCCAGTATCGCAGACCATTCTCTTGTGGGGGAAGTTGGGGTGCGCACAGACCATGCCGCCAGTCACCAATGAATCTTCAAGCATAGCTCACTCGGGAGCTGTGGTTGGTGGATATGGAAGGGGAGATTGATGGGGGTCTTGGGTCATCATTAGCAATGTTGAAGGAGGCTGACTCTATGGTTCAGTCAGTGGATCAGCTTATGGTCAGCGGCATTGAGGGTGATAAGGATGAGTTGGAAAGCCCTACCCCATTACGCAATATCACTCCAAAGCCAGTGTAAAATTTAACATCCGACTGTTGTTAAAAAAAGTAGAGGAAGTTCAAGAGAGTGTGGGAATATCGTTCGCTGGGTATGAAGACCAGTTTAAGGCCCTTTTGATTGCGATGGAGGCAAGGAGATCTACAGCCCTGAAATCAACAGTGAAACGGGACTAGGAGTTGAAACGTCTCAAAAGCTCTATTAATTACAACAACAAGGAGGGAAGTGTGGGGAGGGAGAGGTTGAAGGGTAAGGGGATTTCATTTGAAGCCTAAAATCCTTTCTTGGAATGTAAGGGGGATCAATGACGTGAATAAACATCTCCGCATTAGATCCCTCCTCCGTAGTTGGAAGGTTGACATTGTCTACCTTCAAGAGACTTGGCTTCGTTTGTTTTCGGAGATGAGATGAGATAAGATAAGTTGATATTAAAATTAAAAAGTTAAATAAAGTATTATTAGAATATATTTTTTAATATTATTTTTGTTTTGAGATTTGAAAAAGTTGAATTGTTTATTTTATTTTGTATTGGAAGTTGGGAAAGTTGTAATGATTAGATGGGATAAGATGAGATGGATTTGAAAAAGTTAAATTGCTTATTTTATTTTGTATTGGAATTTGGAAAAGTGTAATGATGAAATTGAGATGAGATAAAATGAAATGTTTTTTGAAAACAAACGAGGCCTAAGTTGTGTGGTGTTGATAGATACATAATTCATAGCCTATGGGGTTGCTCCTTTGTAGGGTGGTGTTATGTAGCTTCTTCAGGAGCTTCGGGAGGTGTGTTGGTGATGTGGGATACGAGAGTGGTGAAGATGGTCGAGGATTGCATTTGGGTGTTCTCAATGGCTCTATCTTTTAAGAACATTGAGGATGGGTGGATGTGGGCATTAGCGGGTGTGTATGGGCCCAATGTAGATAGAGATAAAAGCTTTTTGTGGGAGGAATTGGCGGGTCTTCATTCCTTATGGGATTTACCTCGGGTTTTTTGCGGAGATTTTAAATATTATTCGGTTCCCTAGTGAGAGGGCGGGGGCTTCTACATCGTCAGGTGCAATGGAAGCCTTTTCAAAGTTGATCTTTGACCTGAATCTTGTGGATCTTTTGCTGGTTGGGAGGGCCTACACTTGGTCCAATAGCCAAGCTGAGGGGGGTCCCGGCTCGACAAATTTCTAATCTCCTCTTCTTGGGAGACGCACTTTCCTGACCTATGTCAGAAAAGGCTGCTACGTGTTTGTTCCGATCATTTCCCAATTTTACTTGATTGTGGTGGTATTCGTGGGGGTAGACGTTCCTTCAAATTTGAGAATATATGGCTAGAAGTTGAAGGATTTGTGGAGAAGGTAAGGGCTTGGAGGAACAATTATTCTTTTGATGGTACCCCTAGCTTCATAGTGGTGGGTAAACTTAAAGCCCTTAAGTATGATTTAAAGGAGTGGAATGAAGAAGAATTTAGACATACGGAAGTGTAGAAAAATATCCTTTGGGATGAGTTGCAAGCTTTGGAGGAAGGGGTAGTTAATGCGGATTCTTTATTAAGGAAGAATTTGGTGGTGACCGAAATTGAGAAAGTTTTGTTGATGGAAGAAATATATTGGAGGCAAAAATCAAGGGCACTTTGGTTGAAGGAGGGGGATAAATGCACTAAGTTCTTTCACAAGGTGGCTAATTCCCATAGGCGCAACAATGCTATTGAAGTCCTCCATTCTGGTTCAAATGTGTTGCATCACAAAAAATGAGCATATCATTTGCAAATAGTAAGTGAGAAATGGAGCTGGTATTACTATTGCTGCCCACTGAAAAACCAACAAGAAATCCCCCCCTTACGGTGGCCTCCTCCATACGACTCAATGCCTCCATTACAATAATAAAAAGGAAAGGAGATAGCGGGTCTCCTTGTCTCAAACCCCTTGAAGATTGAAAAAAACCACATGGTCTTCCATTGACTAGGACAGAGAACCGAGCAGTCGAAACGCAATGTTTAATCCATTCACACCACCTATCCCCGAAACCACATCTTCTAAGCATATAGAGGAGAAAATCCCAACACATATGGTTATAGGCCTTTTCCATGTCGAGCTTGCAAAGGACCCCCGGGGTGCCTTCTCTTAACCGACTATCCAAGCACTCATTTGCTATCAAAACTGAATCTAGGATTTGCCAACCCCTTACAAATACATTTTGAGGTTTGGAAATGAATTTGTCCATCACCAAACTCATACGATTAGCTAACATCTTTGATATGATTTTATATATCCCACCTACCAAACTAATAGGCCGGGAGTCTTTCAATTCATATGCACCAACTATTTTCGGAATGAGAGCAATGAAGGTGGCGTTTAGTGACTTCTCAAACTTTTGACTAGAATGAAAAGCATGAAAAATTTGCATCACTTCCTCCTTCACTATGTCCCAACTCTCTTGAAAGAAAGCCATAGAAAAGCCATCCGGACCCGGGGCTTTGTCTCTACACATACTTCTCACCACGAGATGCACCTCCTCTTCATCAAACGGCCTCTCCAACCAACCTGCTACATCCGAATCCAGCTGATCAAAGAGTAAACCATCAAGTTTGGGACGCCATTCTACTTTTTCAGCAAGGAGATCCTCATAATACTGCACTATGTGGCCAGATTCAAGCTTTAAGGGCAATTTTGTTGTGTTTGAAGCTGTTTTGGGACTCAAGGTGAACTTGGGGAAGTCGGAGTTGGTTCTGGTGGGGGAAGTGAATAATATAGCCTCTTTAGCGGAGTTACTAGGTTGTAAAATTCCTCTCCCTATGAAATATCTTGGACTCCCCTTGGGGGCTCTTTCAAAGCAAAGAGTATTTGGGATGGAGTGGTAGAGAAGGTTGAGCAACGACCATCGGGCTGGAAGCAGCTATATCTATCGAAAGGGGGGAGATTAACCCTCATCAAAAGCACTCTTTCCAACCTTCTCACTTACTATCTTTCTCTATTTCCAATACCAGTGGGTGTGTCAAACCGGATAGAAAAGTTGTTTAGAGCTTTCTTGTGGGGTGGCATGGGGAAGGAATCCAAACTTCACCTTGTGAGTTGGCAAAGGGTGAGCTGTCCAATTGCGAATGGGGGGTTAAGGGTGCGAAATTTGTGTGTTTTTAACAAGGCACTATTAGGGAAGTGGTTGTGGAGGTACCAAATGGAAGGGAACTCACTGTGGAGAGAGGTTATTGATCATAAGTATGGTTGTGTGTGTGTGTGTGGAGAGAGGGGGGGGGGGGG
>QEOT01002190.1:79835-106250 GCA_003123785.1 Pterocarya stenoptera | reverse complement strand
GGGGGGGGGGGGGGGGGGGGGATGTGCTCTAAAGAGGGTAGGGGGTCTTATGGAGTAAACATGTGGAAATTCACAACGAAGGGGTGGAACACCTTTGAAAAACATCTCAAATTTGAGGTGGGTGATGGAGCACGTACCCGCTTTTGGTTCAATGTATGGAGTGGGGAGAGTCCTCTTTGCATGGCTTTCCCAGTTGTTTCTAACTTGGCTAGAAATCAGCAAGCTCCAGTTTCAAAAATTCTATGTCATGTCAATGGGACAGTCACTTGAAATGTCACTTTTAGAAGAAATGCTCAGGACTGGGAACTTGAAGAGCTGGCAAATTTTTGCAGTTACTTGTATTCAGCAAAGCTAGGGACCAATGGGGATGACCGCATGTTGTGGACTCACACGAGGAAAGAAAAGTTTACTATTAAATCCTTCTACAAGGTCTTGACAGTCCTACAACCCACTTTCTTTCCATGGAAGTGTATATGGAAGGTATTAGTTCCATCTAAAGTTGCTTTTTCTACTGGGACAGCTGCTCATGGGAAGATTTTGACTGTTGATAATTTAAGAAAGCGAGATATGATGGTCACGAAGTGTGCTACATGTGTAAAAAGAGTGAGGAATTGGTAGATCACTTGCTCTTACTTTGTGAGGTGGCTGGAGAGCTATGGGCTGGTATTCTTAGTAGAGCTAGGCTGAGTTGGGCTATGCCCAAGAGTGTGGTGGATCTATTAGCATGCTGGAATAGATCTCATAGTAGCGTCCAACTAGCAGCTGTGTGGCGGATGATTCCTTTGTGCTTAATGTGGTGTTTATGGTCGGAAAGGAATGACAGGTGATTTAACAACGAGGAGCTGCAGCAGGGGAAATCTGGAACTTTTTTGTATTCTCTCTTTTCCAATGGTTTTTTGCTATTGTATTGAAGGGAGGGAATGTTCATGAGTTTTTATCTTCTTTCTAGCCTACTAGAATCTAATTAGGTGTCTTATTTTGTATACTTCCTGTGTACTTGGGCATTACCTAGTTTCATTCACATCAATAAAGATTATTATTATAAAAAATAAAATAAAAAAGATTATCTATGGTCATAATCTTCCCTAGAGCTGCTATCCAGACAAAGAATGCGGCCTTGGTTGGTGCTTTACTCCTCCATATGTTCGTCCAAGGGAAGTTATGCCTTTGTTGCATAGTAATAGGGTCATAGATGGAGCGTACCGAGAACTTCCCTTTCCTAGAGGGTCTCCATTCCAACGAATCTTCAGTTGTGGCTGCGATAGGAGTGCTATACAGCAAGTTTAGAAACTCCACCAAAACAGTCACTTCCCAATCACGTGCATCCCGAGTAAGGCTAATATTCCACTCGTGAACCTTGATTGATTATGCACAAGTCAGCCACCATAGCTTCCTTCTCCCTTGCAATACTAAAAATCGTGGGATAAACATCCTTCAAGGCCATGTCTCCCACCCACACATCCTTCCAAAAGCTAATCCTACTACCATCCCCCAAACACAACCGAGTATTACTAGCAAAGGAGCACCAACCTTTCCGTTTATACTTCCATAGCCCCACTCCATAAGACCCCCTACCTTCTTTGGAACACCAACCCCCCCGTTCACAATCATACTTCGTGTCGATCACCCCTTTCCATAAGGCTTCCCTCTCATAGTTATAACACCACAACCATTTACCTAATAAAGCCTTATTGAAATCCCTCACATTCCGAACCCCCAAGCCACCATCCCTCAAAGGAGAACATATCTTGTCCCACCCCACTAAGTGGAATTTATTATTATTATTATTATTATTATTATTATTATTATTACTAATTTTAAGATCATGATTGTATTTGATTGAGTTTCTTCCACTATCTTCAACCTATATATCCCTCTGTTTGATTTCCTAGTTTGACTAGTTTCCTAATCAGTAACCAACACTCACGTCAAAAATCCTCCCATAAAATCCCCTCTTTTCCTCTTCATCAAACCCACTATATCCTGCGGTTTCTCCTACACTTCAAACCAGAACTACACAGCAAAAGAATCAAGAAACCACTTTCATAGAAGACACTATAGCACTCCCGCTTCATACCAAGTCAGCCACCTTGCCTGAATCTCCAGAGGACACCGTTGAGGATGTCAAAGCACCACCCAGACTGGCCAGAACTCACCAACCAGGCACTCCCAGCCACCTTGAGCCACCGTCGCATCTCCCTTCGCTCTCGGTGAGTTGAATCCCTTTCCGTCACATGATGCTACCCCTTTCGTGTGCTACGAATTCACAACCAGTTTCTTTATTTCCTTTATCTTCAACCTTCCCAAAATGCCCTTTTTACTAGGCTGAGTTTTGTTGTGGCTGGGCTTAGTTTTTAACTTGACTTGCGTTTAAATCGGGTGGGCTTGATTTATTATATTTCAGAAACTATCATAATAGGTTAAGTGGGTTGATTTCATGTGGGCTTGATGTTTAAATTGGGCTGGTTGTGTTTACAGAAACTGTTTTAGTGATTTTAAGTGGGTTGGGCTGAAATTTAAGTAGGCTAAAGTTTTACTTAAATGAATATATTAGTCATAGACTTATTTTTATAAGAAAATGTTTAAGGAATTTAAAGTATATTTTAAAGTATACTATTGAACCTATTATTTTAGTTAATATTCCCCTTTGTCTATTTAGTCCGATTTTAATAAAATTAGTATGTTATACTTTAAATAGAAAATCAAGGAATATTTTATGAGTTTTAAACAACATTACTATCTATTAACCTTAGTATAACTGAATATGTATTAAATTATCTCAGTGGTATGATTTTAAGTAATTAGCATGTTACGACACATTGCTCTAGAAACGTTAGTGACGATTAGTGCCTTGTATAGGTCACGAGCTACGACGTGAGATTGTGAAAACAACGCTAAGAGGTAAGTAACATGATCAGTATTATGTGTGTGCTGTAATTATTCTAATTGTGCATGAAAAATGTGATGTTTACCTACGCTACGCTATGAGCTAGGTCAAGGTTAGGCCCCTTTTCACGAACCTCTATGAATTATGATGATATGCTTGTAAAGCAGCCTATGTCTATTATGCTGATATGGATTGTTGTTAGATGGATAAGATGTTATGAAAATCACATGTATGCCATGTAATGTTCATGTAATATTTAGATGGTGTTATGCCATGTAATGTTCATGTGATGTCGAGCAAGACTTGCGTTAATATGCCATGTTCAATGTTATGCCATGCACAAGAGTATGTCATGCCATGTAATTTCATGAAGTCAAACATGTTCACATGTAATATGAAAGCTAATAAGAAAACACATGAATGACAAGCAAGCTTTAAGATTGGCCTTAAGTTATGGGTGGATGTGCAAGCCACGGATTCAAGTGTGGTTCACCATAGGTTATGATATGTTAAGCAGTGCCACGGACTCAAGCGTGGTTCACCATATGATATGGGGTGACACGGACTTAAGCATGTTTCACCACAAGTTATGATATGTTAAGTGGTGCCACAGACTCAAGCGTGGTTAACCATATATTAAGTAATAACATGGACCTAAGCGTATTTCACTACATGTTATGATAAGTTAAATGGTGCCACGGACCCAAGCGTGGTTTACCCTATGTTATGATATATTATATAAGGTCAACGACAATTGGACCGATACACACATGTAATGATTGCCACTAAATAAGTAAAGGACAAGATGAACAAGTCATGTATGATTGTTAGGAAATGCATGGAGTCAATCATGCATGCATCCACGTTGCATGTATTGCCATTATTATGTATGATTCCGCTTATGTTACTAATGAATGATATATATGTTATGTGAATGTTTGATGATATATGTAAGTTTTCAAAATTAAGCCTAACGTTAAACTAAGTTAAGTTTACGTATGATGTGCTATTACTGAGTCTTCGACTCATTTGTTTGTTTCTCTATTTTTATGTTTTAATGTCCCAGATGATGATTTCGTAGATATAGAGCAGGAGTGCCAAGAGTAGAATAAATTTCCAGAGACTTAGTGTATGATTTGGGTATTTAAGCAGTGTTGGTTTCACATAGAACTAGCTTATGTCATTTCTATTATGTTTTCAGCTTTATGTTATCAAAGATTGTTTTGTTAGGCAAGTTTTATGATCCAATAGATGAGGTAGTTTATGAGACTGATCTCTTTACAGGGCGTTATGTTATGAGTGTACGTAACATTCCAGACCTTCAAGAAGGGGTGTTACAGAATCTCATATTGCTTGGGAATGAGAAGTTTTTTGCTCTTTATAATGTTCCAATAGGGCTCCAATTATATCATTGACTAGTCCTTTTGGAGTACAGGCCATTTGGCTTGGGTGAAGCATTGGGGCGTTACATAACCATTGTAATAGAGGCAATAGAGCAGTAGAAGAAATAAGCATATCAGTTCCAATGGTTATTGTAAAGACCCAAAAATAGCCTGGCATATGTAGGCTGATAGTCCAAAAGTAGCAGTTAATGCAACAACTGAAATCTCTTGTAATCATTACAAATATTGTAATAGTGAGAAATTCTCCAGCAAAGTCAATGTGGGATCTCATTGACTACTCTCTCATACCAAATACACGACATTCTCATCAGGCCAATCCCTCAAAGGTGGCACAACTTAAGTCACACACGTCTCACTCCCAAGTACAGTAGGATCCCATTCATCATCCTCTTATACTAAATCGGAGCGTTACACTCATCAATACATAAAAAGTTGGGCACACATCCAAACTTCCCATTCCAAGATTGGTACCAACCTTGGATTTATTATGCTGGAAAAGAGCCAAGCAAAGCTAAAACTTAGGCATGTTGAATATCTAATAAATTTTAATGCCATAAATGCAATATACACTTTTAGTTGTCCACAATACAAGAGCTCCTCTGATCATCAACCATAAATTTGGCAGCTCCCATAACAAAATTATGACATATCATAGAAAGGATGGAAAACTTCTATCTAGTCAAACTATTGCTTCAGAGAGTAAAATATATTCATGGCCATGAGGTTACAAAAACTGATAATGAATGAACAATTGATTAATAACAAGGATAAAGCAACAAGAAAATACCTACAAGAATATACCTGTGAACCAGTTGTCCGATTTAGGAGCATGCATATCACCAATACCTTCCAAGGGTCATCGGCATGGTCCTCTTGGAGAAGACCATATCTGGAGCGTGGAGGCTTCCACATGTTATCTGGACTTTTTCTTCGGTAAGCATCAAATCTTTTCTGTAAAGTAGATAGAACTGTTTTAACTCTCACACTTCGTTTACGTGCCTTTTTACCTCCCAACAAAATGCCATCTGCATTTTCTTCTTCTCCAGGCATCTTTTTGAAGAAGCAGGAAGTGACCTTCACTGAAGTAGCAGAAGGTTTTGCACAAGGTCTTCTTGATTTGATTTGTGTATCCTTACTGCCATTTCTCAGCACTTGTTGTCCTGTTGAACTCTGGAAGTATGGGGACAGCTTTTGAACTTCAGGGTGAGCAATTGTTTGCTGTTTTTTCTTTCCTCTCCTTCGCTTGCAACTATCAACCTTTTCAATTCCTAGCCCATTTTGCTGCATTTCTTCTTCTTTCAAGTTTGTGTAAATTCTTGGTGCTACAACAGCTTCACCGTCAACATGCTCAGCTGAGTTCCGGCCACCATCAATAGCTATAATGGAGGAGGGATTAGTCATATTATATGAGAACGTGGGCTCCTCACTATATTTCTTTTCCTCCTCACCTTTGTGCTGGCCATTCTTTACCTTCTTGGATATGCCATTACTCTTGTAAATATAATGCGAAAGGACATCCTCAAGCTTCAAAATCTGCTTTCCATCAGATGGATGAACCCCGCTCTTTATTTGGCGACTCGATTCTTTTTTCTGCCTATCGCAAACCAAATCACTACCTTCCTCTTTTTCGGGCATCTTTTGGAAGTAGCGGGAGACCTTCACTGAAGTTGCAGAAGTTTTTGAACGAGGTTCTGTTGATTTCATTTGTGTATCATTACCATCATTTCTCAACACTTGCTGTCCTGTTGACCTCTGGAAATATTGGGAGGCCTTTCGAACTTTAGTGTGAGCAATTGTTTGCTGTTTTCTGATTACTCTCCTTCGTTTGCAATGATCAATATCCCCAATTCCTAGCCCATTTTGCCGACTCGGTTCTTTTTTCTGCCTATCGCAAACCAAATCACTACCTTCCTCTGTTTCGGGCATCTTTTGGAAGTAGCGGGAGACCTTCACTGAAGTTGCAGAAGTTTTTGAACGAGGTCCTGTTGATTTCATTTGTGTAGTATTACCATCATTTCTCAACACTTGCTGTCCTGTTGACCTCTGGAAATATGGGGAGGCCTTTTGAACTTCAAGGTGAGCAATTGTTTGCCGTTTTCCTTTAACTCTCCTTCGCTTGCAATAAACAGCCTCACCAATTCCTGGCCCATTTCGCTGCAATTCTTCTTTCAAGTTTGTGTAAATTGTTGGCACTACAACAGCATCACTGTCAACCTGCCCAGCTAAGTTCCTGCCATGTTCGATAGCTAGAATGGAGGAATCTTTGGTCAACTTACATTGGGAAGTGGGTTCCTTGGAAGATTTCTTCTCCTCCTCATCATTGTGACGACCTTCCTTTAAGCTGTTAGTACCTCCATTACCCTTGTAAATATATCGCGAAAGGACATTCTCAAATTTCTGCAAACTCAGTGGAATCTCCTCTGACTTGATAAGCTTGCTGCTAGTTTTATCATCCCTTTCCCCCCTATTGTTCTTATTCTTCGTCTTCTTCCTCACGTGCTTCAGCCGGTCATCATCTCTAAAAGTCTCTGCTACAACTGAATCTCCACTCGATGTAAATATGTTGCCGTCACTAGATAAATCAATACCCTTGCATAGTGGGTTAGTTGGAGATTGTAGGTCAATGCCGACCCATCTATTGGCGCATCCATTTATGCTATTCTTGCTATTACTTTCTTCTTCAATCTCATTTCGCACATTTTCATTAGTTGGAGAATCATATGACAGTTCCTCTTGGAAGAGATGATACCGCCACTCTTCTACTTCTTCTACACCCTTCTTACTAGAACTAGTTTTAGTCTTCCTCTTCTTCTTCATATTGTTCTCCTCCATATGATTATCTTCGGTATTATTGTAGGAATCACTAGATAGATTAACATGAGGGTTATCAAAAGAATCACAATGTGAGGAAGCTTCGATTTGAGGCTGTTGCTGGTAATGGGCAAAGGAAGAAATACCATAATCATGGGTGAGATTGAGATTGGGATTGTGTGTATGTGATTGAAGGGGCGTGGGAGACGAAGCAGAGCCCGAGAGTATGAAAGAACTTACGGTGGTTGGGGGTTCTTTCGTCGTAGTTGGATGAAGAAATTCACGCTTTTCCCTCTTCAAACTCTTCCTCTTCCGTTTCTTCATGCCCAGACTCATGCTCGCTCCGTCTCCGCCTGGCGGGCTCTCCCTCCAAAACGACGCCTCTTCCTCTGTTTCCGCCATAATTCCTTGTTTCGACTACTTTTAACTGTTTCTATTTTATAAGCTCCGTCTACATTCCTTCCTTTTGCTTTTTGCACCCTTTTTATTTTTATTTTTATTTTATTTTATTTTTTAATGCTGAAACTGTTTTATTCTTCCAAAAAAAAAAAAAAAAATACATCATTACATTATGCCAAATGACTTAAGGAAACAAACTTTGGAAATGAGTCCCACCAAATCACTAGATCATCTAGATGCCATGAATATCTTGCCAAACTATGGGCTACAGTGTTAGCCAAACTGCTTTTATGATGTATTAAAACTTTTGGAAATCTAGGAATCAACCTCCTTATCTCTTGAATCAAATTTCTCCATATAGACATAGAAATCTATTCTCTGTTAAGTTCTTGAACAACCAACATGGAGTCACATTCAACTTAAAGATCAATAATACCCAACGAGAAACATATCTGAAGTCCTCTCAACATAACCATAAGTTCAATCTCCATAGGATCATCAATCTCAACTTCTGGTTTGCTTGCTATGAAGACCACCTTGCCACCCTCATCTCGAAGAACCATACCTGCACCTGATCTACAATAGTCATGGAAAATAGCCTCATCTGCGTTTAACTTCATTACTCCTGTAGGTGGGGGCTGCCAACCACAATGAGGCTTGCCTCCTTACTGTTGATTCTCTATCACATATTGATATTCATTATAACCTGACAAAGCATTATCCAAGACTTCGACTGGTTTCAAGGTTTTCTCCTCATAGAGAAACTGATTTCTTCTATATCACAACCCCCACGCACAGAGGAACAATTTCTCAGTTTCTCCTTGTTTATTTCTTCTAACCACGTGAGCCAAAATTTGCAAAAAATCAAGATTAGCTTGAAAATCTTGCAAAAAATTGAGTTGTGCCATCAGAACTTCTTTGAAACTTGAGCAGTATAGGAGAGCATGATTAATGTCCTATTCTTCCACCTTGCACCATCTGCACTTAGCATCTTCCACCACCTTTCTGGCTTTGAGATTCTTCAAAGTTGGTAACTCATTCTTACACACCCTCCAAGCAAAGATTTTTACTCTGTTAGGTACTCTCATCTTCCAAAGTTTCCTCCACCATATCCTTTGCTCCTCCCTATAAGAAACCTCACCCATCTGCGATTCTTCACATAATGACATAAACAACCTGTAGGCACTCTTTACACTATACTGACCATTAGACTCATACTCCCAGACCAAACTATTAGGTTGGCTCTCAGCAGTTAACATAATATTTAGAACCTCGTGAGCTTCATTTTGAGGTAAAAATCTTCTAATCTTCTCCATATCCCACCATCTTGTGTGTTCATCAATCAAATCTGCCACTGTCCAGTTTAGTTATGCCTGAGTTATAGAGTCTGAAGGTGGGATTAATCTGTGTTTAGGCAGCCAATAGTCAGACCATATATTAATAGCCTTTCCATCTCCTATCCTCCATCTGCAACCCTTTAATAGCCAACTTTTTGCTTCCCAAATACCTCTCCATACATAAGAAGGGGCTACACCTAGCTTAGAATTTTTAAAATCAGATGAGGGGAAGTACTTTGCTTTGAAGATCCTGTGTAGCAGTGAATCCTCTTCTTTGAGAATTCTCTAACCCTGCTTTGCTAAGAGTGCTAGATTGAAAGTCTTCAGATCTTTAAACCCCATCCCACCATTAGCTTTTGATTCACACATCTTTCTCCAACTCACCCACCTTATTTTATTCTCCTCTCCCTTCTGACTCCACCAGAACTTGGCAATTAAACTTTCCAATTCAAAACATAAAGAGATAGGAAGTTTAAAACGACTCATACAATATGTTGGGATGGCATGTCCACAGCCTTGATAAGCACCTCTTTCCCTCCTTGAGACAGGGTCTTCTCATTCCACCCTTGAAGTTTCTGCCAAACCTTGCTTTTACTCTGAGAGAATGCTTGATGTTTTCCTCCGCCCACCGTAGAAGGGAGCCCCAAATACTTGTCATAATTTTGGCATTGCATCACTCCCCACAACTGCATGATCTCTGATTGTTGAGTAGCTATGACATTCTTGCTGAATACCATTGCAGTCTTGTCCTTGTTCACCTTCTGCCCAGAGGCCTTTTCATAGATCTCTAGTAGCTACATTATATTCAAGTTTGTTTGTAAGGTAGCCCGGCAAAACAAGACACTATCATCTACAAACATTAAGTGATTTACAATAGGAGCATTCCTACATATCCGAATCCCCTCTACTGCTCCATTCATCTCAGCTTGTTGTAGCAAAGAAATAAGTCTCTCAGTGCACAAAAGAAATAAGTAAAGGGAGATAGGATCCCCTTGCCTTACACCTATAATGGGATAAATAGGACCTTTAGGATCCCCATTTATCAAAATGGAAAATGAAACAGTGCTCACACAAGTCATAACCAGCTCCACCCACTTAGCACCAAAACCCATTTTCTGCATTACTGCTTCAAGGAACCTCCACTCTATTTGATCGTAAGCTTTGCTCATATCTAGTTTAATAGACATGAAACCCTTCTTTCCTTACATCTTCCTTCGAATGAAATGGACAAGCTCATAAGCTACTAGGACATTATCAGATTAATCTCCCTGGTACAAAAGCACATTGTGAATGTGAGATCAGATTTGGTAAAATCATTTTCAGCTTGTTTGCAATCACTTTAGACACCAACTTGTAAATGACATTACAGAGGCTTATGGGCCTAAAATTAGACACTAACTCAGCCTTATTCTTCTTGGGAATCAAAGTGACATAAGTATGGTTCAACATGGGGGGGAAGCTACCAGTATTTAGAACATGTAAAACAGCACAGGTCACATCTCTTCCCACAATATGCCAAAGCTTTTGATAAAATAGAGGGGCCATACCATCAGGACCAGGGGCCTTGGTGGGATTCATTTCCTTCAAAGCCACATTCACTTCAGCTGCAACAAAAGGCATATCCAGTTTCTGTTTCATATCAATAGTAACCCTTCCAACTGGATTCTCCAAAAAATCAACACTACCACTTTCTGTAGATGCTGTGAACAGATCTTGAAAGTAGTTGAGGATTACTTCATCTCTTGCTTCATCCACTTGCCATGTTCCATTAGAATCCCTCACTCCCTTGATCATATTTTTTGCTTTTCTTTGTGATGCCTTATGATAAAAAACCTGGTGTTTTTATCCCCTTCAATTAGCCATTGCACTCTCGACCTTTGTCTCTACATGATTTCCCCCCTTGCCAGCCATTTATTCACCTTTGATCTAGCATTCTTGATAGCCTCACGATTAAGACTCTTAGGATCTGCATCCTGAACCTTTTGTAGCTTCTGCTTTTCCTTTTTTAGATTTTTCTGCACATGCCCAAAACTATCCTTGTTCCACCTTTCTAACTTCTCACCACATCCACTAGTCTGTTTCATCACCCCCTCCATTGTTCTTTCCCCAGAACTATCCAACCAAGCATCTTTGATAACATCTTGACAACTACTATCCTCCACCCACATTGCCTCAAAACAAAATGGTCTTTTTCCCCTCCTCTGGACACCTGCAGAAAGCACATATAACTTAATGGGGGTATGGTCTGAATATGCTGTTGTACCATGAATAACTTTAGCCATAAGATATAAGGCCTTCCATTTAAGATTAGCCAAGCATCTGTCAAGTCTCTTACTAATACATTGGTCAGGTTCTTTGTTATAACACCAAGTAAATGGATTAACCTGAAAGCCCATATCCATTAACTCACACTCATCAACTACAGCTTGAAAAGCTTGCATTTGTCTGTCTGAACTCACTCTCCCACCACTTTTCTCGTGATTGCTCAAAACCTCATTAAAGTCTCCCATCAGAAGCCAACCTTGATCTCGTGGTAATTTCAAGGACCTAATAAGATCCTAAGTTTCATGTCTCCTATGAGCCTCAGGTTGACCATAAATCGCAGTGAGGAACCAAGTTTTCCCTTCCACAATTGTGTCATAGATGGAAGCATGAATGTGACTTTTGGAATAATTCTTAATAATCACCTTAATCTCTTTTTTCCAGTACAGGGCCAACCGACCACTCCTGCCCTCACTACTTACTACCAAACAATTCTCAAAACCCAATCTGAGTTTTCATCTTTCCGCTGCTCTTGCATGCAATCTGGTCTTTTGTAAGAACAAGACCTTGGGATCTTCCTCTCTGACTAATTCAGCAAGAACTCAAACTCCTCGTGGGTTCCCAAGCCCACGAGAGTTCCAACTAAGGAGAATCATTGGTGTCGGCAGGGCTGTTCAACAATCTCTGCCGATATAAAAAAATCTTGATCAACATCTTGTAAACGAGGAGTAACAATTGTATCAGAATCACCTTTTGATAGCCCCAACAATCTACTTTTCTTTCTCCCTTTAGTTGGTAGAGAGGCACTGCTTCCTTCCTCAAGAGGACGTTTCTTCCCTCCATGCATAAAGTTGTTTTCAACTAAGTTTCCTGATAGTCGAGTATGTTTCTTCCACATATTTCTAATGGACTGTCTTGGCATCATTTTAGTCACTTGATGGGCCTCATCAACCATACCTTCCTAGGCTAAATGAGCCCTCTCATCCTCCTGGCCCACCTTGAAATTAATAGTTTCCCTATTATTCAAAATACTGGTAAATCTGCTTCCCTCTAAGATATCCGTTACTGCAGGCTCACTCACGCTCATCAACGTCCTGAATTTAAGGCATCGAATCACTTTGGATTGATCTTTGCAGTATTGCATTGATCTTCAACCTGATTTTGCGTAGTATCTTGCTGATCTCCTCTTTTATTCATGTCTTGCATTCCGCTGCCCATAACTGAATGATCCGTAGAATCTTCGCTGTGCTGCATGGCATTAACTGCGGCCTCTTCACCACCCTCCACCACCATGGCCTTCCGTTTCCCCTCCGGATTACTCTTAGTCGGCGACCTATTCCATGTTGACTAGAACCACGAAATCTCCAACCTCCCAGGTCAGCACAAAGCCAGCTTCCATAGTGCCTACTGCTCGTCTCCATAGGGATAGGAACTGGACGCCCTTTATCCTCATGAATAATCCTGCCACACTGCAGGCAAAAATGCGGTAACGTCTCATACTGGATAGGAATCCATGTTTTCAATCCTTGCAAAGTACTTGTCCATCCTCTGGCCAAAGGTTTCTTCAGATTTAACAAAACTTTTACTCGCAGGAACCTACCCTATCCCACATCATCCCCATCCACTTCAACCTCTTCCTCCACTCCTAAAGAACTTCCCAACCTCTCCCCGCACTCCCTTGACATACCAAACAGTGGTAGGTTATGGAACTGGACCCATAAAGCAACATCATCAAAAGACATTTTATTGAGTGGGGTGTACCCATCGAAAGCCTTCATCACAAACATTTGACCATCAAAGAAACATGGCCTCCCACTCAACACACGATTTTTATCCGCATGCGTTGCAAAGGTAATAATAAACAAATATGTTTTTTCCAATCTCAGTGAAGATGTTCGGTTTGCTTAGCCTCCACACCTTTGCCATAGTAGCCTCAACGATGTTTTTTCCAATTTGCCGATCTGACCAGATCTTACTAATCAAACTCCTATCACCTTTACGGAGGACTTTAGGGATCGCCTCCTTTTCAATGTCTATAGCCGCACCTTCCTCTTCATTCAACTGAAAGTTCTCCCACATCTCATGGAGTCTGTCTATGATAGTAACTCGGGACACCACCTCTATTCTCCAGAGAGAATCAGAAAGGAGACTTTATGTTTTTTGCACTTTTAGAAAAAGAGTTTTGCTACTCGTCTCCACAAATCACACTTATTTTTATTTTTATTTTTTTTACTTTTATTGTGACGTCTCTAGCTCTCACTTAGGATTGGACGATGACTGAAGCGTCAAGATAGATAAGTCAAGGTTACATACCCTGTACATGACAAATAAAATGCAATGCACCTATTATATTTTAGTAGTACGCAATAAATCTTAATGGAAATACTCATGTAATCTAAGTAAGATTTAAAGCAATTCAAAAATAATAACATGGTACTTGTGAGGGAGTAAAAACAATAAAACCCAATACAGGGCCCAGCCACCAGGCCACGTTAGGAGAAGAGACAAAAAGATATGAGTGGGGGACAAAGGGCGGGAACGTGCAGCAGGTGTCAAGGCGCCCTGGGGCTATCAAAAGGCTCAGAGGAGTCAGGAGGTATGATGTCATGAAGTAGTGGGTTGTCAGGGGAAAAGGACGGTTGGAGGTAAAGGGCTGTCAGGAGAGCATGGGGCGACCAGGGGATCAGGGAGCATGGGGCGGCCAGGGATGGTCAGACACGCAAACACTTGGCCTTACCACAATAGGGGTGCAAGTAAGAAAGGAAAATTAGATAAATAGGAGTGTCCGGACGACTACTGGGGGGCTTCATCTTCTTATTGTTCAGTGTTTCTTCTTCCTCTTCGACGGCTCCTTAAATCAGGGAAGATCCAGCGAAGGACTCTTCTCCAGTAAATCTATATTTAACATCATCATTATACAGTGAAATATAAGAGACTATGAGAGACTATAAACAAAGAATATTATAGTAGATTTCTCCTCCCCAAGCGGCTGTGGACATAAGCCTTATGTCGAACCACGCAAACACATGTGTTCATCTCTTTACTTTCTCTATACTTATTTTTCATTCACCGCCATGGACGTACGCATCACTACCATACAATCGCATTGGAACACTGTCGGGGGCTCCAAACAATATTGAATGAGGCCCAAGTCGCTCTAGTGGGTCAGGAATGTCTTTTTCCCCTTCTGGCCTGTTTGAACGATTTTTACAGCATCAAGAGTGGCGCCGTCTGTGGGATCTAATTTCCTCTTTCGTCGTAGGTGGGACAAGGACAATTTCTCGGTGCATTGGATAAATCATCTAACGAACGGATAACGCCCTCCCAAATGAGTATTCTCAATTTTCTTAACTTTTACATTTATGAAAAAAAATGAGCGGGTAACGGGCGAGAAAAATTTTTGGCGAGGAAAGATAAAATCTTTCTGGCCCAGGCATGGTACTTACTGAACTCCTACACCCGAATCACTCCATCGCATAAAAGCACATTGCCTGGACACTAGTTGGCAAACACTGTGCACTTAAGTGCACAGTAGCACACAAGCGTTGCACCCCACGCGTACTACACCCCACGTGTACAGTACTCAAGAGGGCGCTGTGCACTTAAATGCATAGTGCCATGCTGGACGTAAATGGGCAGGTAGCGGGCGAGAAAGATTTTTGGCGAGGAAAGATAAAATCTTTCTTGCCCAGGCGAGGGACTTACGAAACTTCTTGCTAGGAGAGTCACGTGCACAGCTTTGCGCACGATAGGAGACGTGAAGCCCACCCTCGCCGTGGCATGGTTAGGCCCCCGGTGACCACCAAGGGGCTCGCCGGCTCTGTCTGCCACCCATGAGGTGGTCTTCGACCACCCTAACCAGCTGGCACAGCTGCTGGATGCGTGGTGCATCAACGTGCATTTAGGCTAGCAGCACCACCATGAGCTACGTGGACTTGATGACGGTTATCACTTGACCACCAGGCTTCTGAGAGTGAACGGGGTGGTTACCGACCAACCCACAGAAGTCGGTAACCACCCCGTGCGAGGGGCGCACACTCCGGAAGTCATTGTTTTGTTGCATCTCTTCTACCTAGGACTTACTAAGCTTGGGAAGCATGATTCGAGAAGCATCAGGAAGCACGGCTCAGGAACCATTTGGGAAAGTATGGCTCAGGAACCATCACAGCCCACTCTTCTCGGGACTCATTTGCCTAGGATTTATTAAGCTCGAGAAACAAGTTCATGCACGCAAGTTAAACTTAGGAAACAAATGAAGTTCGCTAGGAAGCCACCTGCTCGAGAGTCGCCATCTCGGGAGTCAACTGCTCGGAAACCTTCCTCGCCTGGATTGAACAGTATTCCTCTACTCGAGAATCTCCAGCTCAGGAGGGAGTCACCATCTTGGGAGTCAAGTGCTTAGAAACCTTCCTCGCCTGGTCTGCATAGTATTCCTCTACTTGGGGATCACAACTCGTGAGGGAGTAACCATCTCGGGAGTCAAGTGCTCGAAAACCTTCCTCACCTAGTCTAAATAGTGCTTCTCTACTCAAGAATCACCTACTTGGGAGGGAGTCACCATCTCGAGAGTCAACTACTCGAAAACCTTCCTCGCCTGGTTTGCACAGTGCTCCTCTACTCGGGAATCACCTGCTCGGGAGGGAGTCACCATATCGGGAGTCAACTACTCAGAAATGTTACTCGCCTAGTCTGCACAATACAACCCACTTGGGAGTCTCCATCACCGCCCCTCCCTCTCGGTAGCCAACCCGCTCGGGAGTCATCTAGACAAGACCAGCTCACTAGCTCGGGAACCTGCACTTCCGTAGCCCACTCTCCTCGGGACTCCTTTGCTCAGTATTTTCACAGACCAGGAAGTCAGCTGCACCTCATCTGTGCAAGAAGGCCTTTCCCGCTCAAGAGTCATTAGCTCGGGAACCACCTAATCGTGAGCCACCTGCTAGGGAGTCACCATTGCAACTCATCAGCTCGGGAACCACCTGCTCAGGAGTCACCATCGCAGCCCCTAGGCTCGGGACTCTTTTGCTCGAGAGTCATTAGCTCGGGAACCACTTGATCAGGAGCCACCTGCTCGGGAGTCACCATCATAGCCCCTCAGCTCGGGACTATCCGCTTGGGAACAACTACACTCGAGAGCCACCATCAGAAGTTACTCCCATCTCTTTGCTCGGATGTCACCCGCTCAGAAGCCTCATCCCCAGCTCGGGAACCTGCTGCACAATCGAAGACCAGCTCGGTATCTCCAGCCCACCAGCTCGGCACCTCTCTTGTACAGGACTTGCTAAGTGGGAAAAACATAGCTCGGGAAAATCACTCTCCTACTTGGAAAGGTAGTGGATCCGCTCAGGATTCGCCTAGTTGGACCCCCAGCACGAAGCTCGCCTATGTGCGCGGGGATCACAACCAACAATAGACAACTTTTTAGTCAAAGTAAAAAGATTGACCACATCAACTAAAAACTTTCCGGTATTGTCTTTCAAAATTTGTGTGAATTTATTTCTGCTAACAAAATTACTTCTTATAGTGCGAAAACACCGGTCATGTGGCCCCGCATTCCGGCGAAGCAATTTGGCATGGACGAGTGCCCCCATCCAATAGAGCCAAGTCCCTACACTCACAAGAAGACGAGTCCTTTGACTACCTGTGAGGTAAGGCCAAGTCCCAAGACTTGCTACCGACCTCCCGTCCAATTAAGCCGAGTCCTTATACTTGCAAGAAGACGGGTTCCTTAACTCGCTAAGCCGAGTCCTTACACTCTCAAGAAGACAGGTCTATTGACTCGCTGCGGGGTAAGCCCCAAGTCTCCGGACTTACTGCCGACGCCCCGTCTAACAAAGCCGAGTCCCTACACTCGCAAGAAGATGGGTCCCTTGACTGCGCTGAGTGCCACGCTAGTGGATTACCTTCGGGAACGAGCCGACGGACTCAGCAACCCCCTAAAGTGGACCCAGGGGGTCGACAGGCCCTCTGACCACTTTGCGTGGGTTACTTCACATAAACTCCAACACTAACAACAAAACATGGACATCAAACGAACATACACTTTACAAATAACAAAAAACATCAGCCTTATCTGAGCTCCGAGCTCACACCATACGTGGTAGAGTCTATCTCCCGCATCATCCAAGCTCCGCTCTCGCACTCTACGAGGTCAGGTCCATCTCCCGCACACTACATAATCAAGCTCATATCTCAAACTTGAGTTAGGAAATATTTACTGTTTGCGACAGGAACAAATGAACGAGGACTGGCCTCCAGAATTTACTTCCCTACGTATCTAGGTAGACCAAGTCGGCTATATTTTTACCTCTAAAGATTCTCAAGGTCCTTACTTTCCCTTAAGAATCGTGGGGTACTGTGAGGAGGTAAAAACAATAAAGCCCAATACAGGGCCCAGCCACCAGGCCACATTAGGAGAAGAGACAAAAAGATATGAGTGGGGGATAAGGGGCGGTGACGTGCAGTCTATGTCAAGGGGCTGGGTTAGGGCTCCATAGGGCTGTCAAAAGGCTCAAGGGAGTCAGGAGGCATGGTGTTAGGAAGTAGTGGGCTATCAGGGGAAAGGGACGGCTAGGAGGGAGAGGGTTGTCAGGGGAGCATGGGGCGGCCAGAGAATCAATGCATGGAGTTGCCAGGGATGGTCAGACATGCAAACGCTTGGCCTTACCACAATAAGGGCACACGTGGGAAAGGAAAATCAAATAAATAAAAGGGTCCGGACGACTATTAGGGGGGCTTCATCTTCTTCTTCTTCTTCAGTGTTTCTTCTTCCTATTCGATGGTTCCTTAAAACAGGGGAGCTCCAACAGATGCCTCTTCTTCAGTAAATTTATATTCAATATCACCATCATATAGTGAGATATGAGGGACCATGAGAGACTATAAAAAAAGAATATTATAGTGGATTTCTCCTCCCCAAACGCCTGTGGATGTAGGCCTTATGTTGAACCACGTAAACCCATGTGTTCATCTCTTTACTTTCTCTGCACTTATTTTTCATTCACCGCCATGGATGTACGCATCACCACTGTATAACCACACTGGAACATTGCAGGAGGCTCCATATAACACCAAATGAGGCCCAAGTCGCCCCAGTGAGCTGTGAATGACTCTTTCTCCCATTCCGACCTGTTGAGCAATTTTTACAGCATCAACAATACCATAAGCTATTTATCCCAAAATGATTTCACTTGTTCAAGTTACTCCCAAAATAGATACTGTTTAAAATCTCTCAAAACAAAGGGATCTCCAAAATAAATCATATATCCTCTGTTTCCTTTTTTTGACTACAAGTTCTTATATCGCTTTAAAAAAAAAAAACCCTACAAGGCCATCCTTATTTTGTATTGTCCTTGTTCAGTATTCTCTTTAGCGCTTCAAAGAGTTGCAGCACTTTTGTAATAAAATGGTTGGCGGCTTCAAGCTTTTCCACTATGGATGGCTCCAACGAGCTCTCATGGCTCTTTGGGCCTTGACTATCTGGGGTGCTAGTCTCTTGTGTTTCCACATAGTTGGACTCTTCTTGTCCTGTAACAACTTCTACATTTTTGGGTTGAGAATGATAGTGGAAACTACTGTGGTGAGATTTCAGGAAATCTCAGTAAGTAAACAACACACAACATACAATATATAACATAGGCATATAAAGGCTCATGAATGAATGAACATGTACTTGACAAAAAACTTGGTTATGCAATTTTGACCTTTTAAAAATAAAACATTTTTTCCATCTTTTCATGTTGATCATTAAACATGTAACATATCTTTGAGCTCATTGCCTTGTTTATTTCTTATATCATATAGTTGGATACCTCATGGCTCCCTTATGCACTGTTGGTTCTCTACTGGTTACCACATCATCCAATGACCCACTTGATCCTGGTGACTACGTCATAATCTTTAACTTATGCGGCAGTTCGCATATTTCGCCTTTTTCCGCATATACAATATGATACAACAGTTCACATATTTTGCCTACACGGTATTTTCAACATGTTGCATCCACTAGTTTTAGGTGCTACCTTGCTCCGATATCCTTTCCACAAGGATCCATTCAAGATTTGCCAACGGTTCTTTGTCAACCCAGGGGCTACCGCTCCATTTCTAAACACTCTAGTGTGAACAAATGAGTTCCACTAGGATATTTTTCCGTCCTAGCATTTGGGGTCGTGATAAAACATGTATAGACTTTTTTTTTCGAAAACAATTTGCAACCCAAATGCATGTGATGAGACTTGTAACATATTTCTTTTCATGGACCATATGAACATGTGAATGTTGTAAGTCATGAAATCATGTAATCAAACTTTGAACATCTTATGTTAAGGCTTGAAAATATTAGAACATTTGAATACTCAGTTCACAACTTCGGCAAAGCACTCAACACATATACCAAAAAGGAAGAACAATGTTTAAACTCGAGTACCAACATGTAGACATGATTGAATTATTGAGACTTGCAAAAACAAGTTATGACCAACAACTTGAACCAAGAGAATCCAAGAATATCATAAAAAATTAAGCCTGGCAAGATCATGGTGTAAATCCAATTACAATCAAGAGATTATCATCAATCAACAAGTATATACAATAGCAACAAGAAATCCAACGTTCACACAGCATATACAAATATTATTCAAAGTAGGTTGAGAGTCTACTTACAGAAAATCCGATGGGTTAACAAATAGCAAGTTGAAAAATACATTAAACAACATTAGACGAGAACACATGAAAAACCCTAATTCAAGTGGATGCATGTGTGAGTGGGTCATGTCTAAGGTTTACTCCCTCATGGCTTATGAACTCTTTTTCACGGCTAGATATGTATGCATGGGTGCCATGTGGCACCATGGCCGAAAATCCCTTCATATTCCTTGTCATTGAGTTGTGTTGGGAAAACCAAAAGCCTCATAGACAAGTGGCGTGAACCCCTCCATCTGAAACCCTAGCTTTCAAAAGTACCCTTCCTCATGTGTCTAAGTTCAATGTATCCAATGGTAAAAAGGTCAAAACACAAACCCTCAATCATCCTTGGGAGGATGAATGTGTGCATGCTTGCCACTTGGCAAGTGGTGCTTGTGTGTGAGTGGGGTTGGCCAAACTCCTCATTTCCCCATAAACCTCTTCCTCTTCCCTAGACTTGAGTGGCATGTACATGTGGATTCCTTAGGCAACCTTACCTCTTCTCTAGGCTTGGGTGGTGTGTGGGTGTTGGTTCCTTAGGCAAATGACATGTGGCGTGTGGGTGTGGGGTGCATGTGTGGGTGGCCAAATCTAAGGACTTGGTTGCCTTGTCCCAAGGTGCCTCTTCCACTTCTCATCATTAGATCCTTTTAGAGTCCCCCATCTCGAAATGCATGTGTGACACATGGCGAATTGCATCTCCCTTGGCTGAAACCCTAGCCCTCATGGGTTGTCTCTGCCCTTTGAGCTTCCCCTTGCGCCATTTCCCATGCCAACTCTTAGGAACTCTCATGCTTTCAACAAGTGGCCAAAGATTGTTGGTTTCCTCCTTTGGCTAAATCCATATAGTCCCTTAGAACATTGTGCCTTTGATTTTGCACATTCCCTAGGTACCCCAAATCATTGCACCTTCTAGGAACTCACACAAGTGCATGTGTGTGTGGCATGTCGCCTTAGGGGTTCTGAAACCCTCTTCTCTCTCTCTCTCACCTTTCTTCCACTTTCATATTTAGGTTCAATGTACTCAGGGTGTTGGCATGCATGTTGGCCATGTGGCATGCATGTTGTCCACGTGGCATCACTTATACTAACCAAAGTGTTGCTTTCCTACATTCCAAATGATGGAAATTTCTAGGGAAGACTAAAAGCTCCTCCCCTCTTCCATGTGGATGACACCTATGCGAAACCCTAGTTAGGAATTTTCCTAATCTCTAGGCCCTTAGTGGCCGATTCACACTAGCCCATGATGAGCCTCCTAGTGGGCCTAGGTGCCCATTCTCTAAAATGACAAGACCCTTGATGCTTACTATACTTTATGCATACCAAAATTTGGACAGATAACTAATAAAGTAATAGACATTGACTTGGCTAAGTTCGGGTTATCATATTTATTTTGCCTAAACTAATTGAATTCTTATACTCATCATTCATACATTACATATTTGGTAAGAGAAAAAAAATTAAAGATTAAAAATTAAAAAATTATGTATAATGTGTGATGTGAGGATGATGAGTAAAGTTTTTCTTAGAAAATGCTATGACCACTACTGTCCACCTATTTTTTTCTTTTACTTAATAGTTAAGAAAGTATTTTTAATGAGTTTTTTTTTTCAAAAAATATATTTAAAATGATTTAAAAAATGTTAAAAAAAAATACACATTCAGTGACCACTCTCAGAGGCCACCCTCTGTGGATGTAGCATCATCCAACTTTTTAAATACTTCTAACATGTTAAGGTCTCGTTTCGATTGTGAGATGGCATAAAATGATCTTTAAATAATAGTAAAAATGTTTGTGAATATGTAACGTCTGCCCTTGTAGTGGGACTTTAGAAAATAATTTTTTGAAAATTTGAGAGGAATTATTGAGCCTTTTAAAACCTTTTCCCTTTCTTTCCCAAGATATAAAAGATTTTATGTTTTAAAATAAAAACATGTTCTATAAATTAAAAGAGAGTTACAATGCAAATCATCAAATTAAATTAAAAATCCTTTCATACATTTCAAAAACAAGGCTTAGGCTTCTGTCATCTTCCTTTGGGCCATGTCTATCCTGAAGCTTCTTACTCATTTTGTTCCTAAGAGGGGGAGGGATATACATACAAACAAAATGAGTCGAATAGTCAGTGAGTATTACTTCATACTATAAAAGTATACTAACAAAGATTTTCATTCATGTATTCATTATTCATCTACATACTTTACATAAAACATTCACTTTCTTTGAAAATATTACAAGGTGAGGTTTTTCTTAAAAAGGATTTTCCTTTATCATAAAACATTTCCCAAACCTTGTACATCCTTTATAAAAGAAACTAAAACATCATACATTCAATTTACTCTTTTCACTTTTCCTTTGGCCGGTACACACTATTACGCCCCGTGTGTTGGGGTTAGCGATCTTTTGGAACCGGATTCTGCCCGTGGCCACAGGTTGGGAATCCTTTTAAGTCAAATATAGTACTGGGTGCACTACCAGTACTATTTACCCCGACATTGCAATCTGCCCAGTTCATTGGTACCATCATTCATTCATTCAGTCATAGTTGTTACGTATTTTCATACATTAAAACATTCATTCATTTCAGTCATTTCCATTCATTCATTCATTTCAGTCCTTTTTTTTTCATCCTTTCATTTACTAGTCCATTTCATTTCATAAACATCATTTAAAAGCATAAGCATAAACATCATCAGTATTTACCTCTGGGCCAGAAAGTTTTTTTTTCTCTACTCTCGCATGCTTACTTAAATACTGTTTCTACTATTGCATTTTGTTGTTTATTTTGTGTTGTTTCTTTTATTGCCTCTCTTTGTTTAGTTTCTGTGTCGTTGTTTATTTATTTTTTGCATATGTATAATGAATTACATGATTGTTTATTTTCTATGTTGTTGTTTGTTGATTGCTTCTCTTTCTTTATTTTCTGTGATAGTTTTTCTTTTATTGCTTATTTTTTCTTTATTAGTGTGTGTGCACTGGATTACAAAATTTTTGCCTTAATGTGATATGCACTGTTATACACATCATTGACACACTCCATTTCCATCAATTTGAGCATCTTGGTGGTGTAGTTGAGCGGGATTATTTTATGAAGATTTATTTTCAACCCTGAGCATAGAACATAATTCCTGATGCATCATATTCTGCTTGATGTATGACTTGAAACACCGGGATGCTATATTTATTGAGATAGACTTGGCATGATTTATATATAATGAAGGGAAAATCTCAAACAATATTTTTGCACACGCTTACACTCATAGTGTTCTTCATTACTGTTTATGGATTTTACACAGGAGAAGTAAACTGCAGGACTACCGAGCCCTTTGGAAAAAAAAAAAAAAAACATGGATCTGCCTCAGTGGTAAGGGCGAACTTGAGATTGTGTGGATTAGGCGCACGGTCCTCGGTTTGATTCCCCACTGTTCGAATCCACTTGAAAAAAAAAATAAAAAAATAAAAATATAGTAGTAATAAATAATAAAGGATGAAGCGGTGCGCTTTCCTTATTAAAGGGCTAGAAACAGTTACCCAAACTTTGGGGGTTGAGTGATCAACTTTTAAACAGAGTTGGCGTGAAAGCTGCTAGACCCTTGGGCTTTGAGGTAGTTAGAATCAGAAATGATTAATCTTAAGGTTGAAAAATCCTGAGATAAATCCAGAGTAGTAATGAAGAACACACAGTCGTTTAGCTACACACATATCTGAGTTTTGAGACTTTTTCCCCAAATCTTAATGAAAGATTGTTGAGACAGTCTTGGTGAATATAGCTCCTGGGAGTTGATAGTTACGTGTCGCATTTTGTGAGAATTCATTATTATGTTTGATTGCTTTTGTTTGGATTTCGAGCTTTATGCAATATTCATCTCAATTAATTTTCACTATTTTGCTCAGAGACTAGCAAAATGTTAGTTGGGGGGTGTGATTGAGCTGCATTATTGCATATTTTATACATTTAAAACCAATATATTTTCACTTGTTTTATTATTTTATCATTGGTTTTAGATGGAAAAATTAATTAAGAGGCATAAATCCAAGTTGTGATTTAACTTGATTAAAAGCATAGTTTATGCTTGATTTTATAACTTGTGATTTATTTGGGCAATAATTTCTTCACATGCACAACACACTTTTAATATTTTAGTCTACTTTTATTTTATTTATTTATTTATTTTCCTTTTCTAAGTTTTATTTTATTTTTATTTTCTTTTAATTTAATTTAATTTTTATTTTATTTTATTTTATTTTCTGTTTTACAGATCTTTCTAAACGACATGTAGTTTTTCTTAAACGGAAAAACGACATGTCGTTTATCTCTAAAATGCAAAACTGTCGTATGCTAAACGACAGGTCGTTTTGTCGATTGATGTAAACGACTTGTCGTTTTACTCTGTAATTGAATGTCGTCCTCTGCTAAACGACATGCCGTTTTGTCTACGGACACCAACGACACGTCGTTTACGTCGTCTTCAAGCTCCAGCGCAGACACACTTGCAGCCGCGACAGCAGCCCCACCGCCCAGTGCAGCCCATCTCAGTCACCTACACCTACGGCAGCATCACCATTTTCACCTCCACAATCTCAAACCACCGCACCACCTCTGCTCGGCATACTCTTCTACACACGTAGAACTTGCATGCACCAGTCGAAGCCAACACCACCACAAGCACCGCGACAACCAAGCCTTCTCTGTTTTTCACACAAAAAAAGTAGAGCATGTACGCAGCCACAGTGGACCACGCTCCCTTCCTCCATCAGCAGCACCCACCATTCACGCCATCTGCATCATGGCTCCATGCACACTGCATGCGGGAAGAGAAGAAAGAAAAAATAAAATAAAATGAAAAGTGCAGCAGCAGACTCACGTGGAGCACACCCAACAGCAGAAGAAGCCTCGGTTTCACTGGGTTGGATGGTTTTCACGTGGGCAGCAGCTGACCTCAAGGAGAAAAGCAGCAGCAGGTCCGTTCACGCTGGTGCAGAGCAGATGCACGCAATGGCAGAGACAGACGCAACAGATTCCCACATCAGCAAACCAGAAATCGTGGCCTCAATCAGAGAAGTGGAGCTGCAGAATTTAAATTATTTTCAGATGGCAGCAGCAGGTTCACGCTGAACAGATGCACGGCTGGTTTTGTTTTGCTGAGTTAGTAAATTACCTACGGGACCAGCGGATGAAGGAGAGAGGGACGTGCAGCAGACTTCAAGGGGAACATGCGGACAGCTATGCAGAAGACGTGGGAAACTAAAGCTGATATTCAGTGGAAGACAAGAAGAAAGGCATTAATTTGTTGGGCATTTATTTGTTTTTTTTTTTTAAAAGCCATGCATGTTGGTTGCGGAAAACAAAAGAAGAGAAAGAACAGAAAGAAAAGAGGGAACACATGCGGGAGAAAAGTTGGAAAGCTGCAAAGCAGAAAGAATTAAATGCCAGCAACACAAACGATAAGACGCAGCTGTAAAGGAAATAAAAAAATTGCTAAACTTAAGGACCTACGCAGCACAGTGCAGTTTTGAAGCCTATATAAAGGCTTGTAAGCAGACGAAGAAAATGTGGTGGATGTTAGATACCCAGTAGGTGGTCGATGTTAGACACCCAGTAGAGTAGCTTAGGAATAGGATGTAGTTTTTTCAGTTTAGGAGAAAGTGCAGATGAAGTGAGGAAGTTCGGTAATGCAGTTGAGAGCCTAGTGGACCAACTGTGTTATCGAGCTGTTCTCCTTCATCTGTAGTCTCCACTTTTATTTTTTTTTATTTTAATTTATGTCATTTATTTTTATGCACTTTAAATTTATGCACTTTAAATTAATATCATTTATTTTTCAGCACTTTTAATTCTTGCACTTTTATTTTCATTGTCATTTAATTTTCTGCACTTTTATTTTCTACAATTTATTTTTATGTCATTTAATTTTCTTGCTCTTTTAAATTTCAGTCATTTAATTTTCAACAATTTAAATTCACTGTCTTGCATTTTAATTTCTTTAATTTTCATCACTGCATCCAAAACACTCAAATCAAACAAAATGAATCTGGTTCATGACCAGTAAAATCTTCTTTTCATTGCACTCTTTCATCCATTGTACATATCATCATTTTTTTTTCTCATTGTAAATATTTCCACCATTTTACACGAGTTTATTTTTAGCACTTTCCCTTTGGAGACAATCTAGGAATTAATTTCTAATTACTACGCGACACGCTCCTGCACTTGGGATAGCTTTTTGTGCTGCTCATTTTCGAACGAGTCAACGTTCGTGGTGGGTTGGTGGCGGTGTTGGGGAAGAGAAGCAGAGAGAGAGTGCGAGAGAGAGAGGGGGCCTCGGGCTGGGCATGGAGGAGCAGGGAGAGCTCCGATGGAGGGCCTGGCAGCCTCAACGAGGAGTGGTGGTGGCGGTAGCTGCAGGCAACGGTGGTAAGGAATCCGAGAGAGAAGAGGATCATATTCGGGGAGGAAGAGAGAGAGATCGACCTGGGGGTGGCTGGGGGAGGAGGAAGGGGTGGTCAGTGACTGGGCCTGTTGGTGGCAAGACGAAGGGAGATGTTGGTAGAAGAGGATCGGGGAAAGGGAGGCTATGGCTGGGAGGGGGAGGAGAGAGAGGGAATAGGGAAAATGGGGGGGGGGGGGAATTA
>QEOT01002190.1:58077-79747 GCA_003123785.1 Pterocarya stenoptera | reverse complement strand
GGGAAAAAGGGGGGGGGGGGGGAAATTAGGATTTTTGGAATTTAATCCCAACCCTTCATCTATGAGTCCTAGATTGATCTAACGGTGGAAATTAAATACAGATAATAAACTAACCAAAAATAGAAAAATAAAATAGAAATACAATGGGACTAATTTAAAACTCAACTTTAATTCTAAAAATATAATCTTTCATCATAAAATAAAATAATGAAGTTTTCTAAATATTTTTAAGAGAATATTATCATCTAAATAAGTAGAATTTTGAACATAAAATAAAATGATGAATATTAAATAATATTCTTAAAGAAATAAAATCATTTAAATAAAATGACTTTCTAAAACTATATCATTTTTGTGGCTTCAAAATATAAAAATGCTTACTTGAAAATATGGGCTTGGTTCAATAATACTAAAACTACATTTTTTGGACATTTAAAATATTTATAAGACTTCAAAACACTGGGCTTCATTTAAAAATCATCTGCATTATTTAAAACACAACTTTGAAATTTAAAACGTAAAGGTGAGACTCGTGACCAATCGAGACCAAAAGGAGCAGGTGGTCACATAATAGTAGTGAAATGGATTGAGTTAATATGTTTTATGGAATTTTGAGAGATTAGAGAGAAAGTTAGAATTTGAAAAAGTTGAATTGTTTTTTATATTTTGTTTAGCAGTTTAAGAAAGTTGAAAATTTGAAATTGAAATGTGTTTGTGTTTGTGGTGTTTGGATATTAAGTTGAGATTAGATAAAATCAGATTTGATGGAATGAATTGAGAGGACTTTGCTATCCAAACCAGGCTTAAGCCATTTCATCCAGTGAGTGGGAGAACTTAAAATTCGATATGTGACATATTGAAGATGTGTTTCACTACCAAGTGATTATGACCTCAAAGCTGCAACAAAGAAAGAGGGTCGCCCGGTGTGCCTGTGCACTAACGATGCCTAAGTTGGAAATATGAATGTGTTACTTGGCAAAAAAGTGGGTCTAAAATCGTACCTTGGGCTGCTAACGTTGGTCCTTTATAGTAGTCAAAAACTCTATATGCAGTTATTTTTTAGGACTCTTTTACGTACAAGCCGACGTGATTGGTACTTAGTGTTAATGAGCTAAGGATTAGAAAGGCAAGCCCATTAGTAATTTTGGTGAGAATTTTTAGGACCAAAGTGCATTCATGGGCCTAGCCCAAGAAAACCTTGAAACAAGCCCTTAGGAAATCAATGCTAGTTTTGGCCCAAGTATAGGAAGGCATAAGGCCTTTGGTGTAGATTGGACCCTTGGCCCTTTTCAAACTTGTTTCACCATTCAAAGACCAAGGCCCAATGCACCATACCATTGGTTTTCTTAATCCCAAATCACACTCAAAGTACCCAAATTAAGTTTTGAAAATTGGTTTAGGTCATTAATCATCATACTTGAGGTTAGTGCACTTTAAACTATACTTTGCAGCTTAATCATATTTAATCTTTTCTTAAACTTTTTAATTCAAATTTTCTTAAATTAATACTCCCTTAGACCATGATTAGACTATGTTAATATCCTAGCTAAATCATCCCACATGTCATTAAGAAAAATGACATAACAAACCTAAACCATGCTTCAATCGGTTTTGTGCATTGCCCCTTGTAATGCTTGGACTGTTTTGCCCTTGGGCTCAACATTTTTGTGGCTTGTCCTCAAGGGTAATATGGTCCTTAAACACCTCATGAGACCCTCCCAAACTTAGTTTGAGCCTTGGACAAAATTGGTTGCATCAACCAACTCAAAGAACCAAACCGGGTGCACCTTGGTCTAGTTTGTGAAGGAATCGTTTGGATTGAATTTGAACCAACCTCCTGCTATGGTTTGCACCACCACCCCACGCCACCTCCTTCTACACCCAATCACCAAGAAGTACCATGACCATCATGAAGGATTTTGACTCATTTTTGCTACCCAAAAACATCCAAAACCGAATTGCTTTTCTGCCAACACAAAACCACCTGCATCCACTGGTTTTCAAGGGTGGTTTAAGGGATCTTCTGCCACCCAAATGATGCCCCACGACCTGGAGTCATCTACAGGACCCTTGCAGCTACTATGGAGAGGAAATGATGGTCGTTTAGGGCACTATTTCATTCTGCACAAATGACCTAAGCTCATGCAAGCAAATCTGGAAATGTTCCAGATTTGAGCACCTCCCACTTCACCCAATCACCGCTTACCCAAGCCAATGCCCCTCACCCCTTGGTCACTTATAAATACTCCCCTTTACTTCTCATTTCACCCACACCACAGCTTTAAGCATCCTCTTGAGCTTTGAGAGCGTTTCCCCCTTTTAGAGATCAAAAGAGTGCAAATAGAGTGAGTTTTGGTGAGTTCTTGTATAAGGCAATCTAGAGTGCTTGGAAGGCCACAAAATTTGTAAGTTTTCTTCCTTTTGATCTTAGATAGCATGTCAAGCTTTGTTTCCAAGTGTTGGTAAAAAATTTGGTTGAGTTTTGAGAAGGTTATGGTGTTTAATGCAAAACCGGGTCAATTAAAGGAAGGTTTGAATGATTGAATGTTTTTAATTGGATATTCAGCTATGGCATGTCCTAAGCATGATTTGATATAATCTATCATTATCCTAACATGATTATGAATGATTAAATTTGTGGTTAGAAGCATGTCATGATAGGTTTTAAATCTATCTTGTTTTGATTATCAAGCATGAATCGGTTTTAAGCATATTGGTGACTAAGGATTTCTTAGCTTTGATTAAGTGTTGGGATGCACTTGATTACTCAAGTATTAGACTTCATAATGTCCCTAAATATGTTAGTGATCATTAGTGATTAAAGAAAATCTCATATGCATGCATTGATAGGGATCAATAGTTGAAAATACACATAGACATCAACTAGAATGCATGCCACGGGTTGGGACTAGTTGGACAAGTTTCACTTTGAATTTTAAAAAGTCAAGGGAATAGATGGTTTTAGAATTTCAAAAATATAAAGTCCATGATATTTGGTTAAATTTTAAGTTCGTTTGTAATTAATGAAAATTTAGGACCTAAATGACAATTTTTTGAAAGTTCAGGGATATTTTTGCAAATACCCAATTTTTGAAGTATTTGATTTTGAACCTATCCATAAGAGTATTAACCCTACTTAGTATACACATGATTTATATAGCTATGACAGTAATTCAAATTTTTCCGTAAGTTTGTAAGTTAGCCTCTAACTTATACCCTGATAAATTATTTATGAATTATTGATAAATATTCATTCATATTTCAATTATCATTTTGAGCATAAAATACTATGTTATATGATACATTGAGTGTATACTTATAGAAAATGTGATATTTTCACCATTTTTAGTATATTGCATATAAATGTCATTTTTCATGAAACTTGCTACATATGCACATGTCATGAAACATATTTTTCAAAGCGTAGCATAAAAATAATTTTATCATGACCCCAAAAGTTAGGATGAGGAATTATCCTAGTGGAACTCCTATGTCCACTCTGGAATGTTTAATAATGGAGTGGTAATCCTCGGGTTGACGAAGAACAGTCAACAGACTTCGAATGGGTTCTTTTTAAAGAATGCCAAAGCCAAGTCAACATGTTATGACACCTAACGTTGGTGGGTATACACGTTATGATTTTTATTATGTTATGTTATTTACCAATGCATTGAGAATGAGTCTATAGACAACGTAGTTTCAACGTAAGTTATACTACGATCACCGGCAGGTACTCACAGTGCATATGGGAAAACTGTGACATTATCACACGTTATATTATTAATTAAGATAATGATGTAAGTCTATGATGATGAAAGTTTATAATGAAATTTTTATGAAGAAGTTATATCTTTTTAGAAACGATGACGAAATTACTTATCGAGTAAAAATTCGTGTCTCCATATTTTTAAAAGATGTTGAGGAATCTGGATGGGAGACATGCATACTGATTTTCTGCATCTCATGCATTGCATATTTATCATGCTTCATGTTTAATTTATCTTTGTGCAAGTTGGTTGTTTAACTTACTGAAATTTCGAGGAAATCTCACCCTTTTATGGGACCACTATCATTCCACTCGGAATGATAAAAGTTGTGTCAGGAATCGACCAGGATGAGATTGATGGAGCACTGGATTCCCATGATTGAGGAGGACCCGGATATGGAGAGGAAGCTGGACTTAATGTTGATGTTCATAGCCCAAGTCCTTTATGCCTTAGATCGTATGAAGAGAATGATATGATTTTGTATATAAGTCTATGCTACTTTAGTATTTAGAACATGATGATTATCTAATGAAGTTGGGATGTTTTAGTTATTTTGACATATTTTTCACCTTAACCTTTTTATTTCCGCTGTGATTATTGCATATTGCTAGTTGCATACTAGGATGCATTGCATATTAACTGTTATGAACGGGGGTATGTAATCTTATGTTGCATGTCCCGAGGCTCTAAGTCTTCGTTCCGTGGATTGGGGGTGTCACACCAACGCTTCTCAAAACTTCTCCTTCACGTCTGACTGGTGGTGCTAAGTAAGAAATGTCATAATCTTTGTTTGAATGCTGGGAAAGTGCAAGTGGGTAAGAAAATGGGAGAAAAGACCTAACTGCGCTCCAATTCCAATGAAGCACCCTCATTAATGCATGGTGGAAAGGGCAAAGAAACCAAGTCGAGAGGTGTCCTTGGTTGAAGGCTAGTAACTACTTCAAATGGGGAACAATAGGTACTGTCATTAACTGAGTTGTTGTATGCAAATTTGGCATGGGGCAGGAGGAGATCCCAGGTAGTGCAATGGTCAGTAACAAGGTAGCGTAATAAATTTCCCAAGTTGTGATTGACAGCTTCAATTTGTTCATCCGTTTGAGGATGAAATACACTCAAGAATTGTAATTTGGTTCTGGTTTTAGCCCACAATGTTTTCTAGAAATAGCTAACAAATTTAACGTCACAGTCAAGTATCATTGTTTTGGCAAGCCATGGAGCGCACCACTTTGTTGAAAAACAGGGAGGCCACTCGAGAAGCATCATACATTCGGAACAAAGGAGGAAGTGAGCCATATTTAAGAAACGGTCAACCACCAAAAATATTGAATCATGCCCCTTAATGGTTTGCGGAAGTCCAAGCATGAATTCCATGCCAATATTTTCCCATGGTTTCTCTGTCACCGGCATGGGTGTGTAAAGTCCAGTGTTTTACTTCTACCCCTTGGAAAGTTGACACACATGACAACGGCGAATAATTCTGTGTACGTTTCATTTGAGGCCAGGCTAGAGAAACTTATATTCAACAAGATGGATGGTCTTGTCACGGCCAAAATGCCCAGGAATCCCCCTGCATGTAGCTCCCTGATGACAAAATCCCGCATACTGGTATCAAGCAAGCACAACCTAATCTAGAAAAATCGAAATCCCTCTGTGAGTGTGTACTTGGGGTGACCTGTAGCGTTACCTGATGAGAGGGCTTCATAGATGGAGTTGAATGTTTTATCAGATTTGTAATCTCCTTTGATTGAGTTGAACCCAGTGGTGGTGATTGCCATCGTGTAGAGTAAGGAAGCTTTGCGACTAAAGGCGTTAATGACTTTGTTTTCGGCACCAGCTTTATGCTTGAGAACAAATGACAATTGTTGCAAGTAGTTAACCCAGCGTGCGTGCTTGGCACTTAGATGTTTATGTTAATGTAAATGGCGGAGAGAGTCATGATCCATATAGAGAACAAATTCCTGGTGAATGGGGTAGTGTCTCCAATGGCGCAAAGATTGAGTAATCGTGTGACGCACCCAACCTCCGCTTGGGATGGAACGAAGACTTAAAGCGTTGGGACATGTAACACAAGGTTACATACCCCCTTTCATGACAGTTAACATGCAATGCATCCTATAAATGTATTTAGCAGTATGCAATAACCGCAACAGAATAAGGGTGACTAAATAACACTTATGCCAGAATAAACTAAAACATCCCAATTTCATTCATAACCATCATTAGTTTAAATGATAAGGTAGCATAATCTTATTACAATTATTTTTGCTAAGAAGTCTCCATGGCTAATCAGCTGCTTCATGTGTTCTAAAGCATAAAGAGTTAGGTATATAAACATCAAGATGAGGTCCAATCTTTTGTTGAGGTCCGACTCCTCTTCAATCAATCTGATAAACTAGTGCATCTTCGTCAAGTCCTAACACAAGAGGTGAGATTTACTTGAAATCTCAGTAAGTTAGACAACCAACATGCACAAAGATAAATTATGCATGCTGAATAATAAATATGAAATGCATACGATGCAAAAAAAAAATATCAGTTTTGTTTCCCATCCAGATTTCTCAACATTTTTAGAAAACTTAGATACCCATTTTCTTACAGAGAATATTTTTCACTTCAACAAAATTTCATCATAACATTTCATCATTCTTAGCAATTCACATTTAATTATAACATTAACATCATAATGTGTTGTATCGTCACAGTTCTCCATATGCACTGTGAGTACCTGCATGATCGGAGTACAACCCCATGCATTGGTAACTTAACATAACATCATGATAGCATCATAACATGAGCACCCACCAGTCTTAGGTGTCATAACATTTTGACTTCACGCCTACGCTCTTTAAAAAGAACACATTCGAGGCCCATTGATTATTGTTCGTCAACCCAGAAGTTACCATTCTATTTTTACTCACTCTAGAGTGGAGAGAGGAGTTCTACTAGAATAATTCTCCATTATAGCCTTTGAGGTCATGAAAAAAATTATTTTCATACTATATTTGACAAATGTAGTTTATGACATGTGCATATGTAGCAAACTTTCATGTGAAAATGACATTTATATGCAATAAGCAAAAATGGTGAAAATGTCATATGTAATGTTGGCAAGTAGTCATGTACTCAATGTATCATATAACATGATATTTCATGCTCAAAATGACAATTATAACATGAATGTGGCATTTATCAATAAATCATAAAGAGAAAAGATATTTGCAACCGTGAATTGTGCAACCGTCGCGTAATCGCTTTGAAAAAAGTAAATAAAATATGCGACCTACATGAAAAAAATTAATTTTTTAATAGTAAACCCCACTCTTTTTCAAACCGATTACGTGGCTTTTACGCACTTCACGGTTATACATAGAATTATTTTATCATAAATAACTTATTAAGGTGTAAGTTATAGGCCAACTTACAATCTGTCTGAGTTTGGAGAAACGTAGTGACTGTAATGAAAGATGTACTAAGTTACGATTTGAAATGCTATTGATGATGCTCATAATCAAAAGGTTTCAAAAATGAGTTTTTACAAAAGTACCCCTAAATTTTCCAAAAATTGCCACTAAAGCCCTAATTTTTCACTATTTGCAAACGAATTCCAAATTTAACCAAACTTCATAGACTTCATATTTTTCATATTCTAAAACCATCTATGCCCCTAGAATTCCAAAAATCAAATAGGAACTAGTCCAAATACACTCAACCCATGGCATGCCTCTAGCAAATGCCTAAGTGTAATTTCAATTATTGATCCTTATGAATGCAAGCACATTCAATTTTATTTAATTACAAATACTCACTCTAATACTTAAAGACATGTTAAAAGCTTAATCTTAAGTGAAAAATTTCATCCCAACACTTAGTCATGGCTAAAAACCTTAATCTTTAGTAAACTAGTCCTTAAACATGCATGATATCTCTTAATCTTTTTCATCAATAAAAGTTTCAA
The DNA here is from genome assembly GCA_003123785.1 of Pterocarya stenoptera. NCBI lineage: Eukaryota > Viridiplantae > Streptophyta > Magnoliopsida > Fagales > Juglandaceae > Pterocarya > Pterocarya stenoptera. The sequence continues at coordinate 72,025 of QEOT01002190.1, read as the reverse complement.
AAATTGAAATTAAATCATGCATTTCCCTTCTTATCCCAATCACAAGGTTTTCTAAATGCTCATATTTCAAACCTAGGTAAATCAAAACTTCATAAGTTAAGCATGAATTAATCAAACCATACATGCATTAATGATCAACACAAGATATAATTAAAACCTATTGTAAGGGGATTTCCCCCTGCCCAAAAGCCTAGGAGGCCGAACCAAGCCTTGCTCGGGATGAAAAAGTCACAAATCCGGCCCACTAGGAGAATCCCCTATAAGTGACTTGTCGGATGGATGGTGCAGCAGAGGATGGGACTCGTTGATATGAGGTCCCTCGGATAGGGTCCAGTCATCGAGTGCCTGCCCACACAGGCGTGACATATGAATGATCGTTGATCTACTGACAAAGAAAGCATGAACGAACTAGGGGAATGGCAGACCAAGAGGAGAAGGTGAACCACGCTGCATTTAATGGCTCCGCACCCGGACAACACGCCATATTAATGATGCCACATTAATGGGGCCGCTGCAGAGCCACACCACATTAATGGGGCCACCATAGAGACGCATTTAAATGTTCTAACAAAATGAACAGTACGAGGAATTCGGACCTCATAGTAATAGGCATGATTTGCCCTTTGAACTGGTAGTATAAATAGCTGATCCCAGGTACGAGAAAACTCTCTCTAATCTCTAGACTTTCTTACTTATTTACTACACTCCTAGAATACTTACTGACTTTGGCATCAAAGGCTCTCCGGCCCCTAGGCCGCCCTCTCAAAGCCGCATTATATTCTTCTCTCTACAGGGCTAGTTGTGAAGACCTGAGTTGTTGGAGTCTGGCCCAAGCGTGCGAAACACGACATCAACAGTGGCGCCTTCTGTGAGATCGTAATAGATTTTCTGTGTCATTCTCATGCCTACGACAACCTATTCCAAACAACTTAGGAGAAACATGGGGGATGCCATGGAAGCAAGGTGACCAAGAAGGCGGGGAGGCTAGTGACACAAAGCAAATGGGGTCCTGAAATACGCAAGTAGGGCCTAAAAAGGAAGAGGAGCAAAAACACATACAGGACGAGCTCCATAGCCTCAAGGGGAAGTACGATGAGATAGCGCGGAAAGTGGGTACGTCGTCGAAGGTGGACCAACTGCTCACAAGCACAAGTCTAACCTATATTGAAGAGGTAATGGCATTCCCTTTGCCACCAAATTTTAGAATCTCCACCAAGGAGACATATGATGAGAGCAGGGACCCTCTCTAGCACTTGGAAACCTTCAAGACTCACATGACGCTGTATGGCTTCCCAAGGAAAATCGCTTGTAGGGCATTCCAACTGACCCTGAAGGGGCTAGCGCGTGCATGTTTAGGGTCGCTGGCACCTAAATCAGTGGACAGCTTCAGCGAGCTAGTCAGGTTATTCCTAACCCAATTCATGTCCAATAGGATGAGGCGGCGCTCGGCTGCATACCTCTTCACTACCAAACAAACAGAAGACGAGAGCCTGAAATCTTACCTGGCCAGTTTCAATAAGGAGCGCATGACTACCGATGATCAAGACGAGAAGATCACCTTGGCGGCACTCTTAGGAGGCATTTGGCTGCACTCCCAGTTTATCGCAGAACTGGCCAGGTGGACTCTTGCCACGCTGCGGGAATTCATGGACCAGGCCAACAACTTCATTAATGCGGAAAACACTTTCTGAGCATTAACCGATCCGCAAAGGAAGGAAATAAAGTGCGCGGAAAGAAAGGGGAAAGCCCCAGCTAGGGCCAAACTCCATGAGAAAGGGGAAAGGGATTCCCAAGAGAAGCGACGAGAGGAAGTCCCAACGAAGGGACCTGGGCCGCGATATGACTGGCCCACATTCACCATTCAAGGGGAGGACGACTGGGGAGCAATGCATCGATATTGTTTGTGCCATCGATCCACCTCACACAACACCGAGAACTGTCACTCCCCGGGAGGAAGGAAGGAATATGTGGAGCACAAAGGCACCACCACTCCTCGGTCAAGAGACAAGCACAAGAGCCGAGCAGAAGATCGAGGGAAAGCAGCCAGTGTAACACCCCGCCTAAAAATGCACTTAGGCCTTGACCTTGGTAGCCTTAATCCTAGTTAATTAGGAGTTGAACTATTTGAGAATAAGAACGTTTTGGATATTTGATTTAGCAAAAAGGACATATACTTTGGGTTTAGTATAATTATTAGAAGATTTTAGTGTAATATTGATTTTTGAGGAAAATGAAATTCTTGAAGGTTGATTAGAGAATTTTTAGTGATTTATTAATTTTGAGGATAAGAAGTCAAGAGGCCTATAAGGGAATGACACATGGCTCATTGGATGGTTGTCACAATAATGGGCTAAGCAATTTGGGTAAAATTCTTAATGAACTTAGGAAGGCCCAAGAGATTGGTTTATTAAGGGCCCAAGCTTTTTGGGTATAAAGGCTTAGAGAGACACTAAGTCATTAGGCCCAACTTGATGGACACTAGGCCTAGCTTGATATACATAAGACTTTAGGCTTCTAATGCACTAAGGATGCGATGGGCGAAGGTTAAGATGTTAAAAAGACTATAGGCTTAATTTGGAAGATATAAAGTTTTAAACCTTTTTTAGAGGACTCTAGAAAATAGGCTCAATGAAAATAACGTAAGGCTATTGGGCCTAACTTAGTAAGAGTGGAGGTATTAGGCTCTTCATTACGGGTTAATTACTTACATTAAGGTTGATAGTGGGATTAACATTAATCATGATACTTAGTGTTAATGAGCTAAGAATTAGAGAGGCAAGCCTATTAGTAATTTTGTTGAGGTTGTTTAGGACTTTAGAGCATTCATGGTCCAAGCCCAAGAAAACTTTGAATCAAGCCTTAAGGAATTCAAGACTAATTATGGCCCAACTATAAGGAAGGCATAAGGTCTTTGGGCTAAACTTGGTATAGAATGGAGCCATGGCCCAATTAGGCCAAGTCAAATATTTTCAAGCCTAATTTAGTGGATCTTGAGGTTTCTTTTTAACCCTATAAATCTGTAAAATAAGGTCCTCTCATTCTAACCCAAGAAGCCCTTAAGCCTTGAACTCCTACACTTGGCCCTTTTAAAGCCCACAAGGCCCAAAGCCATGATTGTGTTCATTTTATCATTCAAGAACAAAGACTCAATACACCATACCATTGGTTTCCCTAAGCCCAAATCACACTCAAAGTACCCAAATCAAGTTTTGAAAATTGGCGAAGGCCATTAACCTTCATGCTTGAGTTTAGTGTACTTTAAGCCACGCTTTGAAGCTTAATTGTGCTTAATCTTTTCTTTAACTTTTTAATTCAAATTTTCTTGAATTAATACTCCCTTAAACCTTGATTAGGACCCTATTAATGACCTAGCTAAACCAACCCACATGTCATTATGAAAAATTTCATAACAAGCCCAAACCATACTTCAATCGGTTTTGTGTATTGCCCTTTGTAATGCTTGGACTATTTTGCCCTTAGGTCCAACATTTTTGTGGTTTGTCCTCAAGGATAATATGGTCCATAAACATCTCATGAGACCCACCCAAATTCATTTTGAGCCCTGGACGAAATTACTTGCACAAACCAATTCCTTGAACCAAACCGGGTGCACCTTGGTCTAGTTTGTGTAGGAACCATTTGGATTGAATTTAAACCAGCCTTCTGCCATAGTTTGCACCACCACCCCACTCCACGCCACCTCCTTCAACACCCAATCACCAAGAAGTACCATGACCCTCATGAAGGATTTTGACCTGATTATGCCCAAAGAATAATGCGGTAGTTGTAGCACAGCTTTGGGGTGTCGATTCTACAGAGAGACAAATTAGAAGAATAGTAGAAGAATACAAAGAAACTAAGAAAAAATATTAAATGATTAATGGAGAACAAAGATTAATTTTAAATGTAAATTAAAGTGAAGCAAAGTGACTAACAAAGAAAGTACTCAAATTTGACAAATAGTAAAGCGTCGGGAATCCCTTGCGCAAATCTAGTATTTTAATTATTTTTAATTCATTGAATAGCTCAATTGGGAACTCAATTCCCAAAATTTTCAATCGGAAGATATAGATTTATAAACCAAGATTAAACCAAATGTAACCCTATGAAGAATCATTCACCACTTTTAAAATACGTAAATTATTATCACTATTAAGAAAATCCAACGACGACAATATACTCAGGAAGCGATATTGCAGCAAAGAATTAAATCAATATAGATAAATAATTGATCCAAACATAACCAAGAGCTAATCCATTCAATAGAGAAAGCATGACTGAATCTATAAACAGAATAAATTTTATGATTATTCAGAAAAGAAAACATCAACGATGAATTGAGAATGATAAAACAAAAGAGTTTTAGTAATTGTAAACCAAATACATAAGTCAAAAATAAATTAAATATACCATATAATGTGCAAGTCCATCCCTATCCCTACTTGAGAATTTAGTTACCCATAAATATAATGGACAACAAAAATCTCAAGAGAAAAGTAAAGCAAACGGCAGCCATGGCAATTAATTTCCTCTCTACCTCTTTTCAGCCTTCTAATGATATACTTATATAGGGTAGGAAAGAAACCCTAATATCTTCATGATTCCCATCTAGAAAAATCGCCTAAATGTTAGGACTTATCTTGGAAGTCATGTACATGCTTAAAAAATTCGAATTTGGAAATTCTTATAGCGAAAAAGTTGTAGCTCTTTAAGTTAGCTTTCCAACGCATCTAGAATCGTATCAATCCGATAAGTGAGTAGAAAGTTACGTTCATAATACTAAAGTATATCCAGACTGTCTCCTAGAGCATGTTGGACTTTGATTATTTCTCTTGATCCGAATTACTCTTAAACCCCATCATTATCCTTATTTGAAGAGTCATACACTCATTGAAAGTTCTTAGGTTGTTCAAACTCTTGCCCATTTGAAAGCCCTTTGAATTTAACTGGGTTTTGACTTACTCTTTTATAATCCCTGAAATTAAACATAAAAATCTCTTAGAAGTATCTCAAAGTAAATTGAAACTCAATTCAAGAATACACATTAATTCATATAATTTCTTTTCATATTTTAGAGTTATAGTCCAATAATAGGGTATTTAGAGTGCACTTTCGTACACTCATCACACCCCCCAACTTATTCATTGCAAGTCCCTAGCAATTTTCATGCCAAAACAACAAAATAGATCAGACCAAAGAAAATCACACACAAAGGCCACAAAGACACACTTTCCAGATTCACATATCAAAGCAATCTTAGGAATTCAATAACCCTATCACAAGCAATCCACCTATAGCAATCCACAAAGTGTGTGTGTGTTCGAAGTTATATTCATCTAACCAGAAACCCTGATACATGCAACATCAAAAACATCTCAAGCAAAAGGTTCAACTCCATAACTCATGGGTATAAAAGTGTTTTGTGTGAGGATTCTCTCTATGGAGTTGACAATGGGTGTACATACACTCTCATGGGGAATTAGGCAAATATATACAAGTAATAAGCAAACATTGATCTTATGATAGGAACGCTAACAAATGAGACTTCCACCACTCTTTCCAAAACTTTACTTAGGATCAGAACGGTCAACACAAAAGGTCATAACGTGGCTTGGGTTCGGGGCTATATAAAAAAAAAAAAAGATGAAAATGATTCAAAAACTTCCAAGTACATGCAAAGGAAATCTTATTAAACCTCTCAATAAATCACATTTCTTACTTGATGTACTCTCCAACTTTCCAAATCATCGAATAATGCCTCTTTTTCTTTTTCTTTTTTTGTTCTATTTTTTCATTTTTTTTAAACTTGGTGAAGAATTATGTCACCCTGGTATTTTGCTATTTCTATCCAGCCTTGATATTTTTGTCTTTAAAACTCACTCACTTGAACACCTTGTAACTCATGATCTTCCCCTTCTCTCTCTCCTCTTTTTTTTTTGTTTTAATTGAGAAGAAAAACAAATTCCACATCTAGTATACACTTGGAAGTAACAAGGGTAGAAAAAATCAGTGTATAGGTTATACTCCAATGTGGAGAGGTATGGATGATGTGGGCATATGAAAAGAAAAAGCTATATGTGTTTATTGGTTCAAAGTTGGCTACTAGGGGTCTATGATGGAAAGGGTTAGCTTGAAAGGCTCAAACGTTAATTCTAAGTTGACCTTCATCATATCCCAAGTATATCCACTATCTTACCACAAACCATGTAATGATATTCTCAAAAGAAGTGTCCAATTCAATAGATCAATGAACGCTTATCACAATTTACTGCATTTGTAGGCTCTCAATCCTCTCCAAAACTCATATGAATGCTTAAACAAAAGAGTTCTCTAGTTACATGTGTCAAACCACCATCTTACCACAAAGCTTGGATGAGTGCATTAGAGGTTCTGTGAATGCTTCAGCAAAAATTGATTATGATGGGTTTGGTGAATTCACAAAGATGGCTATGAATGAGAGAATGAGTACACATGCGAAAATGATGCACATGTGATGCAAATTTAAAAAAAAAAATTGACACATGAAAATATGCCACAGAGTTTCAACAAGCATTTTAAATACTAAATTTGCACCACTACCCCTCAACTTAAATGGAACATTGTCCTCAATGTTTAGGAATCAAATTTGAATGGAGAGTAACTAAAAATAGTAGAATACACCTTATGAGTGACGTGAGTAGCTTGCTAAGCACCAAAGATGGTAACCTGAAATAACAAAATGAAATTAACCTACAAATAAAAACAAAGAAAACAACAGCAATTAAAAAGAAAAAGAGAGAAAATAAAAGAAAACAAAACAAACAAAAAAAAAATAAAGAGAAAAAGAAAACATACATGCGTCGTGTGGTCAAGGTTGATAGACCGAATCTACAAGTGGAATGTCTTTCACTTCCGGAACTTGTCTATCAATTAATAATTTAAGGCGTTGACCATTTACTTTAAAAATCCGACCATCCTTAGGATCCTCTATTTCTATCGCCCAATTTTCAAAAACATTCTTCACTACACAAGGGCCGGTCCACCTAGACCGAAGTTTTCCTGGATGCTTATGGAGTCTAGAATTTTCTCAAAATATTTTTATCATCAAACACTTTTGTTTCAGCCTTATAGATTTTAGAGTTCTCATAAGCATCATTTCTCAACTCCTCTAACTCGGTCAACTGAAATTTCTTAAGCTTACCCGCATTTAATTTGGAAGAAATACTAACAGGAGAAGTGCCACCTAGGTCGAGAAATGCATGCTTAAAACCTGAGGGCAGTGGCTTCAATTCCAATTTGGGACTATCCATGCTTGAAGGAATTTGATTTTTACTTTTCTTAGACAGCTCCTCAAATTTTAGTTGCAAAATATGTGGGCCATAATCCTGAAGTTCATAAAAAATAGTACAAACATCAACAACATCAGATGAATCATTCAAACTCAGAATTAATAAGGAAATATTCAAGGGAATCAGAATCATGAGTTGTATGAACTCCCTTGTCTATGAGTGCGTCAATCATGTATGTTTGTTGGCACTCATCATCCTCCCCAGGCTGCTTACTGATGTGGAATATGTTGACCTCCATGGTCATGTTTCCAAAAGATAGTTTCATCAACCCATTCCTGCAGTTTATAAGTGCATTAGCCGTAGCAAGGAAAGGTCTACCTAATATAAGAGGAATCTTAGAGTCAGACTCAACAACCGATTGAGTATCCAAAATTAAAAAATCAACAAGGTAGTAAAACTTGTCAATTTGGATCAAAACATCCTCAACTATCCCTTTTGGTTTCTTAACTGAACGGTCAGCCAATTGAAGCACAACAGAAGTGGGCTTAATTTCACCCAAACCAAGTTGCAAATAAAGGGAATAAGGCATTAGATTCACGCTAGCTCCTAAATCTAGCAAAGCTTGCCCAAACTCATGATCTCCAATGTTGCATGCAATGGTTGGACAACCAGGATCCTTGTACTTGGGAGGAATCCGTTGTTCAATTAGAGCACTAACTTGCTCTGTCAGGAACGCTGTCTTCTTCACATGGTGCTTCCTCTTAACTGTACACAAATCCTTAAGAACTTTTGCATAAGTAGGCATTTGTTTAATCACATGCAGAAGAGGAAGATTGATTTTTACCTGCCTTAAATTATCTAGGATTTCATTGTTTGGATCTAAAGTTCGCTTGCTTGATTTTAAAGCTTGAGGGAATAGTACCTTAACATGACTCTTTATCACCTCAGGTTCCTTGGGCAACTCGGCATCACTTATATCTTGATCCTTTTTTCACATCTCCTGATTTGTTCGTTGTTAGGATGTGTAATGACTTACCACTTCGTGTCAGAATGGCATTCACCTCCTTCAAATTCTCTTGTACCATGTGTTGACCGTGGTGTGAGGACTGGGCTTGAGAAGGGAACTTACCTCGCTCATTCACACTCAATGAACTTATCAATTTGGACACTTGGCTCTTTATCTCCTTATTTTCTTCCATAACCTGCGTAATCAAAGATTCAAACTTTTGGTTAGTCTTACCCTGTACTTCAATAAAAGCATGCAAAGTGTCTTCTAAAGGACTCCTAGAAGATGAAGGTGCAGGATATGATCTAGGGGGTTGTGCAGGCTGCTGGTTTTCAGACTTCCAGCTAAAATTGGGGTATTGCGCCACCCCGGATTATAGGTATCAGAGTAAGGTGTCAAAGGCTTCTTGTACATACACAAGGCATTACATTGTTCCTCGTACACCCCTTTCATCTCAGCAAGTGTGTGACACTCTTGGGCAAGGTGATTTACCCCGCCACACACAAAACATGGTCCAAAAGACTCTGCATGATTAGCCACATGTGTTGGCTTCAAGTCCTTAGTCTTTAACACCTCTAGCTCCCTAGTGAGCATCTCAACCTTTGCCTTTAAGTTATCCTCCTCCCTGAGATGGTAAATTCCACCACCATTTGGGTTTCCTGCAGGTCGTGACCTATTTGTGCTTTCAGTAGTACTAAGTCCAGTCCAAGTGTAAGTTTTTTTAGCAAGCTCATTGAGGTATTCTATGGCCTCATTAGGATCTTTCTATAAGAACTCACCATTACACATCATTTCCACAAATTGTAGCTGTCTATATGTAAGTCCTCATAAAAATAGCTCACTAACCACCAATTCTCATACCCATGGTGAGGACACATGCTCAACAACTCCTTAAATCTCTCCCAAGACTGATACAAAGTCTCACTATCCTTTTGTGCAAATGTGGAGATTTGCCTTTTTAAAGTATTGGTCTTATGTTGGGAAAAGTATTTATTAAAGAAGACTTAAGTCATCTCATTCCATAACCCAATAGATCGGGGTCTCAGTGAGTATAGCCAACTCTTAGCTCTATCCTTCAAAGAGAAAGGAAAGAACTTAAGTCTCACAATGTCATCAGTTGCATTGTGACTATGAAAAGTTGCAACTACTTCTTCAAACTCCCTAATGTGCACATATGGATTTTCATTTTCCAAGCCATGAAAAGTAGGGAGTAACTGTATCATCCCTGTTTTAAAATCCAATTGGTGAGTATTAGCTAGAAACATGATGCATGATGGTGTGGCTGTGCGTGTAGGGTGGAGGTAATTCTAAAGAGTTCTAGTGGGTTGATCTTCGTGTTCACTCATTTTTTCGGGACTAGAAGGATTGTCAAATAAAGGATTTAAAAAATTTAATTTTGACTCTAGTATAGGCCTACAAGTAAACCTACCCAAGGCGTCTCTATATCTGTGCATGCAAGGTTAAAAATAATAAAACTACTATAAAAAGAAAGAAGAAAAAAAAATACAGCAAGTTAAAAGAAGGAACGAAGTTAGCGCTTTTACAAACTGCTGAAAAGAAAAACTATCTAGCAATTCTTTTACCGTCTCCCAGCAACGGCGCCAAAATTTGATTACGTCCAAAGAATAACGCGGTAGTTGTAGCACAGCTTTGGGATGTCGATTCCACAGAGAGACAAATTAGAAGAATAGTAGAAGAATACAAAGAAACTAAAAAAAATATTAAATAATTAATGGAGAACAAAGAATAATTTTAAATGTAAATTAAAGTGAAGCAAAGTGATTAACGGAGAAAGTACTCAAATTTGACAAACAGTAGAGCGTCGGGAATCCCTTGCACAAATATAGTATTTTAATTATTTTTAATTCATTGAATAACTCAATTGGGAACTCAATTCCCAAAATTCCCAATCGGAAGATATAGATTTATAAACTAAGATTAAATCAAATGTAACCCTATGAAGAATCATTCACCACTTTTAAAATATGTAAATTATTATCACTATTGAGAAAATCCAATGACAATAATATACTCAAGAAGCGATATTGCAGTAAAGAATTAAATCAATATAGATAAATAATTGATCCAAACATAACCAAGAGCTAATCCATTCAATAGAGAAAGCATGACTGAATTTATAAACATAATAAATTCTATGATTATTCGGAGAAAAAAACATCAACGATAAATTGAGAATGATAAAACAAAAGAGTTTTAGTAATTGAAAATCAAATACATAAATCAAAAATAAATTAAAAATACCATATAATGTGTAAGTTCATCCCTAACCCTACTTGAGAATTTAGTTACCCATAAATATAATGAACAACAAAAATCTCAAGAGAAAAGTAAAGCAAACGGCGGCCATGGCAATTAATTTCCTCTCTTCCTCTTTTCAGCCTCCTAATGATATACTTATATAGGGTAGGAAAGAAACCCTAATATCTTCATGATTCCCGCCTAGAAAAATCGCCTAAATGTTAGGACTTATCTTGGCAGCCAATTACGTGCTTCAGGAATTCGAATTTGGAAATTATTATTAGAGACAAAGTCGTAGCTTTTTAAGTTTCCAACGCATCTTGAATCGTATCAATTCGATATGTGAGTAGAAAGTTACGTTCACAATACTAAAGTATATCCAGACTGTCTCCTAGAGCATGTTGGACTCTGACTATTTCTCTTGATCTGAATTACTCTTAAACCCCATCATTGTCCTTATTTGAAGAGTCCTACACTCATTGAAAGTTCTTAGGTTGTTCCAACTCTTGCCCATTTGAAATCCTTTGAATTTAACTGGGTTTTGACTTACTCTTTTATAGTTCCTGAAATTAAACATAAAAATCTGCTTAGAAGTATCTCAAAGTAAATAGAAACTCAATTCAAGAATATACATTAATTCTTATAATTTCTATTCATATTTTAGAGTTATAGTCCAATAATAGGGTATTTAGAGTGCACTTTCGTACACTTATTATCACTCATTTTTGCTGCCCAAAAACATCCAAAACCGAACTAATTTTCTGTCACCACAAAACCACCTCCATCCACCTGTTTTTAAGGGTGGTTTGATGGTTTTTCTGTCATCCAAATGATACCCCACGACCAGACTTGCCTACTAGGATTAATGTAGCAACTGTGGAGAGGTAATCATGGTGGTTTTAGGCCACTATTCCCCATGCACAAGCTGACCTAAGCTCATGTAAGCAAGTTTGAAAATTTTCTAGATTTGAGTACCTCCCACTTCACCCAATCACCCAGCACCCAAGCTAACGCCCCTCACCCCTAGGCCTAGTATCAATACTTCCATCCCCTTCTCATTTCACTCACACCATAGATCCAAGCATCATCTTGAGCCTTGAGAGCGTTTCCCCTTCTTAGAGATCAAAAGAGTGCAAACCGAGTGAGTTTTGGTGAGTTCTTGAGCGTTCTTGTGTAAGGTAGTCTAGAGTGCTTGGAAGGCCACAAAAGTTATAAGTTTTCTTCATTTTGATCTTAGCTATCATTTCAAGTTTTTTTTCCAAGTGTTGGTACGAAATTTGGTTGAGTTTTGAGAAAGTTATGATGCTTAATGCAAAACCGGGTCAATTAAAAGAAGGTTTGAATGATTGAATGTTTTAAATAGAAATTTAGCTATGGAATGTACTAAGCATGATTTTATATGATCTATCATTATCCTAACATGATTAAGAAAGGTTATATTTGTGGTTAGAAGCATGCCATGATAGGTTTTAAATCTATCTTGTTTTGATCTTCAAGCATGGATCGGTTTTAAACATATTGGTGATTAAGGATTTCTTAGCTTTAATTAAGTGTTGGATGAACTTGATTACTCAAGAACTAGGCTTAATAATGTCCCTAAGGATGTTAGTGATCATTAGTGATTAAAGAAAATCTCATATGTATGCATTCATGGGTATCAATAGTTGAAAATACACATAGGCATCAACTAGGACGCATGCCACGGGTTGGGACTAATTGGATAAGTTCCACTTGAATTTTGAAAATCCAAGGACATTATTAGTTTAGAATGCCAAAAATATGAAGTCCATAAGATTTGGTTAAATTTAGAATTCGTTTGCAATTAGTGAAAACTTAGGGCTTAAATGACAATTTTTTAAAGTCTAGGGGTATTCTTGTAAATACTCAATTTTTGAAGCCTTTGATTTTGAACCTATCCATAAGAGTATTAATCCTAACTTAGTATACACATGATTTACACAGCTACGGCGCTAATTTCAAATTTTTCCAGAAGTTTGTAAGTTAGCCTATAACTTACACTTTGATAGATTATTTATGAATAATTGATAAATGCTCATTTCATACTTCAATTATCATTTTTAGCATAAATTGTCATGTTATATGATACATTGAATGCATACCTACATGACATGTGACCTTTTTATCATTTTTGTATATTACATTTATAAATGTCATTTTTGCATGAAATTTACTACATACGCACATGTCATGAGAAATATTTTCTAAATTTTAGCATGAACAATCATTTTGTCACGATCCCAAAGGCCAGGATGGGGAATTATCCTAGTGGAACTCCTCTATCTACTCTGGAGTGTTTAATAATGGAGTGGTAACCACTGAGTTGACGAAGAACAGTCAACAGGCTTCGAATGGGTTCTTTTTAAAGATTGCCGGAGCGAAGTCAACATGTTATGACACCTAACGCTGGTGGGTGTACACGTTATGAATTTTATGATGTTATGTTATATTTACCAATGCATTGAGAACGACTCTATAGACAACGTAGTTTCAACAAGAGTTGTACTATGGTCACCGGCAGGTACTTACAGTGCATATGAGGAACTATGACATTACCACACGTTATGCTATTAATTAAGATAATGATGCAAGTCTATGATGATGAAAGTTTATGATAAAATTTTTATGAAAAGGTTATGTTTTCTAAAAAAATGTTGACGAAATTACTTATTGAATAAAAACCTATGTCTTCATATTTTTAAAAGATGTTGAGAAATCTGGATGAGAGATATGCATATTGATTTTTTGCATCTCATGCATTGTATATTTATTATTTTTCATGATTGATTTATCTTTGTGCCAGTTAGCTGTTTAACTTACTGAGATTTCGAGTAAATCTCACCCTTTTATGGAACCACTATCATTCCACTCGGAATGATAGAAGTTGTGTCAGGAATCAACCAGGATGGGATTGATGGAGCACTGGATCTGCATGTTTGAGGAGGAGCTAGATTTTGTGAAGAAGCTAGATTTGATGTTGATGTTTGTAGCCTAAGTCTTTCATGCTTTAGCACGCATGAAGAGAAAAATATGGCTTTGTATACAAGTCTATGCTACATTGGTATTTTCAAAACGATAATTTTCTAATCAAGTTGGGATGTTTTTAGTTATTCTGGCATATCTTACATTTTAACATTTTATTTCCACTGCGATTATTGCATATTATTAGTTGCATGCTAGGATGCATTGCATATTAACTATCATGAAAGGGGGTTATGTAACCTTGTGTTGCATGTCCCGGCACTTTAAGTCTCTATTCCATCCCAAGCAGAGATTGGGGGCGTCACAGCCAGGATCGGGATGACCGACACCGACAAGAAAACAACCCTTGAAGTCTGATAATAGGTGGGCCACCATCAGATCCCCCCCCCCCCCCCCCCCCCCCCCCCCCCCCCCC
>QEOT01002190.1:25676-58006 GCA_003123785.1 Pterocarya stenoptera | reverse complement strand
CCCCCCCCCCCCCCGCGCGGGATGGCCACCAATGTAGCAACCCCCTCCTGGAGAGATTCGAACCAAAGTAGGAGGGTTCACAAGCGAGGGCATCGATGAAAACTGCATGTCTGGCGGGCCGATACTATGAGGTGTACTCGGCTGAGTATCACCCCACCGAGCAAAGAAAGGGCGATCCCACTCCGGTAATCTCATTCACGAATGCTGATGGAGAAGGGGTCCTGTACCCCCATGATGACAACCTGGTGGTCACCATGCTCATCTCCAACTTCGCCACCCACAGAATCCTCATCGACAACAGGAGCTATGCGGACATACTATTCTAGGAAGCTTTCGTCAAGATGGGTATTGAAACCACCCGGCTGCGGCTCGCCCACATGCCCTTAAAAGGCTTCTCTAGAGGCATCATCCGGCCAATGAGGACCATCACATTGTTCGTCTTGGTGGGAAGTAGGCCCTACATGGCCCTAGTTATGGTCGACTTCATGGTGGTGAAAACTCTGTCAGCATACAACGCTATCATCGAGAGGCCCACCCTCAACTGCTTAAGGGTCGTTACATCGACCTACCACCTCAAAATGAAATTTCTGACTCCCTAGGGAGTGGGGGAAGTCCAGGGGGAGCAGGTGTCGGAAAGGGAGTGCTATGTGTAGGAGTTGAAGCAGAAAGACGAAGAACCCGCCTTGGGCTATGCCAAGGGCACAAAATAGAGGGAAGGGATGGTGAGATGCTGTGGAGAAGAGGACAGGCAACAAATTCCCCAGAGCGGGAACCCAGGCCCTTTAAATTTTGTAATATCTCACTAAACTTGTACATTCCTTTTTACTTAATAATACAACTTTTCAGGGCAATACAGAACATCCGCTTCATGCTCTTGCATTATAAGTACGACACAAGCAAAAAACAAAATGCAGCTAATAAGACACACAACGACAAGGTTATCAACAACTTACCTCCTTGCGGGGCACCATAGGGAAAGGTAGGCCTAATTGTTGCCTTACCCCTCTCGCGATGGAGAGCGAGTCAGCTAATGGCGGCCCAAATATAAAACTTACCTTCCTTGCGGGACACTATAGGGAAAGGTCGGCCCAAGGGTGACCTTATCCCTCCTATAGAGGAGAACGGGATTGGCCCACAAACCTCCCGAATACATTACCTCGACCTCCGTCACAATGAAGAGTGGGATCAGCACCAACCTGACCCAACACTTACCTTTCTTGTGATATCAACGAGCAGGAGCGGGTCCAACAACAGACTGTTCGAAAACTTACCTCCAGGATACTATAGGGAAAGGTCGGTCCAAGGGTGGCCTTATCCCACCAGCAGAGTAGAGTGGGACCGGTACACGGCCCTCCTGAATAAATTACCCCTACTCCTATTATGGCGAAGAGCGGTTGGCCAACTACTATTCGAACTGACATCCCAAGGGGTTGTATAAAGAAATGTAGGCCTTAAGGTTGCCTTATCCCTTCTGTGACGGAGTATGGGTTAGTCCTCAGCTACCTGACATCAGAAACTTAAGTGTCAACAGGCGGGAGCGGGTATAGTAACAAACTGCCCGAAAAACTTACCTCTCGCGAGATATTAAAATGAAAGGTTAGCCCAAGGGTGGCCTTATCCCTCCCACAAAGGAGAGCAGGTTGTGCCCTTGTGGCGACCTAAAAACTTACCCCGACCCCACTACGAATGAACAGTGAGTCTAGCGCCAGCCTGGTTCAAAGCGTTACATTTCCCTGTGATGTCAAAGAACGAGAGCGGGCTAGTAACAAACTGCCCAAACAACCTACCTCCCTGCGGGACCAAGAAGTGGAAGGCCGGCCTAAGGAAGACCTTGCCCCTCCCTTAGAGGAGAGCTGGCCCCGTCCACGAGGTGATCCAAAAAACTTACCCTGACTTCTATCACGATGAAAAAGCAGACTGCACCCATGGCAGCCCGAAGAAGTTACCTCCTTGGGAAACCAAAAAGGAGCAGACTAACTTGAGGTAGCCCATCCCCTCCCCAATAGAGGTCTAAGTCTTACGACTACCCGAAGAAAGAAAACTCTACAAAAAAGAAGCAAAGTGCCACAAAAGGAGGGCGCACAAGGTATCAACAATCGAGAAAAATGCGGAGAAGATACAGTCGAATACACAAAATTATTTTATTACTTATGCAGGATTACAAAATTAAAAAAAAAAAAGCAGGGAGAAGAAATACAGCAAAGAAAATACGAAAACAATGTGGCAAGGAAAACACAAAAGCAATACAATACGGAAAAATATGGAAACGATATAGTAAGGGAATGCTGGAAACAATAGAACAAGGAAAATGTGAGAAGTACACAGTCGGATACACAAAATTGCTTTATTAACCATCTACATTACAAAAGATAAATTACATCTTGAAGTCGCCAGGAGTATATTACATCATGAAGACTATAGAAGACAAATTACATCACTAAGCTGCAGGGCTACAAGAAGCAAGTTATACCATAAGGCCGCATACAATCAAACCGTCTCTGAAGAGAGAGAAGTGTTCTAGTGGAAAGGTGCTCTCGGGCTCAAGGAAACCAGACAGTAAACTGCAGCCGCCCGTGTTGTGGAAAGCGACGAAGATAGTGTCATGAATGGGAACATATTGGAATTGATTTCTATTTCGAAGAACGGCTCATTGAACAAAGGGTTTCGACCAAGTCGAAGAGATTCTGGTATCCAGAGAAGCAAAATTGAAGAGGGAGATGCAGGATAAGTGAAAGCATGACACGGGACGAAGGATGGCCACCACGGCGACCAAGCCATATACCACTACAACAAAAGCACTTCTCCACTATTGCTCACTAGGATGTGAAGAATACATCAGAGCAATGGAGGATAGGAAAACAATACGAAAGAACTCCGGAAGAAAAGAAAAGCAGAAGTGAGTATGGTAGAAATTCTAACTGGAAGAAAGGTCCTTATATAGGCGGGGTGGGCGCTTGACCTTCCCAAGCGTCATAACTCCACGAATCACCACCAAACCCCACGTGTTCCCTCCCCAGAGAACCAGAATCTCTCGATAGTTGCAATTGCTGCAGTACATATCTGTTGATATAATGCACAGTGTTAATGCAAGTAAAGAAAGGAGCCATAACGCAGAAATTGAAGGGATGGCATTTAAAGTGGAAAAGTAACTGGCACTATATCGCCATGTACGTAAAATACAAACCGTCACCCAGCGTGCAACCGAACAGGTCGGAAAGTTGGCAGAGCATAAGGAGAATTCTTCCTAGACTCATCCGGAAAGAATTAGCGGGGTAATAAAACCTGAAAGACAAAACCTCCATCAGCGGAATCTTCACCAGTGATGCGAAAGATGCCAGCGGGGTAGGTCAGGAGAAAAACAAAGGTATGACCAGCACAACCACCAAAATAGCAACCACGACGACAGCCACACTCCAGGAGCTACTAACCACAGAAGGTAAACCAGCCTAATGTGACCAACTAGCAGGGTAGGTGAGGGCACTGCAGACCTCTTTACCCATGTTCCCCAGGTCGATCACGCAACAACCAGGAAGAAAAGAAAAAAAGAAGCAAAGGCAAATGCATGACAAGCAAAGATATGTGCATTAACCAGTATGTATATATCTACAAGTCGTCGAACAACAAAATGCGAGTACATGTTTAAAAGAAAGAAAAGGAAAAAGAGAAAAGAAAAGGTACAACAAGGCATATAAAATTCCTATGTTTCAGTGCTAGGAACACCAGTCTCAGCAGCAGCAGAAGCGGGGTCGCCCAACTCAATGGCCGCAAGAACAAGGTTGGCTGGATTTGCTAACGTCGGCAAGGGTACAAAAGAGGTCGGCATCTCCTTCCTCCCCAGATCGCGGTTGGATTTAAAGGATGCCTCACTAGTGGGGATATCGTCGGGCGCAAGTCACTAAAAGTACTTGGTGAAAGACCTTGAACGCAACTCTGGACTCTAAAAAAGAAATGACCGCATCGATTTGTAGTCCTCATTAGTCCCGTGTCCCCACGCCTTATCGCGAAGAGTTGGGAACGACCGTAGCTGCTTGTGTAAGGAGAGGTTGGTGTCCTGGAGACTTGTGTGCAGCTGCTCCAATCGGTCAATCACTTCCAGCAACTGCCTCTTCTCCTCTTGCTCTAGGGAGAGGTTAGCTTGGTGACCTTGATTGAGTCGCTCTAGCTGGGTCTTCTCCTCATCCCATTTCTGCTTGTGCTTTTGGTGATAGCGCTCTGAAATTTTCAACCTCTTGCGCTCGCCCAACAAGTCGAGCCATCTGCTCAAGTTCAGACTTGTTCCTTCTCTTCCTTGTCGCTGCGAGCGTAGTCCAAACTCTCATGAGCGGCTGCCTCTTGATCATCCATGATAAAGGCTGCAAGCTGAGAAGTGCCCTGATGATGCGAAGACAATACTAAGAAAGAAGGAGGAAGTACCAGCAAAAAGAAAAAAAGGCGAGAAAGGAGTAGTCAAACCTCGCGGAAGAAAGATGATAGGCACGGAAGGAAGGGTGTGACATCCCCAAATTTCGCTCCCTCCCAGCTCCCTTCCATAGCCAGCTGAGACACGGAAGGAAGGGTGTGACATCCCCAAATTTCGCTTGGAATTGGATGGACATTTGAAGTGTCGAGACATGCAATATTCGAATCATTATGCAATATTCGCCACGGACAATTTTTATTTTTATTTTTAGAAATATTATGCACCAAAATGAAATATCTCAAATATTTAAAACATACTTCATATATAATGACATACTACATCACAACACTAGTCCAAAATAGCTGCGATCAAAAGAGTGCTGGAGATTGAACTCCACAAATACAAGTAGTAATCTGAGGTAACTACTGTACTCTCACCCACATCGCACCGTCGCTTAGTCGACCGTTTCCGGTTGGTCAATTCTCGGTTCTCCTTCAAATCCTGTAACAAGATCTACCATTAAGGGGGAATGAGTTGGGACTACCACTGTGAGATTTGATTACAAATCTCAGTAAGTTAACAAAAAATCTTCACACAGGTTAATAATGCATGCATGACAGTAAAAACATGAATGCATAATCGAAACCATAAGTAATTATAGTATAACTTGACATACAACATAACATAACTGACATAACTTAAACTAAAGTGTGAACTGAACTTGACTTGCTTAAATTGAACTGGACTTAAACAGAGACTTGATTTGACAAGAACTTGATTTGAAACTTGACTTAACATGAACTTAAACTGACTTCTTTAGTTAATATGAACTTGGACTTGAATTCTGAAACTTAACTTGACATAAACTTGAACTTGAACTGAAACTTACATTTGCATGAAATTGAACTGACTTCTTTACTTAACATAAACATGAACTTGAATTCTTTACTTAACATGAACTTGAACTTAAATTCTGACAATCAAAATGATTGCTCCAGTCATTTCGTCAGGAATAGTGAACAATCAGAATGATTCCACCCAACATATTCAATCAGAGATACTCAAACAATCAGAATGATTCCATCATGNAAGCAGCCTTTTGATTGGCTGGGCAACTCCACAAGCTATGACTTTTTCTAGGACATTTGGAAACATTAATGGTATATAGCTGAGAATTTATCAAGGCAATCTTTAACAAGGTACACGTACAGCAAAGGGTTCATCTCCTTTACAAAAGGAAAAAAGCGAAGAGAAAAGAGATAATCTGCAAAGCAAATGTGCAACATTTCCTCTTTACTACATCTCTAGTGCTAGTAATAATTAATTAAACAGCTTGTCAAAAGTAATACCTTTCNTATCTCGCGAGAATTACAAATGGAGAAGCTCAGACAATCATAGTGATTACATCGTGAGTATCTTAAACATAACTGACTTCAACGTAACTCAAAAGATATGACTTACTTGAGATAGAAATATTTCTGTAACACGGCATAACATGTAACAGACAACATACTTAACATGACATACTTGCAGCAATGAATATTACATGACATGATATACATGTAACAGATGACATACTTAACTTAACATGATATACTTGCAATGTATAGCAATACGTGACAGAATATCTTGTGTAACAAATGAATAATTTGTGATAGAATAAATTCTGCGTAGTAGATAAATATATAATGACTTGGCATGGAACATACGATAACATACATACATGTACTGTAATTACTCTACTTATCACCCATACTCATTAAACTGATAGTAAATTCAAGCTAACTTACCTTGATTTTCGCATTTTCTAGACAAAACTCAAGTGTGATAATGAGAAACTGAAAGTAGTGATTTCTAAAAATTAGAATTCAATCACTAAAAATTAGAAATATAAAAAGTATTAACTTAGAGTAAAATTACCATTTTATCCTCTACATGTAGGAAAATGACCATTTTACCCATAATTTAGAGATTTTGCATCCTAACTCTAAAAATTCTCAAAATTTACATACCTCATGTAAATTTTGTCCTAAGCTCAAATATTAATTCAGAAAAATTTAAAACTAAACACAACCATTAAAACTCTGTAAGAGCCTAAACTTACATAGGCTATATTTCCCTCGATTTGTTGTAATTCTTTCAAATTTTAAAACTCATGATTAAACCAAAAATTTTCTTCTAATATACTCATGGCATATTCCTAAGAATAATAATGTTTTGAATCATGAACAAATGTCAACAAAATCACTAAAACCACACTTGCACTTTCGATTTTTCTTTTAAGTTCAAAACAGATTTTTGTTTCTAACTTGGTTTGATCAACCTCTTGATCCAAGACCTAAAAAGATGTGATTTTCTAACCAAAACATCACATGGTTTAAAAAGGTGTCCTGAAACAGATTTAAGTTTTAAACTCAAGATCATATGGTTAGAAATCAACCAAAACATGAACTTAGTCAAGAACATCATCACTTTGGCCTAACCGAGTATCTCCTTGCATAAAATTTCATATCTTCGAAAATAATATGAAGCATCTTCAAAAAAAACATTCTAACATGTATATAAGAGGACTAGGATCCTAAAATAAAAATATTAAAGCCATTGGATTGGAATTAAACCATAAAATATTTAAACTTTCTCAAAACAGAAACAATTTTTCCGCTTTTAGTTTCTATGTTTCTAGATCTAAGAAAATTTTTCACCAAAACTTTTAATCATAGAAGAAATTTTCAACCAATAATCATATACACATGTTAACAGTATGCCATAAAAATTTTGGATCAAGATATGTCCATTAGTTTGATAAAAAATTTCAAAACATAACATATTCTCCAGTTTCACACCCAGAATGACCTTTCTATGGTTAACAATACTTTTGACTGATCAAAGGAGCATGGAATGAGACTAATAAGATATCAACGGAAACTAAACTCAACGAAGAAAAACTTTTATGAGGAGTTATCTTGTAAAAATACATGCAAAGGGTCTAAAATCTCCACACAAAAAGACCCAGAAATTTGCCCCGAGAGAGCTCTTTTGGGTTTCTCTCTAAGAACGGGGTATAGAAGTGATGAAAGTGAGTGAAATGTATCTTGCACGACTTTAAACTTCTGGAGGGGCAAGTTATGGGCTTGAAGGACCCTTGATTGAAGGTGGCTATGTGACAGAAAGTGGAGAATAGTGAGGAGCAAGGACTGACTGCAACAGCTGTGAGGTATGGAGGTTGATGAGGTGGGTTTCTCCTTCACATCAAGGCACTATTGGGTGCAACCAATGGCAGTGTATGGCCTGCCATGTGGGGGGGAAACTTCTTCTAGAAGTTTTGCCAAGGTGGCCAAATTCGTGGGCCTTAACCAAGTGGGCTTCAATTTGGGGTTTAAAGGGGGTTTGGTTAGGGTTTGAGATGTTATCAAGCCCAAATCTAATTTTTCTTGACCCAATGAAATTTCCAAAGTTTAAAAGGTTGGATAATGATATCAACCATTTAGATTGGATTTCGATTGGATTTCAACCATTTAGAATTTCACTAGGGTTGAAACCCTCTTTGGTCTAGCACAATTTGGTTGATCAGATAAAACAATAGGGTTTAGCTTAGGTGGCATGATCTCACACCCTGATTTCCTTCACAAATCTAGCTAATGGTTTCTCTTTGTGTCAAGTGTCTAATACTATTCATTATGTGTGGCTAAGATCTTGCCAAGTGTCCAAATAA
Source organism: Pterocarya stenoptera (assembly GCA_003123785.1). Classification (NCBI taxonomy): domain Eukaryota; kingdom Viridiplantae; phylum Streptophyta; class Magnoliopsida; order Fagales; family Juglandaceae; genus Pterocarya; species Pterocarya stenoptera. The sequence continues at coordinate 49,895 of QEOT01002190.1, read as the reverse complement.
AATTTCTTTAACCTAATTTGGACATTTCATACTGTGAATTTGAAAACACTACACTGGATGCACTTATCGAGGTTACTATTTACTCCAAAGTAATGCATAATAAACTTAGTTCTAAAAAATTATAAATATTCATATTAACCTATAGTGAAAATCGTTTACCGAAATTCAACCCTGAAGTGCCCCTAAAAAATATTTCACAGTTTTGAACAGAAGTTTCATCCAAAAATATGAAAATGGACTTATTGCGCCATAAAATCCTAAATAATCAGGTGAGTCTAATGGTGTAGACCATAATGTATTCTAACACTTATAACTACCTCAAATAATTAGAATCACACTTCTGGCACCATAGTGAGTGATAACACTGACTATGTTGATAGACTAAAACCTATGCGATTGGTCGATTCATGAAACTTGATGGGATTTTCATGAGATTCCTAAAACCAATAGAAATTCCACCATTGAATTTCTAGCGGGGTGTTACAACCTCCCCTCCTAAAAAAAAGATTTTTGTCCTCGAAATCGATGCAAGTACAAACATTAAATGATCTAAGGAGAAGATGTTGCTCACCAAACCTACTGTCCATCATTGAACGTGTCGTCCTCTAAATCATACACCATGTTGTAGTGGTAACTTGGGTCGGGATACTGTATGACCTCTTCATCTTTGCTCTTTGGCTCCTGACCCTCAACCAGCAAACGTCTAGGGTGAGTTGATGACATGGTTGAGCTTAACGTTGCGGGCTCAGCGTTGGCGACTGTGGCATGCTTCTTTGTTGCTCTACTGGACTCTGCTTGGTCCTGTGCCATCCTCACCTTGAAGCTATTCTGATTTACCCACCTAATCGAGTGTAGAGGTAGGTAATGTTCTTAATGAGGTAACACATTCCTCTCATAGCCCACTCTATTCTTATATATAACCATCGCATGGTTACACAAAATAACTATCACCATAAAAGAGAAAAGTATAGTACTCACAAAGCTTACTGCCTAAACTTAATGGCTTCTAGGCTAACCTTCTAGATCACTACTTTCCTTACTACTCAAAGAGTTATTCACCATAGATATTCCTACCACGGAGATTCTGTCATTCCTTAACTCTCTCATTTTAATCAATAATTGTACTGGAATCGTTCCACAAAGTAGGTCAAGTTGTACCGGCATACTCTCTAAATTTAAAACTTCAAGTAGATAATCTCAAAATATTTCCTTAGAAAAAGTAAGCGATACACTTCAAGTATCCTTGTAATTCAGTTGGAAATGTTTTAATCCATACATAACTGAAATCACTTTCTCTATTTCATCAAGGAATTCTATTTGTCTAGGACTAGGTTACTCCTTTATAATCACAAAGAATCGTTCCTCTTGGGGGTTCCTTGATAAACGAGCAGATTTTAATCTAATCTTAAGGCTTTATCTTTTATGATTGGCATAGCTCTTCTATCCATCATGACTTGCCTCTTATTCTGACTCAAAATAAAAGATTCTGTTCTTACTGTTCACATAAATCCTCAAGACCAAGATTTTACTCCCCATATAATTGTCTTCAATATAAAGGCGATCTATGTTTCCACAAACACAGTGCTTTGCTAGAAACCATTTAATCACGACTGGATAAAACTATTATCATAAGTGAATCCTAATAAGGCCAAAGCTTCTCCCACACACTTTACTCTTCTGAACACAAATTTCATTTCATCCTCAGAATCAAAACAAATTCCAAATACGCGGGATACTAATTCATCAACCTTGAATATCCTTTTTCGTACTATTAAAAGGTATTCCATATCTACACTGGTATGAATAGAAATACTCCTAATGAGAATTGTTGCTCTTACCACCTGGTAATAATACGGAGTACGAACTGAACTCTCGTGCAATACCACAATCACTAAAAATGGGGACTCGCTTGAGTCAAACTGCGTACAAGTTACAAACCTCAATGACTTGACATTACCCCAAAATAACAATAATGCAATAATACTTCAATTGAAATCAAATCAATTTTAACTAAGCTTAACAATACATAGGTCTTATAAAAATACCAGTGACGATGCTAGTTCCTTCAATTCCTGGTGTGTCAGCATTTGCGTCTCTAGGAGTGACTGCATACACTCGAGCTGGTACTGGAGGCCGTGGCTTTGGTTTGAAATCTCCATTGGGAACAGTCCCATTTCTCCAGCCTCTTTTGGGACAATTTTTGATCAAGTGGCCAGGTTGGCCACATCCGAAACAGAGTCCTAAGGTATGTTTGCACTTGCCTCTATGGTTCTTTCCGCACATCCCACATATTGGGTATGTGGTTGGCATTGAGCTTCCAGTCTCGAGGCCTTTTCCTTTATCTAGTTTAGTAGACATCTTCTTCCTTTCGGGATTTTCTTCAGTAGCATACGGTGAAGTTCTTTTTCGTTCGGTATTGATTTGGATCACCAGACCTCTTTGCTCAGCCTCTGTTATCGCGAACACGTTTACCAACTCTTGGTAATTCTCTATTCTTAGGCAAGCTACTTGGCTACGGATCCTTGGCTGAAGTCCTACTTGAAACTTCTGCGCCTGCATCCTTTGAGTAGAAATCAAGTGTGGTGCAAACCTTCCTAATGCCATAAACTTAGCGACGTACTATTTTACGGTCAAACTGCCTTGAGTTAAAGTCACGAACTCTTGCGCCTTCAGCTGTTTGACAGAATCTAGGAAGAATCTATTGTTGAACTCTTCCTTGAACCTCTTCCATGTCAAAGCAATGAGGTTCCTAGTTCCTGTATCAGAAGCTGCATTTGGGTATCCCACCATATAAAACACACGAGTACACGTATTACAACCATGTACTATCTCTCATACTTCAAAAAAATTCAAGCCTAAGGAAGACTAACATGTCAAGCCTAATATTTGGTGCACTTCCGAAGGACATGTGAATTTAAACCCAGAGACGTATTGCTCTGATATCACCTTGTGACACCCCCAAATTCTTCTTGGGATTGGACGGACATTGGAAGAGACGAGACATGCAACATAAGATTACTTGCCCCCGTTCATGACATATAAGATGTAATGTTCCTAACATGCATATAGTATTATGCAATATTCACAGCGAATAATTTTTTTTTTAGCAATACTATGCACCAAACTGAAATATTCTAAATACTTAAAACATACGTCATACATAATAACAAACTAAACAACTGAGATCATAACACTANTTGTACTATCTCTCATACTTCAAAAAAATTCAAGCCTAAGGAAGACTAACATGTCAAGCCTAATATTTGGTGCACTTCCGAAGGACATGTGAATTTAAACCCAGAGACGTATTGCTCTGATATCACCTTGTGACACCCCCAAATTCTTCTTGGGATTGGACGGACATTGGAAGAGACGAGACATGCAACATAAGATTACTTGCCCCCGTTCATGACATATAAGATGTAATGTTCCTAACATGCATATAGTATTATGCAATATTCACAGCAAATAATTTTTTTTTTAGCAATACTATGCACCAAACTGAAATATTCTAAATACTTAAAACATACGTCATACATAATAACAAACTAAACAACTGAGATCATAACACTAGTCCAAAATAGCTGTGATAAAAAAGAGTGCTGGAGATTGAACTCCACAAATACAAATAGTAATCTGAAATAACTACTGTACTATCATTTACGTCACACCATCGCTTAATCAACCATTTACAGTTGGTTGATTCTCGGTTCTCTTTAAGATCTTGTAACAAGATCTACCATTCGGGGGGAATGGTAGTTGGGACTACCACTGTGAGATTTGATTACAAATCTCAGCAAATTAACAAAAAAATCTTCACACAGGTTAATGATGCATGCATGGCAGTAAAAACATGAATGCATAATCAAAATCATAGGTAATCATAGTATAACTTGATATACAACATAACATAACTGACATAACTTAAATTAAAGCGTGAACTAAACTTGACTTGCTTAAACTGAACTGGACTTAAACTAAGACTTGACTTGACAAGAACTTGATCTAAAACTTGACTTAACATGAACTCAAACTAACTTCTTTACTTAATATGAACTTGGACTTGAATTCTAAAACTTAAATTAACATGAACTTGAACTTGAATTGAAACTTAACTTTACATGAACTTGAACTGACTTTTTTACTTAACATGAACTTGAACTTGAATTGGTTAACATGAACTTGAACTTGAATTCTGACAATCAAAATGATTTCGCCAGTTGTTTCGCCAAGAATAGTGAACAATCAGAATGATTCTGCCCAACATATTCCGTCAGAGATACTCAGATAATCAGAATGATTCCATCATAAGTATTTTAAATGATATACCCTAATAATCAGAATGATTAGGCCAGGAGTATCTGCATAACTGAACTTAAATTGAATTCTAGCAATCAAAATGATTTCGCCAGAAGTACCTCACGTGAATTACAAATGGAGAAGCTCAAACAATCATAGTAATTACATCATGAGTATCCTAGATATAACTGACTTGAACGTAACTCAAAAGATATGACTTACTTGAGATAGAAACGTTTTGTAGTACGGCATAACATATAACAGACAACATACTTAACATAACATACTTGCAATAATGAATATTACATGACATGACATACATGTAATAAATGACATACTTAACTTAACAAGACATACTTGCAATGTATAGCAATACGTGACAGAATATCTTGTGTAACAGATGAATAATTCGTGATAGAATAAATTCTAAGTAACAGATAAATATGTAATGAATTGGCATGGAACATATGATAACATACATACATACACTATAATTCTTTTACTTATCACCCATACTTATTAAACTGATAGTAAGTTAAAACTAACTTACCTCAGTCTTCGCGTTTTCTATACAAAACTCAAGTGTGATCACGATAAATTGAAAGTAGTGATTTGTAAAAATTAGAACTCAATCAGTAACAATTAGAAATATAAAAAGTATTAACTTAGAGTAAAATGACCATTTTACCTTTTACATGTGGAAAAATGATCATTTTACCCCTAATTTAACGATTTTGCATACTAATTTCAAAATTCACCAAAATTTACATACCTCAAGTAAATTTTTTCCTAAGCTCAAATATAAATTTAGAAAAATTTAAAACTAAACACAACCATTAAAACTCTATAAGGGCCATTACATAGGCTATATTTCCCTTAATTTTTTGCAATTCTTTCAGATTTTAAAACTCATGATTAAACCAAAAATTTTCTTTTAATATACTCATGACATATTCGTAAGAATAATCATGTTTTGAATCATGAACAAATGTCAGCAAAATCACTAAAACCATACTTGAAGTTTTCGATTTTTCATCTAAGTTCAAAACAGATTTTTGTTTCTAAATTGGTTTGATCAACCTCTTGATCCAAGATGTAAAAAGATGTAATCTTCAAATAAAAACATCACATGGTTTAAAAAGGTGTCCTGAAACAGATTTAAGCTTTAAACTCAAGATCACATGGTTAAAAATCAACCAAAACATGAACTTAGTCAAGAACATCATCATTTTGGCCTAATCGAATATCTCCTTACATAAAATTTCATATCTTCGAAACTAATATCAAATATCTTCATAACAACATTCTAACATGTATATAAGTGGCCTAAGATCCTCAAATAAAAATATTAAAGCCATTAGATTAGGATTAAACCATAAAATATTTAAACTTTTTAAAACAAAAACTATTTTTCCTCTTTCAGTTTCTAAGTATCTAGATCTTAGAAAAGATTTCACCAAAATTTTTAATCATGCAACAAATCCTCCACCAATAATCATATACACATGTTAACAGTATGCCATAAAAAGTTCGGACAAGATATGTCCATTAGCTTGGTCAAAAATTTCAAAACATAACATACTCTCCAGTTTCACGCCTAGAATGACTTGTCATGGTTAAAAATACTTTTGACTAATCAAATGAGTATGGAATGAGAATAATAAAATATCAATGAAAACTAAACTCAACGAAGAACAACTTGTATGAAGGAGTCATCTTGCAAAAATACATAAAAATGGTCTAAAATCTCCACAGAAAAAGACCCAGAAATTTGCCCAAGAGAGCTCTTTTGGGTTTCTCTCTAAGAACGTGGTGAAGAAGTGATGAAAGGGAGTGAAATGTGTGTTGCATGACTTTAGAATTCTGGAGGGGCGAGTTATGGGCTTGAATGACCCTTTATTGGAGGTGCCTATATGAAATAAAGTGGAGAATAATAAGGGCCAAGGACTGCCTATAGTAGCTATGAGGTATGGAGGTTGATGAGGTGGATTTCTCCTTCACATCAAGACACTATGGGGTGCTAGTGGTGACATTTAGATAAACACCGTTAATTTATGCAATGTGACGACAACGTACTAGTGGTGGCATTTAGATAAATGCCGTTAATTTATATAATATGCTAGCAACGTACTAATGGTGGTGTTTAGATAAATGCCGTTAATTTAGGCAATGTGGCAGCATTTAGATAACCATCGTTAATTTGTACAAAATAGCCGGTAATGAGTTCTCAAGCAGCGTTTGGCAAATGCCAGAACATGTAAACAACAGCCTCCAACTATCGCTGTTTGGTTGCGCAGGTAAATAAACACCGTTAATTTATTAGCGGCCTTTTTTTTAAACTCTTGCTAGCGCTTACCAAACGCCGACAAATCACGGTTTTTTGTAGGGACGCTATGTATCCGAACTGATTTTTTTTTTTTTTTTTTTTTGTGTCCAATCTTGAACTCAGAAAATTAGGTCATTCGGACAAAAATCCACCCAGGTTTTACCCGAGCGAGTATCCAGATTTTCATACCCACCTTATCCGTATACGGGTACGGTTGTATAATATAAGCATTAATACCCGATGCATGTAATTGGGGTTCACATTTTAAAATAAAATTGTCTTATAGGTAAAACGACATCATTTTGATTTTTAACACGACACCGTTTTGTGTTTGTAACCCTTTTTAATACAATTTTGTTTTTAGAAATCCAGATATCTAATTAATTTGAGCAACCGGACACTGGGGTTTTTATAATTGCATACTCACTCGGGTTATAGCCGGGTTAATCCAGGTGGGTATCCAAACCATTTTATAATTAACTGGGATGCATATCTATGTTCTATAGCCAGAACTTACACCTCTACCAATAGCCAGATTTATTTTTGCTCTAGTAGGGTGTCGTTGGCTAGCTATTTACCAGAGAGAACTTTAACCTATCTTCAAGTTTTAAATCTTCATGGCCACAGGTTGACATGGCATGAATGGATTGGATAGCTTGAACATATTGGTCAAAAGAATATTTTCTGCCGATTTCACTAGGATGAAGCGGGAATAGTTGAAAAATACTCTTATTATGGGTCTTTTGCCAACTTGTCTGTCTCTCATTTTATCTTCCTGAACAAGTTTCTACGCAGAGAATACCATGAGATTCTTTGGAACCTCTAACAGATTAGGGCACGTACATTAATTTCCATGCAGAAGTCGGCTTTTCAAGTACAACTGGAGATGCCAAAAGCGGAAAATCTCTCTCCCTTGTTTAGTAGAGGGGAAATTGGTTACATCTCCATCATCAAAGATTGTCTTGTTTCCTTTCCAGAGATGTCCGACCTCACTCCTAAACTAGACAAGAGAGACATTTTCATGTATGGGGTTGACGAGTTGGTGCGGAAATAGACTAACGTGCCGTTTGGATAGTAAGTTGAGATAAATAAAAATTAAATAAAATATTGTTAGAATATTATTTTTTAATATTTATTGTTTTAAGATTTGAAAAAATTAAATCGTTTATTATATTTTGTGTGGAAATTTAAAAAAATTATAATGATAAGATATGATGAAATGAGATGAGTTGATATCACTTATCAATCCAAACGAAACCTTAAAGCGACACCAACCGTGCTATTTTCAAGTCGATTGATAGATAGCTGTTAGTCCACGGTGGCGGCTGTATTGCGCCATCACAAAGGCAGGATGCATGCATTACATATGGGTGGGTAAAGTTAATGATACGACCGATCCATGTGTAGCTGAAATTAGAGCTTCCCTATATGGCATGTAAGATGGCTGAATCTCAAATACTCAAAGTTCTGATAGAAGGCATCCACAAAGGTTGTCATCAAGGACATAACCCAAACATAATAAGACCACTGCAGCTGGAGATTAGCAGAATGGTCAGAAGATATTAGAAACATCCTAATTCGGCATACCAGTTGGCATATCAGATGGATACCAAGAAAGGCCAAGTTCCAGGCTTATACTTAGCTAAATGGGTAGAGAGGGAAGCTAGGTTTATGTGGCTGTTTTGAAGGGATATTGATATTCCTAGTCATGCAATCCTAAGGGCCGGCTACAAGAAAATTGATTATTTGCGATCAGTTATTTCTAACGAAATGATTATTTTCAGTTAAAATAAATCTGTTTTCGTTGCAAATAGTTATTTTCGTCACAACAAAATAGTCACAAATATCCATTTTTTCTTGTAGTGATATATATATATATATAGAAGAGATCCCCCCACGGGAACAAAATATTGTATTTTATTGCATCTTTTTCTCGCTATGTTGATATATGTTTAGTTTAATGAGCCAAAAAAATTCATTCTCAATTTCAACATGCACTGACGTAAACACAAAGACTAGAGGCATGCAATCTAAAATCAAAAGAAAACAATTAAAACACAGTTCCAAACTGGTAGGATTGCTAAATAGGTCAAACAAACAAGAACACCACCTCGTAGTTCAGCACGTACACATCGATTTAACTTTAAACGTCTACAAATTATAACTCTCTCATGGCATCAAAACAACAAACATCAAACCCTTTACCCTCCTACTACTACTTTCCTTCCATCTCCAGCTTGATCAAGAACAATGTCCTTCAGAAACTATTTAGTAACCTTAATTTCCTGTTAAAAAAAAAAAAAAAAAATTCAGGGTAGCCAAAGTTAATCAATAAAATATGAACAGAATGATGAATAAAACATTGAAAACCTCAAAAAAGTGTTTGAACTAACTAGAAATAGCGCAAATAATACAAAACATTATTCAGATTAAAAAAAACAAACACCAATAAAATATTTTCCCTGTGTTAGATAAGGTATAATATTTGCTACAAAATAAAAGTTCGGAAATAAATTAAAAAACAGAGACAATTTCAATAGATTGCTTACTCCATATCCTATCTGAAAGAAAAAGCAATCAAATGGAAATATTTTCTCGGTTCATATTATATATTACTTAAATAAGAAATTATTAAGAAAAATAAAAAATAAAAAGTTGTAGTGGGACAATACTAACCTCATATTTCAGCATATTGTGATTATCATCATAAAAATCATACTCATTTTCAGAATCATCATTATCTATTAACTCACTTTCGGTATAGTCGATATCTTCTTCTGCATGCAGTTCATCGCTGAAGATCATTTCAAAGTGAAGGAAGTTTGTTTCCCAAGGAAATAAGAACATACTAATATTATCATGTCGAACCAGCAATGTTTTTCCAAAATAGATCATTCATTTAAAAAAAAAATAACATAAGTTAATAACTAAAACGTTCTTTTACCTTCGACATCATATATATATATATATAATTTTAGAATGAATAAGGATTAAGGATACACTTGGTTATCATTGCCACACTCCAAAAAGTAACCACAAAGAGTTACTGCCCGTTTACCCATAACCTGAAATCTGACCTTTTCAGTAAGATCAAATTCTAAATCCAACGATATCGACTCTTTATGACCCGTGAATGTACATATGATGATCCCGGCTTTGTTCCCCACATAGCACCAAACAGAAGTCTTGCGAGGGCTACTCTCAAATTTGTTTTGATAATAATCCAAAGTTGCCTATATGTAACAATGTTCATGATATTTCGAATCATTTCTTGGAACGAGCATAAAAGCACAACAAATAAGAAGAAGAAGACCAATTTACATACCCTTGTTACGCGAAGTCTTCTTGGAGTACTGTCAGATTTGCGGACAGTCCTACATTTACTTGGCGTTATCCTTTTCCCTAAAACAGTAGAGAAAATATATATTATAGATAATAATCGTTTTCAGTTTTGGTCTCAAACAAAAAATGAGGCAAAATTTACCCCAGAAAGTCATGCTTCAAATCTGTCTCTCAGAGTCTATGTGTTCGATCGTCTCTCCCTGTCTCTCTCGCTCCCTCTGAGTCTATGAGGCAAAATATATATAACAAAACGTCCAATTGAAGGGGCCGAAAAAAACCTTCGGGACCACTTACCGCCAATTACTTAATTTATTACATTTTGGAAGTTAGAGAGACTTACCGCCAATTCTAGATTTTCAGGGTATTTTTTCCAAGCATGCATCCATGTTTCAACTTTCAAGACAAAATTCTTTTACACAGCCAGCTTGCAGCTAGCAACGTCTCTCGTGATAATGACCTGGTATAATGCGTCTGTTTGTTTTCCTTTTTCTTTTTCTTTTTTTATTTTTTTTATTTTTTGAGCAAGTTGGCTACTTTAATATAAAAACCATAATACTGGGGTACAAGGTCAATTATACAGATAGATAAGATGGATTTTTTCCACTATGAAAATTGAACAAAGAAGATTGAATTTAAATTAAAGGGAAGTTGTAAAAGGCTTACATCACTGCTGTCCATTGTACCAAATTGTTTTCATCTAAGAAGAAGTATTTTCAGTTCTTTGGTGCACAAAATAATTTCCGCAGATAAATGTAGATTATATATGGATTTTTGGTTAAATCTTTTTTTTATGAAATATTTTTTATTATTTTGTATGTTTTTAATTTGAATTTTGCTACTTAATTCTCACAAATCATACTTATTTTTATTTTATTTTATTTTTATAATTGTTTTTGTTTTATTTATGCTAAACTGGTTGAGTTCTTTTACTCATCATCCATATATCACATACTTACTAAAGGAAAATAATAAAATAAAAAATAAAAAAATCATGTATGATATGTGATACTGTAGAAATGATGAGTATGATTTTTCTCTTAATTTTGATCGTTTTGATCAATTAAGTATATGTTTAACAATTTGCTAAATATACAATGACAGCCACGTAAATGAAGTTAGTGCCATGAGGAATGCATCGATCGTCTCCAGGTAGCAACCGAGGCAACCTTGGTCACAACTCGAGCCTTTCAATTCGGGCATTTTTTTTTAATCTTTAATTCTTTAATATTCTTTAAAACCTTTTTTATACATGTCACTCCATCATCAGAGTTAATAGGGAATATTTAATTAATAAGCTATTAACAATCTACTAACAAAGCAACTAAAATTATTAAAATTGAAAGTACAGTAATTAGTAACCTCCACTTTATTTAGAACAATATTATGTACAGTCGTGCAGCTCATAAACGTTACAGAATCGTTTTGAAAAAGAGTAAGATTTATTATTAAAAAGTTAATTTTTTTAATATAAATTCTATATTTATTTATTTTAAAAAAAAAATATACAATGCTGGCAAACTTTACGGACTGTAAATATTATTTCTCTTTTATTTATTTACGTTAAAATTTATGGAAAAATCTGTTAATTTTGGTATTCATTGATCAATAGGTCTGTGTGGGCCCAGTATTTGTAGATGTAACGAGGTACATGTTCTGGACGTGACATGATTGTTGATCATGTTAGTGAAGATAAAGTAATTGAGAAGTTTTAATATTTTTAAATGTTGGTGTATTATTATATTATCCAATGACCCATTAAGCTTAAACACGTGTGTATAAATATATATATAAATATAAATAGTGTAAGTGATGGGTTCAATAAGTACCTAGGACTCCCTTTTGAAGATCAAACAAGGTCGAATAAATAGATAAGAGAAAATGAAAAGTCTCTCACATGCAAGGAGCAGTACTATATGCATTAGGATAGACACTTTTGAACGAAAACAAGAGGCACAACTTTACACCAAAAGCATGGAAGCTCAATTAATATATCATGACTTCAATCTAACACTGCTCAGCAAAATAGCCTGGACCACAACCACACAGGGTAGCAGTCAGTTCGTGAACATTCTTCATAGTAAATATCTTAGAAGATCCAACTAAAGCCTCATATTCATGGCTATGGAGAAATTTATTAATAATCCAAGAGCTGATTCAAAAAGGATCTTGCATCCAAATCGAAATGGATATGGCTGAACCCATGGATCCCAACCATAGTGTTATTGAAATCCAAGAACATCCTACTTTCACATGTAGAATTCATCATGGAACCTTTCAAATACTTCAGGCGAAGGTTCTCAACCAAGTCATCATAACCTAGGTATCATTTCAAAAATTGTTTAGGAGAAACAATTTTTATTAGTTTTACTTTAAATTTTAAATTTTATAATTTTTAACATATCAATAACTAATATATATAGCTGATAAGTACTGAAAAAATATTTTTATTTTTATTTTTATTCAAGTACAATTATCATTAAATTTCTTATAAATTTTTCTTAAATACATGCAATTATCATAATTTCCTTCTCGTATTGTGTTGGTAGCAATCGTTAATGTTTTAAGATTTGTGAATCACTCCCTATGTAGGTCGTTTCGTCTTACGAGGATGTTAATAATGGCAGGGACGCCAGTGACAGATGCAGCATTGATTAAGAAAAGTACTATTATATGTTGGAAAAAAGAGCATTGTGTGAGATGAATAACCTCGTGATCTGCATTCAACTAATCAAATTAAATGAATGAGTTCACTTAATTAACGTAGTTTTCTAGTGTTTGTTTTACTGCCCGGTAATCCACTTTCGTAATTAGGACTCGCTACTTCTTTTTGGGAATTAGAAGAAGGGAGGGAAGGAGCTAGGCATGCTTTGAGGTGTTCAATTCTTGGTCAAAGGATCATATTTTGATGGTCAGTATATATTGGTTTAAGATCATTTTACGACAATCCCTTCAATATCGTTCCTCTGTTACGGCAAGTGGCCAATTAATGATCTAAATCTTCAGTCGCTTCGTTTTAAAGCCTGATTTGAAAGGGCTAATAATGCATGGTCTACGTCTTACAGAAATTAGGACGGGAAATAAATAGGAAGCCTGGAAACACCTTTCAGGGCTTTTCGTGACTATGATATGGTTTAATTACATTTTACACTCTTAAATTTTTACTTAATTTATAATGTACCTCTAAATTTAATAATTACATTAAAGTAGACTCGCTTACTTTCAAAACTTACTAATCCTCCCTTTCCGTCTACCGACAATGTCAAATCTAACAGAAAGTACCTCCATGTGTTGCTCATATGCAAAATATTTACTGTAAAGATATAATATTCATCTAATTTTTTATCATTGATCATATAAAATAATATATGTTATCAATTAATAATAAATCATTAACTATATATAAAATGTATGATATTATTAATAATTATGCATACTAAAGAGTAAAGTCTAAGTGAGTAAGTAGTAACTATCAACATCATAAATATAATTATAGTAAAATATTTTTTTAATGAGTTAGTTACATAATCCACATTAATAATTCACTTAATTTTAATTTAGTAATTTAAATATTTTTTTTATTAATTTATATATGCAAGTTAATTAATATCAAATAATTTCATTGTGTAGATAAACTATTCATACTTGCTTGCAACTTATGTATCAAATAATTTTTATATAGTTATTCATGTATGATTTATTATTAATTGATAGCATATATTATTTTATATTTTATATGGTCAATGATAATAAATTAGATAAAAATTACATCTTTGTTATGAATGTTAGTTATGCTCGTGAGCAGCACATGGAGACACTTTCTATTAGATTTGATGGCTACTGGTAGATGGAATGGAGGGATTGGTAAGTTTTAAAAGTAAGCGGGTTCACTTTGATACAATTATTAGTTTTGAAGGTACATTATAAATTGAGTGAAAGTTCGATGAAGTAAAATGTAATTAACGCTGGCTATCTCTATCCTCTTTGTGACCGATTGGGCAGGATAAAGAGGGCTGCCCAGTAAGTTTGCACATCAAATAAGATTGCGTGCATGTTTAAGATAATGCTTAAGATAGCTAGATTGGCTCATCAGTCTAGCTAGAAACACTTTCCAAAGCCAAAACAAGAAATTATTGTAATGCCCTGACCCGAGATGCTGGATATTCTATAATGAAAACAACATCAATGTTACAGAGTCTCGAATGAAATCGGAATTATCATTTTAAAGATTTTGGATTAGAGAGTTGTCATGAGACCATCGCGCTAAATTCTGTCCAAGTGATCGAGTAGTGTCCAGAATTTAGTCAGGTCGCACGAGCCAACATCATCTGAGCTGTGCGTAGAATAATGACATTGTTATTCGATTAAACAAGTTCTCCCAAGTCAACGACGTGCAAGAGTCGGCGTGATTATGAGAAGATGGCATAAATATCGATCGTGTGAGCCTTCATGTGAATAGGGACGCACCTACACTTACCGCTGTTTAGAAAGTGACATGAGATGAGAATTTTATAAATCGTAATAAGATAGTTTATGAATAATAATGAGATAGTTTGAATTGAGTAATTTTTAAATTTTGAAAAATGAGAGAAAAAAAGTTAAATTTTATAAAATATTATAAAATTTTATAAAAATTTGAGTAAAAAATATTATAAAATTAAAATATTGTAATAATATAGTTTTATAATATTGTTTTTATTTAAGGATTTGAAATTTTTTTTTTATTATTTGAAAGTTTGAAAAAGTTGTAAGAATTAGTTTGAAAAAATTATAATATGTTGAGAGGATAAAGGATTAGTTCCATGAGTACTTTGTACAAAGTCATTTGTTCATTTATAGGCTCAAATTCACCAAAAATATACAGCCCAACTATGAAGCCTTAATTACATCGAAGATAAAACATTATCTTTTTTTGGGGCTTTGTTAAGCAAGTGGCGTGTATTTCTATCCTTAATCATCGAACAATAAGGGTGCTCTTTTAATCATGTTTTTAAAGATTACTTCAGCACAATCCTACTTCCTTTTAAAAAATAAAAAATAAATGCTAAAAGGAACATTCCCTGTTCAGATATTTTCATGACCAAATAATTAATAAAGACACTTCATTTAAAGAAACTATGTTTTTATGTAAACCCCACAAAAGCCAAATTTAAAATCTAAATTGTAACTAGATCAAAGAAAGGAACATTTTATTTAGGTGAATTTCTTTAGGCCTTAAAACACGTCGTGAAATTTTAAAAAGATTTCACAAATCGAGCGATCAATTAGGATTTAGTCCATTAGTATAGTCAGATCCCGATCTATGACTTTGATGATGAAGTTGCTTTTTACTAATTAAGCCACTTAGGAATATAAGTTTACAAAACGAATTGCACCATTAGACTTATATGAATATTTAAAATTTTAGGGTGCAATAAAAGAATTTTGAGTTTCTGATGTGAATAGTGAATAGGAGTGTCTTTCTATTTAATTAAGATACTTAGGAGTAGAATTTCGAGAAACGTATTAGATTCATAGGAAAATTTAAGATTCTATATTGCAATAAAAAGTTTTGAGAATTTTTGGGTAAATAGTAACACCAGGGAGAGTGCTACGCGACAACTGGTTCAAACAGTTGTCAAATCGTCATGTAGAATGTCCAAATCCATTAAGGATCACTAGGATTTTTTTTTTTAACACATGGCACGATCCTAGCCACACATGAATAGTGTTAGGACACATGTCAAGTGGAGGACAAATGTGATGAAATGGAGTGTGATTCAAGCAATGCTACCATGCCTCTTACACCAAACACTATTCCATTCAACCAAAAGAGGGCTTCAACTATAATGAAATCCCAAACCATTAGAATCCAACAGAAATCATAAATACCATGTGATGGTTGAAACTCAATCACTTGGCTTTGATTAAGTGTTTTATCACTTGGTTAAATCATTTTCTCATGTAATTAACCAACTCAATTACACACTTCTACACCCTTAACCACTCCCTTACACCTTGGTAATTTCATTTAATCAAGAAAAGTTTGATTTAAACTAAGCAAGGACTGAAACCCTAACTAAACCCAAACTAGATCCCATTCGATTAGCCCCACTTAGTCCGAAACCACCCCTTTCGGCCAATCTTCTTGGAAACGTTTCCTCACTCTAACAAGGTCATACTTAGGGTGTCATGCAACCTAATGATTGACCACAAATAGTGGCTTGATGGCAAGCCAAACGAACCCCCCATCAGCCCCCTCACTCTGTCGATTCGATTAGTCCTAAAAAAGTGGCATCAGCTTCTGACTTTGAAAATTGGAAGCGGACAAGTGAGTAGTTGAATATTAGACAGGTGGCTAGTCGACATGCCCAAAAGGACTCAGCTTAAAGAGGACCATAGGCCACAGAAAATAACTATACACGAGCTCGAGTGCAAGCTAAAGTTCCAGTTGTTCCGACTATCAGCTACCTCTCTGACTACCGGAAGTAGAAGGGCATACTCTAATCCAGTGATCAAAACGAACGAGATTAGTTGAATGACTAGCTGACTTGACATGGCGAGTGCTTATTCAGAAAGTGATTCATCCAATAGAAAATTAGCTGCTATGCAGTCCTCTGTCCTACACCATTTCAACAGCCACCCTCTCATCCAAAGGTCATTCAAGCAACCCCATGTTAGCCCTTCCTTATACCCCACTCATGTAACACCCAGTCTAATTACCCATTAGGATTAACCCTTAATCTCCATTAAAATAAGTTTATAATACTATATTATATTTTGGTCTTATTATATATTGTTTTAGCAGGAGAATTATTATTATAATTTTATTATTATTCTAATTTTTTATCTTTGGGAGTTAGTTATTTGACCCATTAAACTATGGCACTTAGTGTCATTAGTGGTTAACATTGAGGGTTAACCTTGAGCAGTTTAGTAAGCAAGCCCATTAGTGCTCCACTGAAAGCCCTTAAACCTTTAGAATGTTATGGGCCAAGACTTAGAAACCTTATAAGAGTTTAAGTCTTGGTGGGTTGGCCTTAGAAAGACTTGGTCCAAGTGTGAGGAAGGCATAAAGCCTTTTGGGCCTAATGTGGTGTTAGCTTTGACCCAAAGCCCATTTACGTTAAGGCAAGCCTTTCAAGCCCCTTTGTTGTGGATCTTGAGGCCTCTCATGACCTCTTAAAAATCTGGACCCAAAGCCTCCCATCAACCAACACCCAAAGCCCATGAATCATGCAATTCACTCTCTTGCATTTTCACACTTTTAATTGAAGCCCCACATACATCATATCATTGGTTTTCTCAAGCCTGTATTGTGCCCCACACCCTTAAGGAATTATATTGACCCAAAATTAAGTTTTGAACTTGTGTTAAGAACATTGATCAACTTACCCATGATTAGTGATCTCTAAAACCATGTTTTAAGCTTAATTTCCTTTTTAATTATTTCTCACATTTTTTATCTGAAATTTTTTTGTTTTATTATTCAATTTCATCATTCTTAGTTCATATTAGAACCCTAGATAAATCTCCAAATATGTTATTAAAAGTAATGACATGTCAAAATCCTAAATCCACACCAATCGACACCCATGTGTGCCCTTGTGTGCAATTGACTAAACAATCCCTAGCCCAAACGTTTTGTGCCTTTTTCTCAAGAGTATTATTTTATTTTACCACCTCAAAATACCTTTCTCAAGGTAGAGCTAGTGGTGGACAAAATTGGTTCCAAGAACCAAACCAAAAAGCCAAAACCAAATACACCTAAACACTAGTTGGATGGAAACCGAATGGCTTGTGTTTTGGTTGCAATTCTCCTCATGGATGAACCACCACCTCATGCTACCTCCCTTCTCCTCCAATCCCCAAGAGCCCTTCCAATCATTATGGTGAACCTTGACTCCAAGCCACCTTAAATAGAGCCAAAACCAATTGACTTTTTATGCAAAACACCACTCGGCAACCACCTCCATTTCACCCTCTTCTTTGAGTTGCCCATGTATGATCACTTGGCAGCCAACCAAGCATCACTCCTTCACCTAAAAAGCCATCAAACTATAGACTTTTGACCTGCAGAAAATAAAATCAAAGAAGATGAGACAACGTAATAGTAAGAACTACCCAGTTTATTTTTCAAAACCCCTACCAAACGCATCATGGCATGGCACAATGCCTTGGTTTTTTTTTTCTTTCTACACCACGACAGCCCTACACCCCTAGCCTCCTTGCAACACTTGACTTGATGAGATCATGGTGGTTTCTAGGGCACTATTCACTACACAAGGATGACACACAACCGGCTTGGTCGCACTAATCATCCCCCACCCATTTCACCCAATCACCATGAACCATGGTCGGCGTCACCTCCCCTCTTGAACATTATAAAAACTCCCTCCACTCCCTCACTTCTTCCACACCTCTTCTCCAAACTCCTCACTAGTTCTTGAGAGCTCTTCTCCCCTTAGTGTGCAAGAGAGTGTAAACCAAGTGTTCTTGGGAAGTTTGTTGAGAGTTCTTGTGTTGGGAGCTTTAGACGGCCATGAAAATTGTAATTTTTCTTCCCCTAGATCTTAATTTACATTTCAAGTTGTGCTTTTAAGTGTTGAAGTGAATTTTGGTTGAGTTTAGAAAAGGTTACTATGCTTAATTCAAAATCAAGTTCATTAAGGATGGATTAAGTGTTTAAATTGTTTTAAGTAGACATTTTAGCTATTAGTGAGATATTCTAGCCTTAGAAAAATATCTCATTTTAGTTCGCACTTATTTACCCTTTGCTTTATGTTACGCGACATAACTATAAGTTAACCTCTAACTTTGTCTTGGGATATTTATGCTTGTATGGTGGTAAGACTGCCATTGTTTATTTTCATGTCACTTATTCTTACTGTAATTGTTGTAATATATCATATGCCATGTTATCAGTTATCTATTACACATTTATTTGTTACACAAATGCCATGTCACCCATTATTGTTACACGATTATCTATTGCACTTTTATCTATTGCATGACTGCCATGTTAGTGTTACTTGCCACGAATGCCATGTTATCTGTTGCACTTTTATCTATTGTTGTTTTCTTAACATGGTGCATCATCTTACTTTACACAAAATTTTGAGAACTTTTGCATAAGTAGGAACTAGCTTAATAAATATGAAAAAAATGGAGGTTAATTTTTACCTGCTTGAGGTTCTCCAAGTATTCATTGCTAGGATCCAAAGTTCACATATTCAATTTTAAAGCTTGAGGAAATGGTACCTTAACTGGGCTCTTTATTACCTTGGCTTCCTTGGGCAACTCGGCACCACTATTGCTTTGATCCTATTCAACATCCTCTGACTTATCAGTTGCTAGATGTGTAAAGATTTGCCACTTGGTGTCACAATGGCATTAAAATCCTTCAAAGTTTATTGCGCCATATGTTGATCTTAGGGTACGGATTGAACTTGAGAATGGAACTTGCCACGGTCATTCACACTCAAGGAGCTCATCAACTTGGATACATGGCACTTTATCTCATTGTTTTCTTCAACAACCTGCATAATCAAATACTCAAATTTTTGATTAGTTTTACCCTCTGCCTCAATAAAAACATGTAAAGTATTTTCTAAGGGGTTCCTAGAAGAAGAAGATGCACGAAACGGTGCAAGGTAAGCTCTTGGTGGCTGTACAAGCTGCTAGTTTTCAGATTTCCAGCTAAAACAAGGGTGATTACGCCACCTTGAATTGTAGGTATCAAAGAAAGGTGTAAAAGACTTCTTGTACATACCTAAGGCATTACATTGTTCCTCATACATTCCCCTCATTTCAGCAAATGTGGGGCACTCTTGAGTTAGGTGATCTACCCCACCACACACAAAATACGGTCCAAAGGACTCTACACAAGTAGCCATGTCTGTTGGCTTTAAGTCCTTAGTTTTTAACACCCTAATAAGCATCTCCACCTTAGTTTTTATGTTATCCTCTTCCCTAAGATGGTAAATGCCATCACTGTTTGGATTTTTAGCAGGCCGTGACCTATTTGTACTCTCAATAGCACTAGGTCCAGTCCAAGTGTGAGCTTTTTCAGTAAGGTCATTGAGATATTCTATTGCCTCATCTAGATCTTTTTACAAAAACTCACCATTACACATCATCTCTATAAATCAATTCACTCTAGGTGTAAGTCCCTCATAGAAATAACTAACTAAGCTCCAGTTCTCATAGCCATGGTGAGGATGCATACTCAACAACTCCTTAAATATCTCCCAAGCCTGATAGAAATTCTCACTATCCTTTTGTGCAATGGTGGAGATCTGCCTCTTCAAAGCATTGATCTTATGTTGGGGAAAGTATTTGTTAAAAAAGACCTGTGTCATCTCATTCCATGATCCTATTGATCGTGATCTTAGTGAGTACAACTAACTCTTTGCTCTATCATTCAATGAGAAATGAAAGAACTTAAGTTTCACAACATCATCTGTAGCATTATGACTATGAAAAGTCGCAACTACTTCGTCAAACTCTCTAATGTGCAAATAAGGATTTTCATTCTCTAAACCATGAAAGGCGGGGAAGTAGCTGTATCATCCCTGTTTTAAAATCAAGTTGAAGAGTATTGGCTGGAAACAAGATGCATGATGGTGTGGCTGTGCATGTAGGGTGGAGGTAATCCTGAAGATTTCTAGTGGGTTGATATTTGTGTTTACTCATTTTTTTGGGACTAGATGGATTGTCAAATAAAGGATTTAAAAAAATTGATTCTAACTTTAGCACATAAGCCTACAAGCAAATCTACCCAAGGCGTCTCTATATCTGTGCATGCAAGGTAAAAAAACAATATTAAAAACTAAAAATACTATGAAAACAAAAGAAAAAAAATGCATCAAGCTTAAATAGGGAACGAAGTTACTACCTTTACAAATTGTTGAAGTAAAGTATGCCTTGTATCGAATCTTACACTATACTCCCCGACAACAGAGCCAAAATTTGATTACACCCAAACTATTACGCGATAGTATAGTATAGTTCAGGGTGTCGATTCACTGGGAGTCGGAAGAAACACTACAAGATGCAAGCTTAAGAGAAAATATTAAATGACAATATGACAAGAATATGAAAATTTAACCTAAAGCATGCAATTAAAATGAGATTAAGGTACGGATAAAAAGGAGCTTCCATCAACCGGATCCAATACTCTGACTTTTTCAATCCAAACTATATACACTATTAAGAATTATAGCACCAAATTTCTAATTGGAAGATATGACATTATTTTCATCTACTTTCTCAAATTTAATTTTATAATTTATTCTCCCTTTACAAACCACAGTTTTCATATATAAAAATGAATATCAGATCCAAAGATGACAATATGTTCACGAACAACAGTGTATCAAAAGATCACATCAATGACATGAAAAACAACTGTTTAAGTCGCAATCCTATTTTTATAATCCTATAGCTCAATGAAATCAAACCATAGCAAGATTTCATATAATTGTCTAAAACTTATAAAAATCCAAAACAAATAGAGAATTCAATTCTTGAATCTTAAACAATAAAAATTAATCTATGAATTGAAATAAAATCAAAACATTTTTACCAATCAATTTCTACCATAGGCTTTACTCAAGATTTAGTTATCCATGGAAGAACTAAAAAATAAAAATGGTTTTTTTTCTATTCTCCAAAACTATGCCATCCCCCCTTCAAAAATATCCTCCAATGATATGCTTCTCTCAAGTATAAAAGAAACCCTAACGTTTTTCTAATTCCAGCATAAAAAGTGTTCTAACTTTAAGGACTCATATTAGTAGCCACATACGTTCTTTAGGTGTTAGAATTTATACTGATACGAAGTTGTAGCCCTTTAAGATAGCTTTCCAATGCATCAAGAATCACATCAATTGGATGTGTGAGTAGAATGTTATGGTCAAAACCCTAAGGTATGTTCAGACTATCTCCTAGCGTGTTTCAGACTTCTTGTAGTTTCCTTTTGGGATTTGTTTCTTTTCTTCTTGATCCGAATTACTCTCAAACCCACCTTATTTGAAGTTATCATTTATTTGATATTTTGGAAAATTATCCCAACGTTAACGTCTTCTCATGTTGAAGCATTCTTACTTTGCTGAAAGTCTACATGTCTATCCATATTGGTAGTCAGCTCACGTTGAAAATGAAGAGTCCTTATTACTTGAAAGGCTTGCTCAATTCAAAAGTCATGTTTCATTGAAAACTCTTGGGAATTATACCAATTCAAAATATCCTTTGAATTTGACTAGACTTTAGCTCTATTTTTTATAGATTTTGAAATTAAACATAAAAATGTGCTTAGGAGTATCCAAAGTAAATAGAACTAAATTCAAAAATATAAATTAACTCCTATAATTTCTATTCACATTTTAGCATTCTAGTCCAATAATTGGATATTTAAAGGGCACTTTCGTACACTCATCAGGTAGTTAAGAGGGGATCCCTACACAATTGCCCCTGCGCACCACATCAAGAAGGACCGCCATTGGAGGAATTCAGGACCATCACGGGAGGACTCACCGATGGGGGCACAAGCTCATCTAGTCAGAAGGTGCATGTCAGGCAAGCACCATACCAAGAATTTTACTCGGTCGAATACCGCTCCACCAAGTATAGGAGAAGCGAACCAGCCCCCGTCATCTCCTTTGGAGAAGACAACGAGGAGGGGGTCCTCAATCCACACGAAGATGCCCTGGTGGTGATTATGCTGGTGACCAACTTCACCACTAGGAGGATCCTTGTCGACAATGGCAACTCCTCAAACATCCTTTTCTGGGAAGCCTTTACATTGATGAGCTTAGATACCGCCTGACTCCAACCAACTCCCATGCCACTAAAGGGTTTCTCTGGTGACATAGTCCAACTGGTCGGAACCACCACACTGTCTCTCTTAGCGAGTAGCACCATAATAGTACAAAGCCATAATTGATAGAACTACCCTCAACAACTTAAGGGTGGTGACATCGACCTATCATTTGAAGATGAAGCTTTCGACCCCTCGAGGAGTGGGCAAAATTTGAGGAGAGCAGGTCCTGGCATAGGAGTGTTACATGCAGGAATTGAAGCCAAGGGATGGCAGGGTGCATGTGGTCAACACCCCGGGCGATGACCACGTTCTCCTGGCCCTGCCCGAACACACCACAGTAGATAGAGAGATTTGAGATGAACATGCGCCACTAAAGTTAGTCCCCTTGAACCCGAATGAGTCACTGAAGTTAATCCCCTTGAAACCAAGTCGCCTGGAAGCCACGACCAGGATTTGCAGTGGGATGACACTCAAAATGAGGCGCGCCATGTAGTAGCTCCTCGTGGAACACCAAGATCTCTTTGCTTGGAATCGACCCAGAGATCATGCAACACCACTTGAGTGTGGACCCAAAATTCAAGGGAGTAAGGAAGAAATGCTGAAACTTTAGCACTGAGAAGAATACTACCATCGCTGCAAAAGTCAACTGATTACTCGCGGTGGGCTTCCTACAGGAGGCACATTACCCAGACTGGCTATCCAACGTGGTGTTGGTGAAGAAGCAAAATGGTAAGTGGAGAATGTGTGTTGATTTCACCGACTTAAATAAAACTTGCCCTAAAGACAGCTCAGCTTTATGGACCCCTACTCTGGGTGCAACCAAATTCACATGAACCTAGACGATGAAAAAAAGACTTCGTTCATCACCAATCAAGAATTATTTTGTGGAAGATGTCAAGACACCTACAGATGCATTTGATTTATTAACTTAGTGGAAGGTTAATAGCTTGGGATGTGTTAGCCATTCCTATCACTATGGGTGCATGTGGTCAACACCCCGGGTGATGACCACGTTCTCCTGCCCCTGCCCAACACACCACAATAGATAGAGAGATTCGAGATGAACATCCGCCACTAAAGTTAGTCCCCTTGAACCCGAATGAATCACTGAAGTTAATCCCCTTGAAACCAAGTCGCCCGGAAGCCACGACCAGGATTTGCAGTGGGATGACACTCAAAATGAGGCGCGCCATGTAGTAGCTCCTCGTGGAACACCAAGATCTCTTTGCTTGGAATCGACCCAGAGATCATGCAACACCACTTGAGTGTGGACCCAAAAGTCAAGGGAGTAAGGAAGAAATGCTGAAACTTTGCACTGAGAAGAATATTGCCATTGCTGCAAAAGTCGACTGATTACTCGCGGTGGGCTTCCTACAGGAGGCACATTACCCAGACTGGCTATCCAACGTGGTGTTGGTGAAGAAGCAAAATGGTAAGTGGAGAATGTGTGTTG
>QEOT01002190.1:1558-19986 GCA_003123785.1 Pterocarya stenoptera | reverse complement strand
ACCAAGATTATTGGAGTATAGTGGGTGATAGAGTTGTGGAAGTAGTTCTGGACTTCTTGAATTCTGGTATTTTGGTTTTGATTCCTAAGATGGATAGACCTAAAACTGTTAGGGATTTTAGACCGATTAGTTTATGTAATGTGATTTATAAACTAATGGCTAAGACACTAGCAAACAAGTTAAAAAAAGATTTTACCTGAGATTATTTCTTACAATCAAAGTGCCTTCATTCCAGGTCATTTAATTTCTGATAACATTATGATTACTTATGAGGCTATTCATACAATGAGAACCAAATTAAAGATGAAAAGAGGGAGTGTGGCTATTAAATTGGACATGTCTATGACATATGATAGGGTGGAATGGCCTTATTTAAAAGTTGTTATGTTAGGAATGGGTTTCAACAAGAAATGGGTTGACATAATTATGGTCTGTGTTTCTACTTTTAAGTATTCAATTTTAGTGAATGGCCATAGCAGCAATTTGATACACCATTCTAGAGGTTTGAGGCGAGGGGATTCACTATCCCCTTATCTCTTCTTATTATGTGTAGAAGGTCTATCTTCAATGTTACATAATGCTGAGGTAAGAGGGGTCCTAAAAGGGGTGGAGGTTGGTAAGGGGGGCATTAGTATTAATCACTTGCTATTTGCCGATGATTGCTTGATCTTTTTTAAGGTTGAAATGGATCAATGGTTAGCTTTGGAAGGTCTTTTGCATACCGATGAAATTGCTTCTAGTCAGAAATTAAACTTGGAAAAAACTTTTTTGTTTTTTAGTTCAAACACAAAAAGGGAGGTGTATGAGGGTTTAGCTCAGATTGTTGGGGCTCGAATTTGTGGAGATGCTAAAAAATATCTAGGGCTGCCCCGACGGTGGGTAGATCTAGATATAAAGCTTTTAGTAGCATCATTGAGAGAGTGAAGAAGCAAATCAATAATTGGCATAATAATTTTCTTTCTCAGGCTGGTAGGAAAGTACTAATAAAATTTGTTTTGTAAGCATTACCTACATAAGTTATGAGTGTTTTCAAGTTACCCTTGAAGCTGTGTTCACAGATTTCCCAATTGATTGCCAGATTTTTGGTGGGATCAAATGATAAACCAACACAAGATTCAATGGAAATAGTGGAATAAGGTCAGTTTATCTAAGGATTGTGGGGTATGGGGTTTCGAGATATGGTCATCTTTGATTAGGCTTTATTAGCGAAATAATATTGGAGACTTTTGACCAAGCCTTCTTCTCTGGTTTCTAGAATAATGAAAGATAAATATTATAAAAGTGGGGATATTCTAAGTGCAAAAACTGGTACTGCCTCTTCTTTGATTTGGAGGAGTAGTAATGGTGCTACTAGGTTAGTGAAGGATGGTATATGCTAGAGTGTGGGTAATGGTCAAAAAATAAGGATTTGGTTGGACAAGTGGCTGCCAATCCCTAACACTCATATGGTTCAGTCACCTATTTTGTTTACAGAGGGAGGATACAGTGGACAAATTACTTCTACCTGGAGGTTCTTGGAATGTCTCCCTTCTTGATGAGGTTTTTTTGGTGGAAGAAGCTAAAGTGATTAAAAGTTTGACTGTGAGTAGGAGGGGTTTTGAGGATACGCTGTATTGGGGTCCTACTAACAATGGCATGTTTTCTATTAAATCTGCCTATCATTTGTAATGCCAAAGAAAACAAAATTTAAGGGGTGAGTGTTTTGATCAGCAACACTTTTCTAAGCTTTGGAATAAGGTATGGGCTTTAAAGGTTCCAAATGCAGTTAAAGTTTTTATGTGGAGGGCAGTCAATGAGGCTCTTCCTACTAGAAGCAATCTTTATAGGAGGAAGATTACTGAGAATGCAGCTTGCCCTATTTGTAACCAGCAAGTTGAGACAAGTAACCATGTCTTGTGGTCTTGTGGGGCTGCGATGGATGTCTAGGCTTATTCAGAGAGTTTTCTTCAGAAATCTAAGACTATTGAGACTGATTTTGTTTACACTTGGAAACAGCTGTCTGAATGTCTAACTGTTTCTGAACTTCAACTTACAGCTTGTGTTTTTAGGAAGTTATGGCTAAGAAGGAATAGGTGGGTGTTTGAGGATCTATTTGATAATCCCAGGAAACTGTGACAGGGTGCAAGATTAGAACTGGATGCATTCCAAGCAGCTCAAGCTTCAACTCTTATGATTAGTGAAGGTCAGACTGAGTGTAAAAGATTTGTCAAGTGGTGCAGACCAGAAAGAGATTGGATAAAAGTCAATTGGGATGCAGCCTTTCATGACAACAGTAAGAGGATGGGAAGGGGATGTGTTTTCAGATATCACAATGGGGAGTTATTAGCAGCAGCAGCTTGGTCTAAAGGTGTTATTGCTTCTCCTTTACATGCTGAAGCTGTGGCTTTAGAAAAGGCTACTGATTTGTGTGTTGAGCTAGGGTTTAATAAGGTAGTGTTTGAAGGGAATTCATTTTCTTTGGTTACTGATATTTTGAATACTTCAGAGAATTGCTCGTGGTATGGCCAAATTGTAGAAGATTTGAAGGTAGTTTTTGGACAGCCACCTCGAAGGAAGCTCTAGTTTGTTCCACGGCAAGGAAACCAAGTGGCTCACATTCTAGCCAAGTTGGCCTTACAAAGTAATGAGGAAATTGTTTGGATTGAAGAAGGACCTACTGGAATTCTGCATTTTGTTGTACATGATCAAATGGTTTTCATTATTGATTAATGAGATGAATGTTTTTCTTTCAAAAAAAATTTTTTTTTTGTTAAGATACCTAGTAGAAGCCGAATATTGGCTAATGGGTTGAGGATGAAATAGAGTAATAATGCAAGGAAGAAGATAGAGGAATATTGGATTGTATTAGCTAACCACACTAGAATCCACACTAGAATATTGGATTGACAAATTCTCCAAGGATCAAAAGACCCCGCACTACATTGCAGTTCTCTGTCATATACCCAACCTCTAACAAACTCAGGAAAAAACTCTAAACTGACCACTGTTCACATAAATTAAAAGACAAAATTGAAAACGCACCGTTTTAGTGTAAACACTAAAACGCTGCGTACTACAAGCAGGTGCAACACTTAGCCAAATAACTCTATTTCCCTACATGGCACGTATGGAGGGGGAGGTTTTTTATTGGAAAAAAATTGTGCAAAGTGTTAAAGCCTCTATGGTAGAGCTTTCAATTTCTTTACGTAAACTGAAGAAATTAAATGGTAGGGACTTTCTGATTTTGCAGGAATTAAATTGTCCAATGATGACGATAATTAAAAAGGAAGTGAAGAAGATTGCTTGGGGTAAGCCAGATGTGGGGATAGTGAAATTGAATGTGGATGGAGGGTCATGTGGAAATCCGGGCTTGTCTGGAGGGGGTTGTGTTATTAGAGACCATCAAGGAAATGTAATTGTTGGTTTTGCTCATAGTTATGGGTATGCTACCAATCATATTTCTGAATGTCATGCTTTTCTTGATGGTTTGAAGTTGTGTTATCAACTTGGGTGGAGAGATTTTGTGATAGAGTCGGATTCGATGGTGATTGTGGGCTGGTTTCAGTCGGGGATATGCAAGTGTTGGTATTTTTGGAATTTTTGGGAAGAGGCAATTTTTTTATTTCGGGCGATGAATGTCTGTTGTGCGGCATGTTTTTCGTGAAGCAAACATAGTGGCTGATTTGCTTGCGAAGGAGGGGGTGCAGGGTCGTTCTTTGAATTTTTTGGGGGAGGATTTTAGAGAGAGGCGTTTTCTTGGGCTTGTTTGTACTGATAAATGGGGTCTCCCATATATTAGGGGCCATTAATGTGGTTTCTTTTTTGGGGTTATGTTGGGACATGATTTGTATATTTTTCATTTTTTTTGGTTAAGTCCTTGGTTTATTATGTATTCATCTGTCATAAGTGAGGGTTTTTTAATAAAATTTGAGAAAAGGTCACTCTTGGACATGTGATCTTCGACTCTTTATAAAAAAGAAAAAAAAAACTCTATTTCCCTATATTAAACTAACGGTGCATTTCCTTCGCTTAAGGCCCAAACGGTGCGCTTTGAAGAGGTCCTGTGCACTGCCGTTTTGAGTTCCCGATTACTTCTTCACTTCGTAAGCTTCCAGACTTCCAGTTCCAACTTCCTTCAGTTCACGTGTCTTCCATTTCTCTCCTAGGGTTCCAACAAAATTGTAGCTGTGTAGGGATTGAATGCATATTTGATGGCACAAAAAATATTGGGTGACGTGGGCAATTATTTACTGCACAAACTTGGATAACTCTTCCTGCATGTCATTTCTGATAAAATTTTGTTCTTAAAATATATAGAAAAATCATTCCACTGCCGAATATTTTTGCAAAAGAAGAAAGTAAGAAAGAAAGGAGCCAGTTTGCAAATCAATGGAAAAACAAATAAAAATCCATTTCTAGCCGCACGCAATATCCCTATTCACCCAACTGAGCCAACTCGCCATCATCCCAAAAGAAAGAATAGATCATGCATGCACAGCGGAATTGTCCTTGGATTATCAAACTTCCAGTTGACAACAGAATCCACAAGCAGATTCATGATAAACCGCTAAAGAAGCAATTTAAATACAATAGAATTCATATATCATGTAAAAACTTAAACCAACTTGCGTCCATTTCAAGGAATTTGCTCATCCACTCTAGATCTGAAGGCCCCAGCTCCTCCCTCGATCTATTAAAGAAGTCATCTCCATTGAAACTAGCCTTTGAGTTCTCATATCCCTTGGAGGTGCCCTCTTCCCATCTATTGAGTATATTGCCCATCCCCATTCCATTGTTCTGATGATGATCAATTTGCACTCTGAGAATTTTGTTTTGTTTCTCCTTTTGCTTTATTTTCTTACTCAAACGAGAATTCCAGTAATTCTTAATCTCATTATCAGTTCGACCCGGTAGTCTTCCAGCAATCAAAGACCACCTAAATGATCACCAAATTAGTTAACTTTAAAACGTCGCAAGCAAATATATAATCAATTAAATTGCATATAAGGATAGTATAACTTATAAAAATTCTTCTTATAAGTTACTATTCACCACTCCATATCTCACTTTATGAAAAACACCCCCACATGTTATTAAAAAGTTATATATGTAAAATGTGGAAGTGCATATAGTGGCTGATGCATAGCAGATAAACAAGAGACGTGCCTGTTTCCTAGGAGTTTATGAAGCCTAACTATTAAATCCTCTTCTTGGTCAGATATATTGCCCCTTTTAATATTAGGTCTAAGATAATTCATCCATCTCAGCCTGCAACTCTTCCCACATCGATTTAGACCTGAAACAAACCGGAACTGCTCCATCAAAACGATAAGAGAATGATTAAGATCAGCTACCTGGAACCATTAACTCGAGAATTTTGGTATTAACTGTTAGAAATGTTATGTTTACCTGCTTTAGCTGCAACTATCTTCCACCTCTTTGGACCTTGGATTTCAATGACTCGAGCCAGCTTTTGGTCCTCTTCAGCTGTCCATGCTCCTCTATTACTATCTCTCTTGGTGCCAAGGGTGCTTGCCATTACTCCTTTTCTTGTATGCGAAAGCAAGGCTGGCAACTCTTACTCTTTTCGGAGAGGCAGAGTGATTTTTCCTAGTGCTTGCAAAGTGTACCTATGTAGTAGTAGATCGTCATGAGAATTGCGTCCTTTATTATATCTAGCTACCTTTGTTCCGGAAGAATACAAACAGTAGGTAAACCATTTATGGAAGAGCGTGAGGCGGTTTGAGGCTAGAAATAATTTCTTAAGAGATGCGTGCTGTGATGATTGAAGGATGAGAATTAATAGTATATGAACATTTGTACGATTGACTGAGCCCGCATGGTGACTTTACTGATTGTTCTTGGACCACCAATGTGGCATACATGATGAATATAGAAAACAAAATTATAATACAGGTCAATGGCTGTTGTTATCCGGTTCAAGAAAATATTTGAACACACTAATGATCCCCTTTTCTGCTTCCAGAAAGGAAATGGAAAAAGATAAATTCTTAGGGTTATTGCATGTGATTTGTTCAGTTTTTAGCAGGGAATAGAATGATGACAACTAGAAAGAACTTGAAGCAAACTAGAGACACAAATCCAACAATATATATAGCAGTCTTGTTGTAATAATGAGTGACGTCTCGAGTATCATACCGAGAATAAAAAAGTATACTCAAAAGTTGGAAGCATTAGTAATTGCAATGATTATTTTAGATAGCGAATTCAGCGAAGATAAGGGTTGTGTCGATGCCCTTGTATACACGTGCACTTGCTCGTCGACTTTGACCAACTACTTTTTTTCTATTTTTTATTTTGGTCACGACTCTTACCTATACATTTTAAATTTTGAGTTTTTAATTTTAAATTTAACGTATGATTTTTTAAATTGAGCCAAATGTTTTAAAATCCTTTAAATATTTTCATGAGTCTAAAATTATTTTAATGAGATATTTTAATGTTATTGGATCAAGTTTAATTTTCAAGTAGCCTTTTTAATTTTGAAGTCCTGAAAATAATATAGTTTTAAAAAAATATATTTAAATGATTTTATATCTTTAGGAATATTTATTTGATATTCATCATTTTATATTATAATAAAAAATATTATTTTGGATCAAGAAACAAAGTTGAGCGTTCTCTCTTATTTCTCCATGTTTAATCTCCACGTACCCTTGGATTAACATTAGACATAAATATAGGGTTAGGATCTATTTGCACCCAAACCCTAATCCTTCTTCTTTCCTCTCTCTTCTTTTTCCCCCTCCCTCCATGCTTTGTCTCCCTCTTGCAACCCCCCAACACTCCTCCTTGCAAGCCAGCAAGTGTCGTCGCCGCCAACAGCACCACCTCCACCATCGTGCCTAGCCGACAACAACCCTTCCTACCCTCTGGGCTTCACCATCATCTCGTGAATCTCTCTCTCCCTTTCTTTTGTTCTCTTTTCTGCCCCTCTCTCAATTAGGGCTCTACCGTCAACCACTAGCTACTGCCACCACGAGCCACCAAGAAGAAAATGAGACCACTTGTAACATCCCGTATTTTAGTGTATTTTAATGAATGATTATTTTAATTAATTTAATGATTGATTCTCTAGTTTTAGAATTTTGGGAGTTTTATAATATTATTTTATAATATTTTAAGTTGTGAAAATTATTTTATTAGGCTTCCTTGTTAATTATTGTTTTGGATTTAAATTGATCTTTAATTTAAATTGACTTGTTTATGGGTTTTAAAATTATTATTGTTTTATTTAAAGTATCTCACTGCGTTTGATTTATTTTAATTAGTGCTCTGCAATTTAATTGCTTTTTATTTTAAAAAATGTTATTGTTGGAGTTTAATATTTTATTTAATTAGTTTTAAGTTTAAAATGATTTATTTAATTTACTGTTTTAAAAATAATATTTTTGAGGATCAGTTGTGACTCGAAAGTTGTGAGAATTGGACCTCATTTCTTTTTCCCCATCTTTTCTTTTCCTCTTTTCTTTTTCTTCTTTTTCCTTCTCTTTCTCCCGTTCGGACCGCCCAGCTCGCACCCTCTCTCTCTCCTCTCTCACATCCAGTCGGGTTTGCCCTTGCCGTCGCCGTTGCCGATCGCTGTGGTCGACACCGCTGGTGCCGTTCGATCCCTCAGCCACCGGCGACCTCACCCATAAATTTTCAGGCCGGCTAACGCCGCCGTTAGCTGCCAGTAGCCGTGCGAAGCCGTAGGTTTCTCCTTGCCGTTCCGCCGCCGTCCGGCCACCATTGGCCACCATTTCTTTACCACTTCATCATCAACACCTTGCCATCCTAATCGACCCATTTTTTACCCCGATCCGTCGCCGGAGCCACCCCTACGAACACCCTCTCCGATTTGAACTTTGTGGCCTTAAACCGCCGTTTCGGCTGCCACCCACGGCCAACTTTCGATACCATTAACTTCACCGACCTCATTAAGCCCTACCCTATCAATTTCAAGTCTTCGTTTGACTCCTTTAGAATTTGGGTTTACAATGTATTCGGCCACAGTGTTTTTACACTGTGGAGTTGCTGTTTTGGTGCTTCCAGTTCCTCCGTAATCCTCCTAAATTATTATCAAGCGCTATAAGTATTTTTGCAAAAGACTTTTAAGACTTTAATATATTTTTGCACTAACTTGTTTTATAAACTGTGTTTTGGTTATCTGTTGGTACTGATAACTGTTGGATTGTTGGTAAATGATTGCTTTCATGGCATTGTGCACGCATGCTTGAGTGTGTGTGATATGAGAAATTGTATTTAAGGATTTTCGGGTGCGTGTCTATCACCCCCAAGCCGAGATGGGATATTATCTCGGTGGAGCTCTTCTGGACACTCGGGAGCGGAATATACTGAGTGTCGTCCCCTAGGGCTTTTGCCCAGGACTTGGACGGGATGGTAGCGCTCTCAATCCGACTCCGTGACTCCTCGGGCTGGCGGGGGTCAGAGGATGCCTGGCTATGTACACGGTGGGCGCGGAACTGGGCATCACTCATGTATCACTTGCGCGGTCGTTACCCGTGGGGTGAAGATGGGAAGCCAGAGTATGTGGATGGTCCCTAGGGGAGACCATGATGCATACGTTTAAAAATTGGAATTAATGTAATTATTCCTGAATTTTTATTTTGTGCCAAAAGGTGATTTTTGGCGTGCATGGAAAAATTATAATTTTCGAGAAATGGTGTTTTTTTCTCGGGTTTTACGTTTAGGCATTATGTACATGTATAGCGTTTGTTGTTTTAATATATTTATTGTCTTGGAGCATTTTAGATTTTACTTACCTGCGGTACCATCTTTTTGGTGCTGTAGATTTTGATGCAGGTTTTGAGGAGGCTGAGCCCGAAGATGCGGCTCCGCCTGAGAAGTAGGGACATTGGCTATATTTTGTGTTGAAGATTATTGCCGCTTTTGCTTATTATATTTAATTTGATTTGATGTTTGTTTTGTAAACAAAAAAATCGTATTATGTTGACATGTGGATTTTTAGTACTCTGGTATTGTATTAAACTCTGGTACTTAGTTATTTGACTTAACATTTCCACTGCGTATTGTTTATTGTACACGTGTTGCATTGCACACACTCAGCACATGTCGATGGGGTGCGTGACTGTGTCGTCATCATCCCGGTATCTCAATTTTCGTGTGTGTCTGTACATGAAAGTTGGGGGCGCCACAGGTGGTATCAGAGTTGTTCGGCTCTAGGTAAAGCCACATGTCCCATAGGTGCAATACCAGAAAGTTTTAAAGTTGGCATTTGAAATGATTTAATTTAAAGTATGTTGTTCTTATAGAAAAGGGGCAGAAGTAATACTGCTCCAAGATTTCATCACATTTTCTTGAATGCTCTTCTTGAGCCTTCGTTTTGATTAGAATTTACAGCCGCACGCAAGGCTGCATGGCAGCTGCTGAAAATGTGGGTCGACGATTATTCATAGACCTCGTCTCGGTGGTGCCCCAGCCGCTTCCTGAATTGACGGTGTCTCATCATGTGCCAAAAAATAAAGATGATGAATTGTTCTTCCAGTTTTCTAAGGAGGAAATTCATAGATCGGCTGAACCTTTCAAGTTTTTTATTGTTCTGAAATTCCTCAGGGATCGTCCCTCCTTGGATGCCATCCGGGCATTTATTCAAAATCGATGGAATCTTGATGGCATCCCAGTAGTATCTACAATGAGACGTCCCAGAAACGTGTTCATACGAATGATTTCGGAAGAAGATTGCATGAAGGCATTATCACGTGAAGCTTGTGATATAGACGGGATACCTTATCGACCTTTCCATTGGACCCCAGAATTTAAAGAAGAAGAAGAGCCATCGATAGTGCCGGTATTGATAGTATTGCCTGGGTTGCCTCCCAATTTCTTTCATGAATCTTTTCTGAAAATCTTTATAGCGCCAATAGGAAGATTCATCAGACATGATAATCCTACTTGTTGTACGACTCGAACTGATGGTGCTCATATTTGCGTGGAGATGGATGCTGCCAAGGAGCCTCTATCACATTTTTGGATTGGGACTCCCGGGTTGGGAACTAGCCGTAAGCAAGAAATAACATATGAAACATTACCTGCTTTCTGTTCTTAGTGCAAAATACAGGGGCACAATTTACGGACATGTCGAGCTGGAAAAAAGATTGAAAGAAAAGAATGGGTTCGGGTTCAAGAACCTGTTGATGACGGAACTGCTGTGGAGGAACCAGTTATCGAAGAACCGATTGTTATGGTGGAAAAAGATGTCACTGGTAATAAAGAGAATGATGGAAATCAAGTTACAGGTGAAGAGCCAAATCCCTTGAGGGAGGAGATAGAATCGGAGAAAGATCTTGTTGTAATATCAGGTTTGGAGTTTTCTACGAAACAGAGGAAAAACAAGAATATGGCAGAAGGGAATGAAGAAACAGTGGAGAATTCCCCTCGGTTGAAGGAAGCTGAGTTTGACAGAGGTTGAAAATGTTTCTAGAATTGATAAGAATAATGATCAGAGGATGGAGGATCAATTACATGATGAGGGTTTCTTATTGGAAGAAGGGTCCATGTCTGATCCAGAGCCTGAATTCCATGCTAAAATATGTTCCCAGGATAAAGAATTTCATTCGGAATCAGAAGGGGAAGTGGGGAAGAGGAAATATCGTAAAAGGCATTTTGAAAAAATTAGAAGCTCTAAAAGGGTGATTACTCGTGCTACAAACATTTCTCAGTAACATGGTTAGTTTCCAAAGGTATACTAAGTATTAAGAAAAGGTTAGAAATGTTGATAATAGTTCAGGATTTGATTAATATACATAGGATTATGAGGGAATCACAAGTTGTAAATAATTCTAATACTGAGGAGTTTTTTAGAAATATCTGGGGAGTTGGAAAGGATGGGAGGGATGTGCTGGTTGTCCATATGGTTTTAGGTAGTATGGAGGAGAAATGCTGTAATAGTTATCTATATGTTTAGTCCAATTTTAGTTTGGAATATCCGAGGTCTTGGAACCTCTAGAAGCCGTTTAAAAAAAATGGTGATGCAGATGAATCCGAAAATTGTGGTTCTTATGAAGCCTTTTGCAGCTGAAGATAAAATACAAGGTTTGAAACAATCATTACGAATGGATAATTTTATCACAAATGAAAGAGAGAAAGGTAAAATTTGGGTCCTTTGGCAGGATGATATCTCTGTCCATCTGCTAGTTTGTAGAGAACAATTTATTTGCATTCAAGTGGAAGCTGAGAATGCAAGTTTTCTGTGTTGTTTTGTATATGCGAAGTGTATCATGAATGAAAGGAGAGATCTCTGGGAGCATTTGAACACTCAGTTAATTGGTAGTGATCCTTGTCTAATAATAGGGGATTTTAATATAATTAGAACTGATTCGGAACATAGGGGGGGTAGACAGAGGCCGAGAATAGCTATGGAGGAATTTAATTCCTGAATTGAGCAGTGCGGTTTGATTGAAATTAAATCTTTGGGGAGTAGGTTTTCTTGGTGCAATGGACAACGTGGTTTGTCAAGAAACTGGGCTAAATTAGATAGAGGTTTCATGAATGTGAGTTGTTTGGTCAGATTCCCTAATACAATAATTAGATATCTACCTCGTTCTACATCAGATCATGCACCCATGATCGTGTAATTTCAGTTGGATCCTTTCTCCTATGGGATAAAACCTTTTCATTTTCAACAAATGTGGACAGATCATATAGAGTTTCAACCTTTTGTGGAGAAAATTTGGCTGGAATTTGTGGGAGGATCGGGTCTTTTGAAATTAGCCTTAAAACTCAAGAAATTAAGAGGTGCTTTGAGAAATTGGAACAAACAGATTTTTGGTAGAACAGAAGCTCATATGCAGATTTTACAATCTCAAATTGATAATCTGGAATTGGATTTACAGCAGAATTGGGATCTAAACATTGAACAAGATCTTGTGATGAAGAATATCGAATTGGAAGTTTGGCGAAAACGGGAAGATATTAGGTTGGTGCAAATGGCTAAAATAAAATGGACAGTTGATGGGTATCAAAACTCAAAGTTTTTCCATGCATATTTATCTTACAAAAGAAAGAAGAAAGTTATGGAGATGAGATTGCAGGATGGTGTTTGTTTGCAATCACCGGAAGCACTACATCTAGAATCTATTAATTATTTTTCTTCTTTTTTGCAGAAGGAGCCTCTTGGAAATATTCCAGATTTATCCCAGATTATTTCGCCTATTATTACAGCAGAGGAGTGTGAATTGATATGCAAAATTCCTTCTTTGGAAGAGGTAAAATGTGCCTTGGATTCTATACCTTCTAATAGTGCTCCGAGACCGGATGGTTTTGGAGCGGGTTTTTTTAAACATTGTTGGGATTTTATTAAAAAAGATTGCATGGAAGCAATTGAAGATTTTTTTAAAGGTAAAAAATTGCCTAGATTTTATACTTCATCTTATGTTGTTTTAATACCAAAAATGGAAAGACCAACTGGTTTTGATAAATTCAGACCAATTAGTCTTTGTTCGGTTTTTTATAAAATTTGTTCCAAAGTAATTGTTAATCGTTTGGCTCCTTTGCTTCCAAAACTAATTTCTCTTGAACAAGGTGCTTTCATTCCAGGTAGAAGTATATATGAAAATATAAGCCTAACTCAGGAAATGGTGCATTCAATAAATAAAAAGATACATGGTGGAAATGTGGTTTTAAAATTAGATATGGCAAAAGCATATGATTGTGTTGTTTGGGATTTTTTGGTGATGGTGCTTATTGCTTTTGGTTTTTCTAAATCAGTTTGTGGATTGATTAAGGAATGCATAACTACGCCATGGTACTCTATTCTTATGAATGGGACTACAAAAGGTTTTTTTCAAGGTGGTAGAGGGTTGAGGCAAGGGGATCAATTATCCCCTTATTTGTTCATTATTTTGCAGGAACTTCTATCTCGGCTCATAAAGAAAGGTGTGGAAGAGAAGAGTTTTGGACAATTCACACAAGCTCGTGGTACAAATTTGATATCACATTTAATGTATGTGGATGATGTGGTTATTTTTACAAATGGAGGAAGAAATTCCATTAGAAATATACTTCATATTTTAGAGACATATGAGCATTGGACAGGGCAGTTAGTTAACAAAGAAAAAACTTCCATTTTCTTTTCAAATAAAATCTCCATAGCAAGGAAGAGGCATCTTAAGAGATTGACGGGGTTCTCGGAAGGTAATTTTCCATTTAAATATTTGGGGTGCCCTATTGTTTCCAGAAAACTGAAAATTATGGATTTGGAGGAGTTGGTAAGCAAGGTTAGGAATAAAATTAGTGGATGGAAGATGAAACTTTTATCTGCGGGAGGAAGAGTGATTTTGTTAAGACATGTTCTTGCAAGTATGGCGTTGCATTTTCTCGCAGTGTTAAAATTTCCAAAACAGGTTATCCTTTATTTAAATCATATTATGAGTTCTTTTTTTTTTTTGGGAGAGAGTGAGGGAAGAGAAAAAAGAAAATGGATATCTTGGAGTAATATTTGTAGACCTATTGAAGAAGGAGGTTTGGGAATTAGACCTTTTGAGGAAGTTCAACAAGCGCTTCAATGGAAATTTGCTTGGAAGATTATGCATGAAGATTCTCTTTGGGCAGATTTTTTTCGTAAGAAATATATTGGCAATAAACCTTTCATGTTAATTGGTAATCCTAAGGGGGCTAGCTTTTGGTGTATGATTGCTAAAAAGATACCCATGATACTCAATTATACTAAATGGAAAATTAGAGATGGGAATATTTTGTTTTGGTATGATAAGTGGTTGGAACATGAATCTTTTGCTGAAATACTGCCAGTAGTGAGTCAACCTCTTCTCAAAATTAAGGAATGTAAATTACAACACGGATGGGATATGGAAAAATTAGAAAGATTGGTGGGTACAGATTTTATAGAAAAAGTTCTAAATGTGTTAGCAAAAAGTAAAGAAGGAAGAGATGTTCTAATATGGACAAAAACAGAAGATGGATTATTCTCTACTAAATCAGCATGGGAATGCATAAGGGTAAGAAGTCCTATTCTAGAAGAGCATAAATGGATATGGAATAAATTACTCCCAAAAAAATTCTCAATATTTATGTGGAAAGCTTGGTATGGCGCTCTAGCGGTGGATGATAGAATTAAGAGGATTGGAATTCCTATAGTATCGAAATGCAACTGCTATAGACAAGGGCAGGAGGAAAATTTGAACCATGTCTTATTTGAGGGAGAATTTGCAGTGAAAGTTTGGGAAAAGTGTGGAAGGTTATTGGGTTTGCCGGTGGGTAGAACTTGGCGTGGGACTTGCCTGAGCTGGTTTAGAAGAGCTTCAAGTTACTCTCAAATAGGTGTACTAATTGGTTTATTACCTACTATTATTTCTTGGAAGCTATGGGGAAGAAGGTGTTCAGCTCGTATGGCAAATAATATGGAATCAGAAAATGTGGTGTGGCATTCTATCAAATACTGGGTAGGCATGATTAGCAATGGCATTTCAAAAATCAAAAAGTTTCAGCAGGCCGATTCTTACATATTACAGAGTCTGAATATTCAGCCTATTCCGATACAACAACAGCAAGTTAAATATGTTTCATGGTCCAAGCCTACCAATGGAAGAGTGAAGCTAAACACGGATGGAAGTACTATTGGAAACTCAGGAAATTCAGGGGCTGGTGGAGTGATTCGGGATGAGCAGGGACAAGTGTTGTTGGCTTTCTCTTTGAATATAGGAAATGGAGATAGTAACAGAGCAGAATTACGGGCTCTGTTGGAAGGCATTAAACGGTGTAGGCAATTACATTTGACAGTAGTGGATATAGAAATGGATTTGGAAGTGGTTCTCTCGTGGCTGAGGAAAAATCGGTGTGGAACATGGTATTTGGAAGATTATTGGGAGGAGATTCAAGAAATGTTGATGAGTATGGCTTATAAATTATCTCACATTTTCAGGGAGGGGAATTCGGTGGCTGATTGGTTAGCTAAAAGAGGAGTTACAAGTGATAATGCAGAATGGAGAAACAGAAGTGAGCTGCCGCATGCGCTGAGAGGTTTGATCAGAATTGATAAATGGGGATTACCGTCAATAAGAAGCAGAAGCAAGGTATAGCAGGGGTTTGACCTGTGCTATTGTAGCTATACTGCAGAAACCTGTTACATGGATGATTTATGTTTGTATCCTAATATTGCAGTAGAAGTATGTCGTATGTGTAGTATTGGCAAGATAAAACAAGGCGTTGTCGTTCTGTTTATTTTATAAGTCTGGTTTCGGGATGTTTAGTGGTTAGGAATGTGAGTATTATATAGGCTTGTTTAGTACCGTGTTTATATTTTCTTTGTAGTTTTTAGATGGTATTAGGGAGGATTTTATTATTTTCTCAAATACCAGTTTTTTGTAACCACGGTTTTCCTCCGCCACAAGTGAGGGATATATTAATAAACTTGGGACAGGGCTGCTATGTGGGTGGCTACTGGCTCTTCTATAAAAAAAAAAATGTTGTTCTTATTGGTTTTATTTATTTGAGTGTATACTACTTTGTTTACTTATTTATTTTATTCTGTTAGTTTATTTTAATTGTTTTATTTTATGGTTGGTTATTTTATTTGTTTTAATAATTTATTGTGTACTTCTTCATTGTTTTATTCATTTTATCGTATGTTATCTTATTTATGAAATTTTATTTTATTTGTGAGATTTTGTTTTATTTTGATTTATGTTGTTTGAGGTATGTTACTTTAATTGCTTCAATTTATTGTATGTTATTATACTTTGTTGGTTTTATTCTATTTTATTTCATGGCATTTTGTTGTATTTTAATTTATTTTACCATAATTAGATTTTAATCTGTTTGAGTTGAAAAGTGGGTTAAGGGCTACGCTATTTAGTGTAGTAAGCCTGAACTCTTAGTGATTGGTTTGTTTTAATATCAAGACTCGAAGGGAACGACATGGTCTTGGTGGACTTTATGGAGTAGAACTCAAGTTGTAGCTAAGGTGGGAATAGCTTTAGTTCGCCTAGGTTACTTGAGGTCTTAAGATCCGTAGAATTTGTGTTGAGTCTATGGAG
This sequence comes from Pterocarya stenoptera, assembly GCA_003123785.1. Taxonomy (NCBI): domain Eukaryota; kingdom Viridiplantae; phylum Streptophyta; class Magnoliopsida; order Fagales; family Juglandaceae; genus Pterocarya; species Pterocarya stenoptera. The sequence goes on along the minus strand of QEOT01002190.1, from coordinate 3,973 downwards.
TAGGAGGTTGTAAGTTCAACGAAATTCAAGAATAGATTTTATGAGAAGTTTTTAGCTAAGATTTGTGGTCCTATAGTTTTCAAGAAATAGGTTTATGAGATTTAAGGTGGTAGGTTCAACAAGCATTTGATGAATTAATTAAATTAGAAGTTTTAGATTTTGCCGACTCGAATAAGCAATTTAGTATCATTTGGAGTTTTAGAATTTTCCAAGATTTATAAGGTGAGTGCTTTAGATTTAAGGTCATCGATTTTGAAGATTTCGGGGAAATGATTCTTATCTTGTTCAAGATTTTAGAATTACAGATTTGAAGGATTGATTTGTAATAAGATTTAAGTTTTTAATTCCCCGAGCTTGGTGTGCTAGCTTGATTTATTTTGGAGACTGAATAGTCTGTTATCATTATAATGAGGTTGATCAGAGTTGAGTTACAGATATGGAAATGTTTCTTCAGGAGAGTACAAGTTCTAGTCTCATTTCTTTTGGCTTGGAAGAAGTGGTTGTGGTAGGTGTTGTAAAGAAGTCTTTACGACAGTATTAAGTTCAAGAGTTTTGGTGAGTTGATCGAGGTGTACAGTCGAAGCAAGTTACTCGATGGAATGATGATTGGCATTAATTGTTGTGATTACCTTAAGGAATTAATTATGACTTGAGGTCACATAGGAATTTAAATTTTTGAGGCTATATTTCCCTTTGTAGTTGAGCATTCCGTTGGAAGAATTAAGGACATTGTTATTTAATTTAAAGAGAAATTGGTGGGTCGCTATTTATGGTGTATGATAAAATCTTAGAAGTTGAAGCTTAGGCATCAGCGGTGATAACGTAATCAAGTATGTGAGTTAATAAAACATTAAGATCTATGGGTGTTGTGCAATAGTTTTTGGTGGATTGAAGATTTAAGTAGTATGGCTTGCCTTGAGGTTTAATAGTGTTGTGCTATTAAAGGAGATAGTTGTGCTATTACTAGCTTAATAGGAGTAGAAATAAGTAGGCGAGTTACTAAGAAGATTTCGTTAATGTTTTGGTGAAGTCAATGAGGGTTCGTAGTGAGTTTCGCCGTCGTTAGATTAGATAATATTCAGAATTTAGGTGGTAAGCTTCTGGGTTTAGGTTGTCAGGTAGAAGTTGATAAGTGTTCTTATTGGTTGACCGGGTTGGATTTGAGACTTTTAAAGTAAGTTCCTTATCTTAGTTGAGACGGGTGTATTTTGTGGTGATGCTATTTGTTGGGATTATGCTATTATTTGGTGGGATCAATTAGTAACCAATAGGAGGAGAAATTATGAGAGGCTTGGAGAGACGTGGGGAGAGTTGAAAGCTCTCATGAAGAGATTTGTAGCTAGCCACTACTATAGGGACCTTTACCAAAAGTTTCAAAATTTTATATAGGGGTCTAGGAGTGTAGAGGATTACCATAAGGAGATGGAAGTGGTGATGATTTAGGCTAATGTAGAGGAGGATCGGGAGGCCACCATGGCGAGATTTTTGAGTGGTTTGAATAAGGACATAGCCAATGTAATTGAATTGTAGCATTATATGGAAATAGAGGACATGGTGCACATAGCTATAAAGGTGGAGAGGTAGTTAAAGAGAAAAGGAACAGCAAGGTACACTTCGATTTTTAGCACTACTTGGAAATCAAAATGGGATAAGAATGATCCAGCTAAAGCAAAGAGAAAGATTGAACCACCTAAAGGAAAAGAGGAGGGAACTGGCAACAAACTCAAGGTAGAATCTCAACCTTCACGGAATAGAGATATTACATGCTTTAAGTGTTTGGGTTCAGAGCACATCGCTTCTCAATGTCCAAACAGGCGGGTGATGATTATCCGTGACAATGGGGAGGTGATGACTGAGAGAGAGGATGATAGTGATGGGGTACCCGAGTTGGTTGATGCTAGTGATGATGATGGAGTGGTATATCCCATGACAGGTGAGTCTCTTATTGTCAGGCGTGCTCTCAATATACACATTAAAGTGGATGATGCAGAGTAATAGAGAGAGAACATTTTCCATACTAGATGCCATGTCAACAATAAGGTATGTAGTATGATCATTGATGGTGGAGTTGTATTAATGTGGCTAACACTACTTTGGCTGAGAAATTGAATTTACCAACCTTAAAACATTCTAGACCATACAAATTGTAATGGTTGAATGATTGTGGAGAGGTTAGGGTGGATAGACAAATGTTAGTTACTTTTTCAATTGGAAAGTATCAGGATGAGCTGCTTTGTGATATTGTGCCTATGCATGCTAGCTATATTTTGTTGGGGAGGCCGTGGCAGTATGATAGAAGGGTGAAACATAATGAGCTCAAAAACATGTACATATTTGTAAAGGAGGGCAAAACAATCAAGCTTGCTCCTTTAACTCCAAGCCAAGTCTATGAGGACCAACTAAAACTGAAAAATG
>QEOT01002188.1:66509-89812 GCA_003123785.1 Pterocarya stenoptera | reverse complement strand
AGGAACTAAAGGGCAAAGAGCAAAGGGGAATGAATTACAGGGAAAGTGTTGGCGGTGGTGGCGTGGCGCTGCTACTTTAATTGTTCTTTCAAGGCTTTTTACCTTGGCTTGCTTTTCTCCTTTACTTTACCTTTTTAGTGCACCATTTTCATATTAAAAATAAAAAATCAACTAAACAAACAAATGACTGGCCGATCATCGGTTAGACTTTTGCTTCCTGTTTAAAAATAATTAATATTTATGTTGTGTTTAGTTGTCGAACGAGTTTAACTCATTTCAAACTAATTATTAATAGATCTATCATTTTTTTAATTTTTTATAAAAAATTAAACTCATCTCAATCTATTTTATATATTTAAAAATATATTTCAATCTATTTATATTCAAACATATTTAAATAGAATATACAAAATATTATTATTTTCAGATCAATTCAGATCATCTCAACATCTAAACCAAACTTTAAACTTTTGCATTCAGTTGTGTATCCAATCGAGTAGTTTGATTGGAAGCTATAATAAAGTATGGGGGAACTAATTGGAATCCGGTATATTTGGCATACAATTGTGGCAATATAATAATGTCATTTTACATCAATCACGTAAGTTCTTTTTCAATATAATAATATATGGATACCTCACAATTATCTTATGAATCATGTCTACCTCTACTAGTTACCGCACCACATCACAATCCTTTCGACCAGCTGTAGATATGTTATAACTAAGACACCCAGGTAGATCAACATGTATTCACCATGAGTTCTCTTGCACACTTGGTAAATCGACACACCTTCACCATAATAGGACAGTTCACATTTCACCTTCACTATACTTATAATGTGTTGTGTCCACTAGTGTTAGGTGCTACTACTTCGTTTTGCTTTCACAAGTTGACATTCCGAATACTTATTAACCTACTCTACCACATCTCTTTTAATTCTGTCACACCAAAAGTGTCCTTTCAAATTCCAATACATCTTCGTACTTCTAAGATGAGTCATGTAGAGCATATTGTATGCTTCCTTCAGTATTATTTCCTCCACTTTTGCATCTACTAGGATCACCTTTTGATCTTTATATCACAACATCTCATCGTCTTAAATCCTAAAATGCATTAGTCCTTTAGATTTCATAGCCTCATTGCCAATGTCAACCTCCTGGACATGATTCCTCCTCACAGCATCTTCTAACTCTTCCTTACGTGGGTGGGAAATATGATACCTCCAAAGGAAATACAAGAGTCAATGAATCACATGACAATCTTAGAATAGTAAGGTAAGACAATTATGGCACCTCATTCCTCATGAAGGTTTAGACAAGAATCTGTGGTGCTAAAGATGTTGGCCAATGGTCAACACCCAAGAGGGGATTGAGGTGGGGGTATTATTTTGTAGAGGGAAATACATGTGTAAGATGTTATCTATGAAATGCATCAGAAATTTTAAGTAAAATATGTTGCGATAACAACGTTAACTATTAAGTACCAGAATACTAAACTTGAGAACAAAATGGGCTTGTCACTCTTCATTAAATCTCAAAATGTTACATAATCCAAATATACATAAAGCTAGTGGCCATAAGATGGCAGATCGATTATACAATGTAGCTACGACGAGTACTAGTCTTCATACTCAAGACTCAAGCGGGTTCGACTCTTTTTCCTCAAGAGTCACACTAGGGTCTAGACCTACATCAAAATCCATGGTCTCGAGAACGAAATGATAGGTACTGTGACGCCTCCAGATTCTACTTGGGATTGGACGAAAATCTGAAGCGTCGAGACATGCAACACAAGGTTACCTGCCCCCATTCATGACAAATAAAGATGTAATATTCCTAGCATGCATCTAGTATTAAGCAATATTCGCAGTAGATATATATATTGTTTTTAGCAATACTATGCACCAAACTAAAGATATCCCAAATAGTTAAAACATGATCCAAACATACTAACAAAATAAACATCTATGATTACAGTATGGGTCTCAAAAGACTATAATCTCAAAAGCATGGGAGACCGAACTCCATAATTACAGACAAAAACTAAAGTATCTACTGGGCTAATCCATCGAGTAGTTCAAACAACTTAGTCAATGATGCAATAATACTATCTATAAATTGGAACATCGAAACGATGAGCTCCGCATCGTGTCGTCGTTATTTAATCAATTGTCTCTAGTCGATCGTATTTTGAAGTGCCTTCTGTTCCTGGCACACGAGCTACCATTTGGGAGGAAATGGTAGTTAAGACTACCATGGTGAGATTTGAGTACAAATCTCAACACGTTAACAGAGAACTTCCACATAGATTAATCATGCATGCATGGCAGTAAAGGCATAAATGTATAATCAAAGTCATAAGCAAGCATCGAATAACTTGGCATGTAACATGGCATAAACTTACATGATTTGAATTGAAATGTGAGCTGAACTTGACACTTGACATGACATGAACTTGATCTGAATAACATAAACTTGAACTGAAATATGAACAGAACGTGAACTTGAAACTTAACTGAACGTGAAATTGAAACACAACTGAACGTGACTTGAAACACATGAACTTAAAATCTTGTTCAATAAGCATGATAAATAAAAGTGCTCATATAGGTGCTACATGGGTTCCCTTGAGTTATGTGTCCCTACCGATTACCACATTACAACACAGATATATGCACCAGCTGCGAGTGCATTAACATACATGCCAGTTCACAAGTATCTGCACCTATTGTGGACACGCATTGTATGTGCCAATTCATAGGTATCTACACCTACTATGGACACACGTACTGTACGTATCTCGTGTCAAGTATCTGCACCTGCACGAGTCAATATAACATGAAAGTGAAATGTGGGTGGCGCCATTGGTGTTGGTGCCTGCTACGCTCCAGTGACTAGTTATTTAAGCCTCATTCACAACTCATTGATCTTTACTTTGTCAACTTAGGAAATTTCACACTAGTTTAAAGACTCCAGCGTGAACAAAGGAGTTTCACTAGGATATTACCCCATCCTAATACTTAGGGTTGTGATAGACATAAACAGACTTGACACTACTTGAAAGGTTGTTCTCGAGATAGATAAACTGTACTAGAGACAAAACACGACATGAAATGAAAGGACAGAAGCTCTGACATAATGTGATATGACATGAATGTGAGACGGAAGAGATGACATACTATGAGACAGAAAATATTTTGTAGCACGACATAATATGTAACAGACAACATTTCATAGCACGGCATAAAATGTAACAGAAAATATTTTACAACATGGCATAACATATAACATCTGACATTTCATAACATTGCACAACATGTAATATAAAATATTACGTGACATGACATACGTGTAACATATAGCAATATGTGACAGAATAAATTATATAACAGATAATCATGAAGTGACATGGCATAGTATGGCGCATATGATAACATAAGCACATAAACTTTAGTTCCCTTACCCATCACACATATTGATATGAACCCGCAGAAATAGAATCCCTTGAACCCACAATCAAATTGAAAACTCACCCAAGAAAGCCAAAATCAAGTCAATGAATGGAGAATCTAGACCCAATAAGAACTTATTTCAAGAACCTAGATTATATTAAAATCTAGACCCGTTGAAGAGCCTATCTCAAGAACCCAGATTACAAGGAGGAACGCCACAAAAGTTATTATTTATATTTGATAAGTTCAAAAGTTCAATCAAGAATAAGAGAAATAAAACTCAACTCACAATGAATAAATTCATCAAATTTCATAAACTGATTAAAATAAGGTTACAAATAGTATTTAAAGCAAAACCTAATTGAAACCCTAATCCAAAATAAACCATTGCTTCCAAAAAGACCCTCTGATGAACAATGTCGTGTGAACAGTACCGGCTATAGTAATCGCTATAATCCTTTCATCCCTTAGTTCAAAAGAAATTAAGCATATGTGGGCCAAATATCCTCAAGCCCACTTATTCTAAACTAATAAAATAAATACTTTAACAAATTAAAAGCCATCAATAACAATAGGCCCAAATAGTCTAAGTCATGTTTTTCACTGCTTGTATCAAATGAATCAAAATTGGATATTCTTCATTCAAGCTCATCTTGAATGTTGGGCTCTTGCTAGACTTATACCAAGTGGATTGCATTAATCCTTACATCGCCTCCTTCATCTTCTTGGCTCTTGAGCTTGTAATTGGCCTATCTGACTTGCAAACGATGTTTAAGACTGGACCAACCTTAGTTCCCAACACATATATAATAATCTGATAGTAAATTAAGAGCTAACTTACAGTGATCATCATGTTTTACGAGATAAATCACAAAACACGAGAAACTATAAGCAAGAGTTTTAAATGTTAAAAACTTAATTACTAACAATTAGAAATATGAAAAAATGCTAACTTAGAGTAAAATTACAATTTTACTCTCAACATGTGGAAAAATGATCATTTTACCCATAATTTAAAGATTTCACATCCTAACTCCAAAAATACCAAAGTTTTACATTTTTCATGTAAATTTTGTTCTAAACTCAAATATCAATTTAGAAAAATTTAAAACCAAACACAATTATGTAAAACATGTTAGGGATAAAAATTCCAAATGCCATTTCTCTTTGATTTTTTTGTTGCAACTTCATCCAACTTCAAATATATGCTCAAACCAAAATATTGCAATAATGTGACGTCCCGAATTTTTGTAAGGAATTGTATTTACATTTTGTATGAATGATGGTGTGTCTTTGAATTTTTGGTTAAGTGTGGAAGAGTCCCTTAGGCTAATTTTTTTTTTCTTTTATGGGATATGGACTTCTTAGATTAAGGCTCGTTAGCTTTCAAAATGAAGTAGAGAGACTTGGCCGAAGGGATTAAGCCCATGAAGAGTGTTTACTTTAGAAAAGCCCAAGTTAGGCCATGGAACAACGAGAAGGCTCCACTTGGTAATGGAAGAAGTTTTTGGTCTTTTGGAAAAAGGCTAATGACTCACTCAAAAATGAGCAACACAAAAACTATCCTAAGTGCAGGAGAGTATCGCGTAATAATAAAGAATAAATTCCTAAATCGTCTCCTCAGGAAAAGTTGTTTAAAATCAAACTTGTGTGAAATGGTAAAAATATTTATATAGAGAAAATAAAAATAAAAGTAATGATATGTACAATGAATGGAATGATGCAATGGAAATGAAAATTACTGGTTATGAACCAGATTCATATTGTTGGATTTGAGTGTAGCGATGAAAAGTAAGAAACTGAAATGCAAGACAGTAAATTGAAATTGCTGAAATTAATTAACTAGAATTTAAATGAGCAAGAAAAATAAATGACATTAATTTAAATAGCATGAATTAAAAGTGCAAAAAAATAAATGACATTAATTTAAATGAACAGGAATTGAAAGTGCAAGAAAAATAAATGACAGTAATTTAAATGAGTAGGAATTAAAATTGCAAGAAAAACAAATGACATTAATTTAAATGAGCCAAAATTAAAAGTGCAAGAAAAATAAATGACAATAATTTAAATGAGTCAAAATTAAAGGTGCATGGAAAATAAATAACAGTAATTTAAATAAGCAGGAATTAAAGGTGTAGGAAAAATAAATAACATCAAACTGAAATTAAATAAAAGCAGGAGTTGTAAAGAATGAACTAGATGGTTGGAAATAGAGACTGCATTCTTCAACCTAAAAATCTAAACTTCCAAATAAAATGATCTCTCAAATAAATAAACTCTCAAGATAAAATGAACGTTAAAATAAATTGAACTCTCAATTAAATTAAACACTCAAACTGAAATTGAATTCTAAATAAACACTCAAAGAAATTATTCACTAGAAAAACTCAAAGAAATTGACATTAAAGCGTGAAATAAAAGGTTGAATTCCCTAACTCTAACTGCCCAAAACTTCATGTGTGTCTTCCCTTTTATACAGAAGAATTCTTTATCGCATAGTTACTTTTTATCTTTTCTCTTTTCCACATGTGGATCCGTTCCACCGAAAATAGTTCATTTTTCTTTCTTTCTCGTATTGTGTCCTCGTGTGCCTCCAAATTGAAAGCATCGAAACCGCATCACTTTTACATTTTGCCCAGTCTTCCACGTGAGTTACTTCCCGTCTCTCTTTCTCTTTCTCTTTCTCTTTCTTTTTTATTTCTTTTACTCCCTGCGTCGCTGCATTTTCATTTTCTTCTTCTTCCTTTTTTATATTTTTGTGTTTCCATCTCCCTCCTTATTATACGGAAAGCTCGCTGCATGTCTATTTTTTTCTTTTTACTTTCTTGCCCAACATGCATATCATCTTCTTTCCCAATCGAAAATGCTTTTCTATCTAGCCTTTTCTTTCTTGACTTCTTCATTTATGTGTGTGAGGCCAGCTCTAATGGGAGAAATAGATGGAGTCGAGAGAGCGCAACCGTGAGGCAAGGAAGAGAGTGTTGAGCGAGAGGGGGAGATGAAGGTAGTGGTGATGATATCCGAGCTTCGGCTTCATGGCTTCGCAATCATGCAAGGATTGAGGCATTCCGAGGAGGAGGAGATGTGCGGTGGCTTAATTGCTCTGTTTTGGTATAGAAAAAAAGAGGAGGAGAAGGAAACAGAGGAGGAGAAGGAATCTTCGGACGGTGGGAAGCTGTAGGCTAACGGCTTGCAAGTGTAGTTGCTGGTCTTGGGTGACGGAGAGGTTGGCGGAGGTTTATGTGAGGATGCAGTTACATTGTGTAGGAGGAGGTTATTGCAGAGATGCAGCTGGGCAGAGGTGCAATGGAGTCTTCACTTGAAGGTGTTGCTTGGCTGGGCAAAGGGTGGAGGTGCACCGCATGCATGGTGATGAGGAAAGGTGCAACAAGGTGGAGAGGACGTGTGTGGCTTGCTTACGGTGGTTGTATGTGACCTATAGCAGGTGGAGGAGCTTGGCAACGGGGCTTGGTAGTTCTGAACGTAAGTGCAAGTTGTACGTGAGTAGTGGTGCATCATGGCTCACGATTGTGGAAAGGCTGAGTTGTAGTGCATGGTGGTGGTGTTGGGTGGTGTAGCGTGCATGGCTGGTGGTTGTGCGTGCATAGGAGCTACAAAACAAACAAAAAGATAAATAATAAAAACAACAATAAAACTAGTCAAACAAAAGAAAAAGAAAATAAATAAATAATTAAGGACAAAAATAAAACTAGACAAAAAAATGAAGACTAAAATATTAAAGATGTGTTGTGCATATGAAACAACATTATCAAATTAAATCACAAGTATAAAATTAAGCACAAAACATGCTTTAAACCAATTTAAATCACAACTTGAATTTATGCCTCTTAGTCATTTTTCCATCTAAAATCAATAAAATAATAAAATAATTAAAATTATATTGGTTTTAGATATACAAAATTATGCAATAATGCAGCTCAATTAGCTAAGTTGACACTTGTAGACCAGTCATTGGACCTAGAAGTGAAAAGTGGAAGAAGCAAGAAAGATAAGTTAGGGTTTTAGTTTTTGGAGGTGTAGGCGCCACTTTTACAAGCTCAAGTCCCCAAGGACACATGTCAAGATAAGACAAAAAGTTGTTTTGTGAGTTCCAAAAATGTGTCATACTAGATAAGGCAAAAAGGCATGTTCTAGAAGACTTTTTGAGGAAGAAAAGGGCATGTAACTAATGGCTACAAGGGGAGTGAGGCAAAAAGCAAAAGCACCTAGGGAATGACCCAAACTCACTTCAAGTGACATAGGGATTTCGGCAAGTCCAAGAGCACACACACACTTGAGCCACGTGTCAACCATGCACATTAGAAGGGTGCTTTGGAAGATTAGGGTTTTGAAGAAATTACCTTTTAACCTCTTGGTACATTAAACCTAGACATAAATGGAAGGGTAAAATGGAAAATGGAAACAAGTAGGCTTTCGATTTGGGGAGAAAGTGGTCACACGACAACACATTTGGTCTTCCCCATGCAAGTCCCATCTTGAGGGGAAAAGAGGGATGCCACTTGTCTTGCATGCATTGGTTGGTGAAAACCCTAGAAGGACACTATATAAGGAAGGAGCCAAAAATAGGGGAGCCCTTTTTGTAAAAGTTTCTTGTTTCTCCTAGTGTATTTTGGCCACCACCTTTTCTCTCTCTAGTCTCCACTTTTCCTCACTTTCTCTCTAGCCAAACATCACCATTTTCGTGTATCACAAAGAATCCATTCACCATTTTCGAGTAAGAGCTCTACACTTGGAGGTAAGAATTATCTCACTTCTTTTCTTGGTGCGCACACACACGGCCAAGGGAAGAACTCATCTAGTATTTTTGGATTTAGGGTTCTCTCACACAACCACCTATTCTCACTCTAGAAACTAGGGTTTTCTCTTGATGGAAGATGGAACCCGAAATGTTCTTGGTGTTTTGAACACATGACCTAGAGTAACACAAGTTCGGTTTTTAACTCAAAGGAAAAACTAGGCTTTGTGATCTTCAATGGTTTCGGCCTTAGGGTTTTCAACTTGAGAAAAAGATTTTGAAAATGTCACTATACTCACATTCACTCACATTTTCGGAATCTAGGATTTTTGTGAGATTGATTTCTAATATACTACGCTATATTTTCAGATTTTGCTAAGTATTATCGTTGGACTTTTGTAAGTAAACTTCCAACTTATCTTTGATATTATTCATATATATATGTAAACTCTTGTTTGATTATTTGCTTGAAACTTTTGTGTGATTAATTGTTTGACTATGGCTATTATTCCATGCTTATTAATCGGCTTATGCGATGTTATGAATACTTGTATAAAATTGTGATTTGAAGCATGATATTTAATGATGAAGTATTCGGCCCTAATGATTAGTGTATGAAGTTGTTGCTTAAATCTAGTATTTCTATGATGCAAGTTTTGGCTATGTCTAAAAATGAAGAGATGCAATACCTTGTGAAGTATGATTACGCTAAGTCTCAAATATAACACGTGTTAGTTTCGGTTTTGCCATGGTTATTGATTTGCATGTTTGTTTGGACTTAAAGATTAAGTGGAAGAACGATGTTATGAGTTGGAATGATGAAAATGCATAATTTGGAAGGCCTAGATGAATTGGCCAAGACCATCTTTTGGGTGATAAAAATTATGTTTTGATGTTTGGATGAAAGAATCAAATATGTTTGCATGAAATGATCTTTGTTCACATGTTCTAATATTTTCAAGCTATGATATGAGATGCATGCTATGGGATGAGCTATGTTATTCGGTTTTACATGTTGCATGAATAAGAGTTATGTTTAGTCATGAGTCCATGTTACATGTCTCATGCATTTGGATCCATATTTTTAAAAGAAAGAGTCAAAGATGTTTTATAACGACCCCAAATGCTAGAACGGGAAAATTTCTTAGTGGAACTCCTTGTCCACTCTTAACTGTCTAAAGTCGAGTGGAAACCCATGGGTCGATGAAGTACAGTCGACGGACCTCGAATGGTTCATATGGAAGGATACCGGAGCGGGGTTGCATCTAAAGCTAGTCAGTGCATATTACGGTGAAGGTGAAATACGCGAACTACCTTAAAGAATATGCTTATATTTATGACCTAATCACCTCGATCAAGTGGATCGTTGATTGATGCGGTAATTAGCGGGGAACACACGGTGCTTAGGAGAGTCGTGAGATATCCACATATATGTGAATGATGTGATATGATCAAGGCATTTGAGCTCTATGACATGAACTGACATGATATGATATGATATGATATGGTATGAAATAACATGATATGTTATGCTCGAATATGCTATGATAGGAATGAAAGGATAAGGAATGATGATACTTGTTCTCAATATGATATGTTATGACATAATATGAATTGGCATGATATGTTATGATGTGAACAAGAACCCGAGGACAAATGATATGAACATGTGATAAGAGCTTAAAAGATGAAAAATGTTATTTTTATGAGAAAAGTCCATGATGCACAAGTCAAAATTTTATGTCATACGTACATGTCCATGCATTTGTTTGTATTTACTTTTATATGCTTATGATATTTGTGGTATGTTGTTTGTTTAATTGTTGAGATGTTTTAAAATCTCACTGTGGTAGTTTCTACTTCCATTCTCGGCATGGAATGGAAAAAGTTGTAACAGGTCTAGAAAATCCGAATGACGAAGCGGAAGAGGATAGTACCTCCTCCGGAGATGATCATGCCTAAGATGGTTATGAGCTCACCCGAGCCTTCCATCATAGAGCACCTGGAGTCAATTGATCCAACAATTAGGGAGATACTTCACGATATAGAGGATTTCAAACGATGCCACAAGCGAGTTAAGGATCAAAATTTGGAGAAAAGAGTGAAACATGAACCCTTTTGAAGAAAAAAGGAAAAGAAAAGATGGAATGGGATCTGTTTTCCTTCAGTTGAAATTACCATATTGAGGAACAATGTTTTGATGAATCCCATGTTTTGGGAATGATTTAAAATACTCCATCATATTTTGGGAGTTATTTTGGAAAACACAACTTTTATTTTGAAGTGCTTATGCTATCTAAAAGCTTCGGGATATTTGCACTTATTGGTACTATGTGTCTTTTATTTTGCCACCGTGCATAAGTTAGATAGAAAAATAATTTTTTCCCTTCGATTTTTATTGCATATTGCTAGATGTTAGGCGCATTGTATCTTAATTGTCATGTACGAGGGGTATGTAGTCTTATGTTACATGTCCCGACGCATTGCATCAAATCTCAAGCGGGGGCTGGGGGCATCGCAAACAAAGATCCTTCTATCTTAAGCTTAAGAGCTGGTTTGGGGAACAAGAATTCTCATCTCATCTCAACTCATCATTATACCTTTTACAAATTTCGATACAAAATATGATAAACAATTCAACTTTTTCAAATTCCAATACAACTTTTTCAAATCCTAATTCAACTTTTTCAAATTCTAAAACTAAAAAATAATATTTTAAACTTTAAAACAAAATACAAAATTCTCATCTCAACCTCCAAACCTTCCCTAAAACATGTTTAAGACATCCAACAAAATTATACTTCACATAATCACAAAACTCTTTAGTAAAAATATTCAAATTTTTTGACTAAAAGACAACTCTAGAATCTCAAGATTTGACCTATTTCAAAACATTCCAAAAACTCCAAAAATTTAAAACTTTCTTCTAACATGTTCATAACACGTTTCTAAGAACTAACATGCTTTAAATCAACACATAAAAGTCACCAAATATAATAAAATCTCACTTTGAAGTACTCGGGTCCAACACTTAGCCAAAAATAGAATTCTTTTTTAAACTTGTTTTGATTAAACGCTTAATCTGAGGCATACCATGATGCAATCTTCAAACCAACACATTCAGTGGTTTAAAAATGTGTCTTAAAGTAGATCTAAGCATTAATCTTAAAATCACATGGTTAAAAATAAACCAAAACAAGGATCTAGCCAAAAACATCAAACTTTTGACCTAATCAAGTATTCTCTTACATAAAAAATTCATATCTTTGAAACTAACACCACAAGTCTTCAACCTAACATCCTAAAACCTAGATAAAAGGCTCAGGATGATCAAATAAAAATATCAAAGCCATTGAAGTAAGATTAAACTACAAAAGATCCAAACTTTCTTAAAGCATAAAGTGTTTTTCCCTCTTCTAGTTTCTAACCTTTTAGATCTAAGAAAATCTTCATCAAAAGCTTTAATCATGCATCTAATATCAAAAAAACATTATATAAACATGTTGAAAATTCTTCATAAAAATTTAGGACCAAGATTTGTCCATTATCTTGGTCAAAAACTCTAAAATACAGCACACTATCCAGATTATCGTCTATAATAACCTTTCCAAGGTTAAAATAAATTTTTACTAGTCAAATAGCTATGAAATCTAACAAACAAGATACTCAGGAAACTAAACTCAAATATAAACAATGTTTATGAAGAAATCATTGTGAGAAGATACCTACAAATGGTCCAAAAAGGGTACGCAAAAAGCCTTTAATATCTGCCTTAGAGAGCTTCTTAGGTTTTCTTTCCAAGAATGGGGGTGAAAGTGGTGAAGTGAGGGAAGTGATGACCTGCACACCTCAATTACTTCTGAAAAGGGAGGTATGGCCTTGTATGGCATCCTAAGGTATGGTGATTAGGTCACAAAAATGTAAGAATAGCGAATGGGAGTGGGCTGCTGTTGCTGCCGTGTAGAAGGGGGTGATGAGATGGATTTTCCTCTCACATCAAGGGACTATTTGGGGCTGTGATGGGCAAAGGTGGGTCTGCCCTGGGTGGGGGAAACATCCTCAAGAAGCTTTGCCAAAGTGGCTAAAATTCATGGGCCTTAAACAAGTGGGCTTCATTTGGGGTTTAGATAGGGTTTGGTTAGGGTTTGAGATGCTATCAAGACCAAATCTAATTTTTCTTAACCCAATCAAATTTTCAAGATTTAAAGGGTTGGATAATGATATCATAACATGAATTTGAGGAATTGATAGCATATGAAAGTAATTTAATCAAGTGATTAAACACAATGCTAGAAATAGGTAGAGGCCAATTTTAGGGTTTGGGGAAACCGTTTAGGGTGTCGATTTCAACTAAACTTTTAGAGTTTCAATTGGATTCTAAACATTTTGGGTTTTACTAGGGTTTTTCTTAGGTAGCATGATCTCACACCTTGACTTTCTTCACAATCTATCTCATGGTTCCTCTTGGTGTCAAGTGTAATACTATTTTCAAAGTGTGGTTAAAATCTTGCCAAATTTCTAAATAAAATCTCTCTAACCTAATTTGGATATTCCATATTGTAATTCTGAAAACAATGCACTAGGGTCTACTATTGAGGTTACTATTTACTTCGAGACAGTGAAAAATAAACATTGCACTGAAAAATTCTAAACATATATACTAAACTAATTGTGCAATTGGTTTATCAAAATTTAACTCCGAAGTACCTCGAAATATACAAAATGCATTTTCAAACAATCGTTTCATCTAATAACTGAAAATGAGATTATTGCGCCATAAAATCCTAAATAATTAAGTGAATCTAAAGGTGCAGACCATATGTTTATGATAACCCAAACTTAGTCAAGTCTTTTCTGTATATTTTTGCCAGTTTATTATTTATTTTGGGTCATGAATTAGGTATAAAATGTTTAGAAGGCTTGGGCCTCATTATTTCTTCAGTGCACTTGGCACCCAAGCCCATGAGATAGGCCACCTAAGCCTTAGAATTTCGGCCAGCCCATTTGGACTTAAGCCCAACTGTCTTAAGGACCAAGGGGCACGCCTAACCCATTTACTCATTGACACTTGTCACACATGCAAAAGCACTATGAATTTAGACGCAATATTAGGAAAAGGATGAGAGACCTTAGGATTTTGTAACCCTAAGAGCCCCACACGCCACCTTAGGATTTTGGTGAGTTCCAAGGCTTGAAATGATTTGAAGAAGAAGAAAGGACACATAGGAAGGCTAGGAATCAAAGGCATAAGTCTCCAAGAGACTTTTGGGGTTTCAGCCATGGGAACTTGTACGCCCATCATAGGGTTTCAATCTACTTTTGCCACTTGTCACACATGTAATGAGTGCATGAGGGATTCTACAAGAAGGCTTGCTTGGGAATTGGAAGAGATGCATGGGAACTTGCACGCCACACCAATACCTAGGTTCTAGAAGGAGCTTTGTGAGAGAAAGAGGAAAGGGTGGACAATTAGGGAAGACCCACATGCCACGTGCCACACGCCTAGGGAACACACACTCACACCTACCTAGGTTTCACCAAGTGTCACTCATGCATTGGATGGGGTCTCCATTCTAGAAAAAGGGCAATGATTTAAAAGTGGAAGAGGTGCCTAGTAGAAGGCAACTCTAACCCTAGGGTTTTTGGCCACCACACTCATACACACACTCACACGCCGCTTGTCACTCTTTAGGGTTTCAAGAAGGCCTTGGGTAGTGGAAGGGTCACCAAGGAAAGGGGCAACACAAGAAGGTGAAGGATCCTTATGGAAAAAAGAGAGGGGAAACACACACACACACACACACACTCACCCACATGCCTATGCCACTTGGCATGCATGCACACACCCACTCTCTAGGGAGCTGAAGGGTTTTTGGTGAAAGACACATTTGCACCTAAGATTCATTGAACCTGGACTCACTAAAAATACTCCAAAGGACATTAGGGTTTTAGTTTGGGCAAGGCACATGCCACTTGTCCAAGGGATTCTTAGTCTTGCCATAGCAAGGCAATTATGCACAAGGAAGTGGGAGAGCTTCGGCCAAGGGGAGAAAAATCTGCCACATAGCACACATGTCTAGCATCCAATGGAGAAATTAGGTGGGAGTTGAAGAGGTCTATAAAAAGGAAAGAGGCCACGCCCAAAGGCTTTCCTTTGGCATTTTCGGGTCTCCTTGCACTTGCCTCTCTTCTTCTCCACACTCCCCTACACGCTACTTAGAAGATTTATCTCTTCCAAGTTTCAAACACCATTTTCTTACACTTTCTTCTCAAGCAAACAAACACTATTTTCTCCCCTCAAGCAAGAAGTCACGACTCCGAGTAAGGAAGAATCACACACTTGCTTATAATAACTTACAACGGATTTGTGGTAAGTAGACTCTCAATTTATCTTGGTTAATATTTGTATATGGCTGCGTGAACTTTGCATCTTGGTTGCTACTGTATATATTCGTTATTCCATGATTACATGAATATATATTGCTTCAATTTGTATGAGAATATGTCATGATGACCTGTATATAGTATTCGGCTAGTGTAATGATTTGCCATGATCATGTGTGTATAATGTTTCTGTTGGTATGAAAGTTTTGCTATGATCTATAGTCTACAAGTGATTCGAGGATGCTCATGTCAAAATAAGATTTTTACATGCTTTGTGAACCTTGGAAGTTTCAGCCACGTCTATGAGTATATGTTTGGATTGATCTCCTTCGTTTATGATATGTTTTAAGTATTTGCCTACGTAGCATGTTATGCATATGAAAGTTCTATTGTTGTCAAGCTATAAACCGAAATGTGCTATGCTTGTTTCCTTGCTTACATGGCATCTAATATGTTACATGTTTTATGAAAAGAAAAGAATGTCTCAAGTCTCATGTCACATGCATTTAGGTGAATGGTGTTTTTCAAAAGAGAAGTCAGTACATATTTTTATCACGACCACAAATGCTTGGATGGGAGAATGTCTTGGTGGAACTCTTCTGTCCACTCTGGAGTGCATAAGAATGGAGTGGTAAACCCTAGGTCGACAAAGAACAGTCCGCGTACCTCGAATGAATCTTTTGAAAAGGGTGTCGGAGCGAGGTAGCACCTAACACTAGTGGGTGCAAAGAATAAGGCAAATAACTCGACAAAGTACTATCGTGCTATAATGAATATGAGCATGATGTATTCACCATGGTGTACAGACCTTTGGCGATACAGTAACTAGCAGGAAAGCACAGTGCATAGGGGAGCTGTCGTGATGTGTCCACCCATGTGTTATACGAAATGAACATGGCCATGAGCTCATATGATATGATATAATAAGGGTAATGATCAACATGAAAAAAATGTCAAAAATGTCTTTCTGAAAAGTCTAAGGATCTCCGTTTCATGTTATAAAAAATGTCAAGTTGCATAAGTCAAGTCCTATGTCAAGTACACATCCATGCTTTCACCTCTTGTTTTACCATTGTCTGCTAATGTTATCTGTTGTATATTATCTATTTATTTACTGAGAGTTTTTGAAATCTTATTGTGGTAGTTTCCACTACCATTCTCCACCTCGAATGGTAGAAGTTGTGATAGGTACACAAGATCGTATAGACTCATGAATGCGATAAATGTGTTGGTAGAGAATGAATTCACAATAGAGGCCCGTTATGATTTTACAGTTGCCATTTTGAAGCTTATGGCCCAGCACCTTAAGGACATTTTGGAAGCACTCAATAAAGATGACAGCAAAATCAAGTCTGAAAAGATCTCTATGATTAAGGAACATATGAATTTTATAACCTGATACCTAAGACAAGCAAAAGATTTCTCGGTGGGGGCAAAAGAAGGTTCCTCTAATTTGGGACTTCTAGAACCCAAGCCCTTACGGACTAGGGGTATTTTCTTGAGTCTCACTAGCGAAAGGACCTTAGTGCTAGTGAGGTTCTCTATCTCATGAATTAAGGTTTAAGTTTTTGGATTGGTCTCTTATTTTGGAAAAAAATGTTAAATACTTATTTGGGTTGTTTCGAAAAATGTTATGACCTAACAACTTTTGGGTATGATTAGTTTTATGATACCATGCTCGAATGTAATTGCTTTAAGCATTGCTTAGTTTTATATAAACCTTATATTTTTTTCGCTACGATTTATTGCATACTACTAGTGCAAATAGGTGCAATGCATCCTAACTGTCATAAACGGAGGTATGTAGCCTTAAGTTACATGTTCCAATATTTCAGTCTCCATCTAATCCCAAGTAGGGGCTGAGAGCGTTGCAAGATGGTTTTAGAGCAATTTTGTCTCTGGGTAAACCCACAAGTTGTCCTAGGAATACATGGTACCAATTACTAGGTTTGAAATCTTATAGTTATAGGCTTTAATCTTATAGCTATAGGCTTGGATCATTGTGGAAATATGAATGGAAGGAAAGTGCGCGATGTGGACTACAAGTGGAAGTTGAAGGGAGATGGTTTTCTTATGAGAAGGAGGCTGACATGCATTGCTTTTGTGCATTTCAGGAGGAAAAATATGGTGCGTGGTCGACATGAAGAGACCTCTCCGAGATTGAGAGATTAGAGGCTAGAAACCCTTCATTGGAAAAATGATAGGCGATAATGGAAGCTATTCGCAGAATGACTGAAGTAGTGCGCAATCAGATGGCACAAGTGGAGAATGTTAGGCAAGAACCACCTAGAGGAGGAAACCAAGGATGTCCTTATGAGAAATTTCTTGTGTATAGATACTCGAACTTCATGGGCACAAAAGGGCACTTAAGGGCCAATAAGTGGCACATTGATTTGGAGAGAACTTTCGACATCAATGGATATACGGAGAAGCATAAGGTCCAGTATACTAGAAGCATACTTCAGGAAGAAGCCGGTATATGGTGGGACACAAAATGGCAATTGCTGACACATGACCTAGGAGACATAGCTACTCTCACATGGGAACGATTTAAGATGGAATTTGATAATCTTTTCTTTCTGGAGACTGTGAAGCAACTGAAGGCTTTGGATTTTGTGAGTTTGACGCAAGGCAACATGATGGTGGAAGATTATGTGGCCTGATTCTTCTGGAAGTCTGATCTCCCAAGCACAAGCAGATTGGAAGAGGGGATTGCCCTATTCTCCTGGAAGGAGCATGGAGACAATAAAGGCCCCCGCCACCCTAAACAAAGGAAAATGCGTTGTAGTCGGGAACCCAATACCTGTCACTCCACCACCATGCCGACGATGCGGAAAAAGGCATAGCGGTGAGTGCCGACTAAACACAGGAGCATGTTTCAGATGTGGTCAAACCGGCCACATGATTGGGGATTGTCCACATAACACGCTTGGAGGAGCAGCAATGCCAGGTGGCAGAGCGAAGACCCCCGTGAAGGCTATGGTCTATGCCATCACATAGGGAGAGGTGCATTTGGAAGCCAACGAGGCAGCTGATGCAGGAGTGATCACCGATAATATTTCCAACCCTACCTTAACTAGTAGCTAGTATTTGCTTGAGAATCTTTTAATAACCCTAGTTACCCTATTAGGTAAGGTTAAATTGATGCAGCACATGACTTGTGCTCTATTTGACTTTGGTGAATCGCAATCTTTTGTGTCTGTTGGTTGTATGCAAAGGTGTGAATTAAATGCAGATCATTTGTCTCAAAGGTTCTAGTAGCTATTCTAGATGGGAAGATAGTTGGGTACACGTGTGTAGTTAAGAATAGTCCGTTGGAAGTCTCGAGTTTAACTTTGACCTGTGACCTGATTGTTTTCCACTTAATGGAATTTGACTTAACCTTAGGAATGGATTGGCTATCAAGGCATTACGCCAAGATAAACTGCCGAAGGAAAAATGTAATATTCGATTTACCTTCAAGGGATAGAATCTTTCATATGGGGGAAGCTGTCAAGTTAGTTTTGTTAATGGTAACAAGAAGTTAAGAAGAGCTTGACAAGAGGAGCTACTACTTATCTTGTAGTCATGACAAGCGCGACAAAGGAACCTAAAGGAGTCCAGGGAATCCCAGTGATAGAAGACTTCCCTAAGGCTTTCATCGATGATTTGCCTGGATTACTACTAGACTAAGAAACAGAGTTTGTAATTGAGCTTGAGCCAACCATGGCCACAGTGCACAAGGCACCTTACAGGATGGCCCCAACAGAATTGAAGGAACTAAAGGTTCAAATTGAAGAACTCCTAGAGAAGTGTTTTATTTGCCCTAGTTCATCTCCTTGGAGAGCATCAATCCTATTCATGAAAAAGAAGGATGGACCTTTCAGAATGTGCATTGATTATTAGGAATTAAATAAAGTGACTGTCAAGAACAAATACCCATTATCGAGGATTGATGATTTGCTAGATCAATTATAAGGAGTTTCGGTATTTTCTAAGATATATCTGTGATTAGGGTATCACGAACTCAAGATCAAGGATCAGGATATACCTATATCGCATTTCGAACTCATTATGAACATTTCGAGTTCTTAGTTATGCCTTTTGGATTGACAAATGCTCTGGTAATATTTATGGATTTGATGAATCAGATTTTTAGGCAATACTTAGACAATTTAATAGTGGTATTCATAGATGATAGACTAATATAATCCTGAAGTGATGTAGAACATAGGAGGCATTTAAGGATGGTATTGGAGGCTTTGCAAGAACATCAGCTTTACACCAAGCTTAGTAAGTGTAAGTTTTGGCTTTGAGAAGTGAAACTTTTGGGACACCTCATTTCTAGTAGAGGAGTGGCTGTAGATACTGCTAAGATAGAAGTTGTAATAGAATGGCAAAGGCCGACTAGTGCCCATGAGATACAAATTTTCCTTAGTTTGGCAAGATACTACTGGAGATTTGTAGAAGGGATTTCTAAACTCTCTAGTTCTTTGACGGCACTAACAAAGTAGAATGCCAAGTATGTCTGGAGTGAGGAGTTCGAGAAGAGTTTTCAAGAGCTGAAAAGGAGATTAACCTCAACACCAGTGTAAGCTTTACCTGAACCTCATAAGCCTCATGTGGTTTATAGTGACACCTCCAAGATGGATTAGTATGTGTCCTAATGCATGAAGGGCGAGTCGTTGCTTATGCTTCGTGGCAACTTAAGGATCAAGAGTAGAACTATCCTACTCACAACTTAGAATTGGCTGTAGTGGTCTTTGCACCAAAGATTTGGAGACACTACTATATGGGGGAAAATGCAAAGTGTTCATGGATCATAAGAGCCTCAAGTACTTGTTTAGTCAGAAGAATCTGAATATGAGGTAGAGAAGATGGGTCGAGACTATTAGCGACTATCAGTGTGAAATTAAGTATCATCCCAAAAAGGCCAATGTAGTAGCAGATGCCCTTAGCCGCAAGGCTCAAACCAATTTGCCATCTCTATTGGAAGGAATGAGGAGTTTGTTGATCGAAATCCTGCCTAGAAATGCTATGATAGCAGTAATACAAGAGATTATACCATTAACCGAGGAAGATTTTGAAGTTGAAGGACCGCAACATTTTCTTATTGGAAGAAATGGGATGTTGTATTACATGGAAAGGAAAGTAATTCCCAATATCCTAGAGCTGAAAGAGAAGATTCTGAGGGAAGCTCATTGTACCCCTTATATGGCTTATCCTGAATAGCACTAAGATGTATCGAGATTTGAAGGGTCATTTCTGGTGAGATGGAATCAAGAAGGATGTGACATAATTCATAGCAAAATGCTCCGTTTGCTAGTTGGTGATGGCTTAACACCAAAGGCCAGCTGGGGAATTGCAATCATTGTCGATCCCAGAATGGAAATGGGAAGATGTGTCCATGGATTTTCTGCCCATAGCTAACACAGACTTTATGGATAAGCTCTCTTGAATTTATGTTAAAGACATAGTTCGATTGCACGGAGTTCCTAAGTCTGTAGTGTCCGACAGAGATATGCGATTCACTTCACATTTTTGGCAGAGTTTATAAAGGATGTTAGGTACTAGTTTAAGGTTTAGTAGCGCTTATCATCCGCAGACAGATGGACAGACTTAATGTACAATCCAAACATTAAAAGATATGTTGTGAGCATGTGCACTATAATCGAGTGGCAATTGGGAAAGTCACTTACCAATGGTAGAGTTTGCCTACAACAATAATTTTCAGGCTATGATACAGATGGCACCATATGAGGTAGTGTATGGAAGGAAGTGTAGATCCCCATTGTATTGGAATGAAATCGGAGAAAAGAAGATTTTAGGGCCCAAATACTTACAAGAAGTTTGGAAACAAGTAGCAATAATCCAGGATAGAATGAAAGCGGCCCAGAATCGATAGAAGAGTTATACCGACAATTGACGAAGAATCTAGAGGTTTCAGTTGGAGACTGGGTGTACATCAAGATTTCACCCATGAAATGAGTGATACGTTTTGGCAAGAAGGGAAAACTGAGTCCCCAGTATGTAGGACCCTATGAGGTAGTAGAAAGAATTGGTCTTGTAGCCAAAGTTTTTAATATTGTTTTGCACTTACTGGTACAGACAAAATATGATGTACCAACTCAGTAGTTGGTACAAAGAAGGGCCAAGTTTCGTACCAGTCAGAGTTTCGGCCGTATTGGCCTATACTGGCCAGTATCGGTCGATATATCGGCCTGTACAGGCCGATATTTT
Organism: Pterocarya stenoptera; assembly: GCA_003123785.1. Taxonomy (NCBI): domain Eukaryota; kingdom Viridiplantae; phylum Streptophyta; class Magnoliopsida; order Fagales; family Juglandaceae; genus Pterocarya; species Pterocarya stenoptera. Next base: position 68,996 of record QEOT01002188.1, on the reverse strand, counting down.
AGATTTCGACTAATTTTTCAGATTTCAGCCTTTACTTCTCTTACTCATTTTTTAACCTCCAATTCAAATCAGAATATATATATTTATATATAATTTATTCATATATAAACTATTCCAAAATGGTATCGATACTAAAATATCTTGTTTCAATGCCTTGACTGAAATAGTCACCGAAACGATATTCAAAATATTGCTTATAGCCTATCAGTTGGATTTGCAAGCAGAAATGCAGGGAGTACATGATATTTCATATGTCATCTTTGAAGAAGAGTTTCGGAGAAATACATCTAGTAGTTATGGAGTCCGGTGGTACTCGGCTTCAACCAAATTTGTCGTACGAAGAATGGCCGATACATATTGTGGATCGAAAGGAGTAGGAATTAAGGAATCGAAAGATACCTTTAGTAAAAGTACTTTGGAATAACCCAGATTTTCAAGAAGCAACTTGGGAGAGAGAGAATTTGATGTCGAATAAATACCCTCACTTATTTGTATCTTAGATCTAGACATTTGATGAATATATGTATTTGACTGGTTGTATATTTGACTTGTTGATATGGATCCTTGTTTGATTTCTGTCTAAGTTGTAGTAACATTGTGTGCGCCTACCCTACCCTTGAAACAGAGCATGGCACAACCTAGAAAAATCCCACATATGTCTGTTTCGTCAATAGCTCAAATTAGAGAAAGACAATAACGTAGTTGTAGAAATCGACACTACAGAAGAGACCAAAATTTCGGCCAACTCAGCTTAAGCCCAACTGTCTCAAGGACTAAGGGGCACGCCCAACCCATTTACTCGTTGACACTTGTCACACATGCAAAAGCACTATTAGTCTCGACACAATATGGGGAAAGGGGGTGAGAGACCATAGGATTTTGTAACCTTAAGGGCCCCACATGCCATCTTAGGATTTTGGTGAGTTTCAAGGCTTGCAATGATTTGAAGAATAAGAAGGGACACATGAGAAGGCTACAAATCAAAGGCACAAGTCTCCAAGAGACTTTTGGGGTTTCGACCATGGGGACTTGCAAGCTCATCATAGGGTTTCAACCTACTTTTGGCACTTGTCACACATGTAGTGAGTGCATGCGAGATTCTATAAGAAGGCTTGCTTGGGAATTGGAAGAGATGCATGGGGACTTGCATGCCACATGAGTACCTAGGTTCTAGAAGGAATTTTGTGAGGGGAAGAGGAAGGGGTGGACGGCTAGGGCAAGACCCACACGCCTAGGGAACACACACCCACACCTACCTAGGTTTCGCCAAGTGTCACTCATGAATTTCATTTGATGGCTTTTTAGGTGAGGGAAGGAGGCTTGATTAGCTTCCAAGTGATCATATATGTGGAGGAAATGAAAGAGAAGCAAAGTGATGGTGGTAGCCAAGTGACATGAGCAACCTTCTCTTATTGCCAAACAGTTTGACTTTCCTCGGGGAATAAATGGACAAACATGTGATTGAGTGCCTTGAAGACATCTTTGGGATTTGGAGGTGAGTGGTGGTGGTGTGTGGATGTGGCTTAATGAAGAGTAGAAAATCCTTGAAGGGTTAAAGGTACCAATTAGGATTCAACTACACCTCCTAAGGAAATAATTGGGTTTTGGCTTTTCTTCCTTGTGATCATTTTGCCCCTTGCTAGGTCTGGTCTTTCCGTACTATGGTGTGGTATGAATAGTGAAACTATCCTTGAAAACTTGGTGAAAATGGCGTGGGTTAGGGGCTGGTTTGATGAAGCGTACATGGTGATGCACCAAGGTGCCAATTGGTGGTTGTTTTGGGCATTGAAATGGCCTTGTTGCAATTGGCGTGGGTTGGGTTAAGCCTAACCTTTTAGGGTTGTCTAAGAATAATGCAAAATAGTTATAATGTCTAAAAATTTCGGATCCTAATAGTGAAGAAAAATAATTTAAAGAAAAATATGCAAAATTCAGGATGTGTAGGTTACTATTCATGTGTGAGATGAATAGTGCTTCTTAGCTCAAGTTAGAAGTTTAACCATGGTTGGGACTGAGCCTTAAGGACGTGTGGTTCAGTTTGGGTTTAAGGGAAACCAATGGTATGGTGTATGTGGGTCTCATTTGCAAGAATAAAATAAAAGACAAGGCTTTGGGCTTCAAGGGTTGGGCTTTGGGCCATATGAGCAAGCCTTGGTTGTGGGCTTTTGTAACACCCCGCTCTCCAATAAAAACATTTTTAGAATTTTTGGAGAGCCAGTGTGCTACTAAGTTTGAACTTAAAAACTTATCTTTTTAACAACACGCCATATGCGAAAGATTCTATAAATAAAACAAAATTTAATAAATACTTAAAATCCAAAATAGAGTCTGTGGAAGCACTTATTTAAAAAAAATGAAAGTCTCATGTGTTTATCAAAATAATTTATTTAAATCTTAAACCATAAAACTAATCATAGCATAATCTGTCTAGGCCTTTGTCTCACCTCCATGAGTCAGTTCCTGTCCTGCAGTCTTATCCTCATAAAT
>QEOT01002183.1:56215-92515 GCA_003123785.1 Pterocarya stenoptera | reverse complement strand
AACCATTCAACAGATCCGGACTAAATAAACTCCATTTCACTAATAACAATTATATTTGTTACCACTGAAATAGTAGTAGAGAATAGGTGAGACTGTAAGGCCCCCGCTAACATGTTTCCTTTATGTACATGCTCCTGTACCTGCAAGCACCTTCCTCGTCGACTTTTTTTAATGCAGGTCAATATTGTAGATCCACGGAGCCTGCACTCCCACAGTGGAGCAAAGCTTTAGTCTCCTATGCAAGCAACCACCAAATCCTGAAAACAAACTGGCTTACACCGTGCAGCCTGCGTTACATCCCTCTATTAGCAAAGATATTAAATAGGAAGTCGACATCATTCATAGGCCTGACAATTATTGAGGGCAGCACACCAATATATCTGAATGCCCAAGTTCTTAATTTGATGCATGATCACTCCCATTTACACTTTTTTGCATGCTGCAGGGTTCAGGGGACGTTTTTGATGCAGCAGAAGGTTGATTAAGTTCAAAGAAAGCTTTGCTCCCTTCATGAAAGCCACCAATGAATATTGTGTCACCCCGACCATGCCAAATTCCATCTTGGACATTGTTCATCTCCAATGTTCTGGACTCCTATTGCAAATTAATAGAATACTAATAAATTTAAATAAATATAAAGGTTTTATCCAATTTGACTGCAGTCCAATTGTTCGTTGTGACTTCCACAAATTAAAGTTTAACATGAAGAATTTTACAGACTGCAAATTAATTGAAACAGTCAAATTATGCTGAGAAAATATTTGCAAGGAGAAGGACCTGGCATAACATGCAGCACGGGCAGATAAGATGGTAGATGCAATCATCCAAGGAACTATCACTGCCCTGAAAACAATAATGATTCCCACAAACTCAGTGACAATCATTTAAATGGAGAAGGAAACCAAAGAAATGGCATTAGATTATTAACACCCTTCAAACAATTAATCTTATAAAAGATGCTAAGCCAGCTTTGGCAAAACATGGGACTATATATGTTTGGAGAAACCACTGTGCAATAGAGTTAATGATCACAAAGTCAGAACACAAATGTTGAGACAAATATTATTAAATATAGGAAGAAATAGATTGAGCCAAGACAATACCAAGCAGTGGCACTGAGGAACAGAACACAATGGTAGACAAAATGCTCACCCCGATGTTAAATCTCTTCTTTATCTGTGTGCGGATAAAGCCCAAGTATGTCCCCAAACAAACGGTTAAAGCAAGTGCCAAATACAGAAAGCAGTGCCGCTTGGTGAAAATAAAGGCAATCCAGTTCAGAAGAGCACTAACGACAAGAATGAAGTAAACGGATCCCTGCAAAATCAAAAGAACAATTTTAGAATTTATTTTTTCTTTTGATCAGTAAGGATATAGTTAGAAGTTGAAATTTGAAAGTACAAACATATATAAGCAATTAAATGCAGCGAAGTCAAAATATCACTATTACTTATCTCATCCTACTTGTATCTTAAATTTCTTTTTCTTTTTCTTTTTTCTTTTATTCCATTTAACAGTACCAAAATTTACCTGAACAAAACAAGAACCAAAACCAGCTCTTCTCATGTTCTTTCCAAATCTGTAGCAGGGACAACTGCAACATCAAATACTTTGTCACGCACAAGCTTAGTACAAACATGAATATTAGTTTGAGAATGTAAAACAAGACCAGAAAAATACTCAACCTATGGCAGCAAACTTCATTTTCAAAGCACGTATTCCATTCAAATAAATCTTAGATGTATAACACATCACAACACATTTTTATCCTTTGTCCTTTTATTCCTCTGCCTTACACAGCCAGAAACCCAAAGCATCCCACATCGGGCTTAGTAGTCACCAAAGCATGTGCCAAAATATCAACACCAAAAAAGAGGCAGAAAATGGAGAAAACGGGAAAAAATTGACTTTGAATTATTAGAACTATATGCGGATGGAGTTAATTCTTTATTTACCTAAATTAAATCACAATAATTGAACGACCCAGAAGAGAAAGGGGAAAATCGAATCAGGATTAAAGCAAATTATGAGTATTCCTATCATTGTTCAAGCCCAGCGAAGAAATGAAACTTCCAAAGATTCTGCACGTGTAAGGAAATACTAAAAAGTTGGAGCTAAAGACGAGAGGCCCCAAATACAATCCCCGTTATTCAAATTTCTACAGAAAAAAAAAAAAAAAAAAAATCAGAATTTCTGAACTAGTTTTGTTCGGTGGAGGATCTAAACAAGTCAAGATATTTCTGAAAAATAAACTTCTCGTGCCTGTAAAGTCAGTTTAGCTTCTTCACACCCAAAATTTATTTCTTTTTCTTCTTCGTCGAGAAAACGAGAAAATATCCCGGAAAAGTTTTCTGTAGAAACAAACAGCCCCTAATAAGATCTTGGCAAAGAAAAATAAAAAAAGAGGAAGAAAAACAAGGCACTCACCAAGCTGATTCGAGAGCGATACGACGGTCCTGGAAGCAGTCGAGGACCTCACCCTCCCACATCCTGAGGACCCCGCCTATCTCCCCTCCGTCTTCTTGTTCGCCTTGTCCAACGCTCACGAAGCTACTCCATATTCCCTGCCGAGTCTGCAAAGCCACCGTTGAGCAGAGCATGTCAAAGTCGAGCACCGCCATTCCCTCAATAAACCTTTCCTTCTCCTCATGGTCCTCCTCCTTATCTCTCAGCTGCAGTTCCACCTTCTCTCCCTTCTCCAAGTCCGCCATTACCACCAAATACCTACGAAACACCCTAAAGAAGAAGCAGAAGCAAATACAAAGAAACCGAATCTGGGGGTATCGTGTTGGTGTTCGTTTTGTTTGGTTTATCCATTAAAACACGCCTTTTCCTTTCTTTATGGCCCTATGGGTAATATGCTGCAGAAAAAAGAAAATGACATTGTTGTCTTGTTTGGCTCGGTTCGGAAGTTGAGAGTTTGTTGGGCGATTGAAAGCGTGCGTGCGGTCGGCGTATAATAATGATTACTGTCACAGCTGTTGCAATCCAGTAATTTTGATTTATTAATGTTGTTTTTTTCGAATTTAAAGCCTAAAATAAATGATAGTTAGATATCAATAAAATTTCCACTAATTATCTTATCAAATTTAATATGCGAAGTTTGCGCATCTAAATATCGTTTTTCGAAATTTAAAAATCCAATTTTAAAGAAAAATAAAAGTATTATTTAGATTTTAAAGCATTTAATGTTAATATAGAATTTTTGAACAATATAGACTAAAGGCATATTTGGATATTTGGACTGTCGTAAAATTTTATAAATAGTAATGAAATTGCTTGAGTTAAATATATAATTAAATCTTAAGAAATGAGAAAAAAAATTGAAGTAAAATATTATGAAGTTAAAAATTATTTTAATATATTTTTTAATATAATTTTTGTTTTGAAGTTTATAAAAATTGTATTGATTTTTATGTTTTGTTTTAAAATTTATAAAAATTATATTCATGTTTTTTATTTGAATAATAATTAGCTAATAATTAGATAAAAAAAATTAAAATTTTGAAACTGAAAAAATATTTTGTATTATAGTGTTGTTTGTAAATGAAATTACGAAACAATTTGAGAATTTTAAAAATTTTGAGAGTGTCCAATAGGGGTGCAGCGGGTCCAATTTTGGACATATTTTAGAATCGAACTGGTCTACATTGGTTTTAAGATTTGAAAAATCGATACCATACTGATTATATCCTTAAACCAGTACTTCCGATTTTATCCATTCTGGTCTGATTTTTCGGTATATATACTATATATATTATACTATATAATAATATAGTCATAATATATTATAGTATATTATAATTGTATTATAGATTATAGTGATATATTATAATATATAATATAGTGATATATTATATGATAGTATAATATATAGTGATATTGTATTAGTAAAATTACTAATACTATAGACTATAATGATAATATATAATTATTTATATAGGATTCTAAAATTTAATGTTATCTTAATTAGTAATTTAACATATAATACAATATTATTTTATATATAATTATATATATTAAATATAAAAGTTATATATAATATAAAAGTTATATAAAAAATATTTTATATAATATAAAAGATTAAAATATATACATATATTTAAATGAACTGGTTTGGTTTGATTAGATCCGATTTAGAAAAAAGAAAATTAAAACCGAACTAATTTCGACCGATTTTGAAAAAAAATAAAATCATGGACTGATATAAAAATTATATGTCATTAAAATTATTTATATAAGTTTTTTTTAATAATATACCATACATATGGAGTCATGGACTGCCGTGTATTCCTAATTTCCTACATGATCTGGCATAAATATCAATTATTAAGTTATAGAAAATGATAGACACGCAATTTTATTTTTAATTTTTAAATAATTATATTTTAAATGAAAATAAAAATATCTTATTTAAAAACATGCTGATATAAAAGTAAAAAAAGATCTTATCAGTTAATTTTAAGTTATGAAAAATAATAAACACAAGTCACTTTTTATAATATTTTATACAACAATATTTTAAAATCAGAAATATTTTAATAAAATAATTTACAAAATAATATTATTTAAAAAAAATATCCTTATTTTACATCATATATTTTAAAATATCATTAATCTTTTTAAGTTATACCATTGATGCGTGAAGCCGCGTTCGGGGTTGGGACTGGGAATTGGGATAAGATTCGAGAACAAATTACGCAATCAACAGCGGCAGACCCAACATGAGTGGAATGCTGTGCTGTCATCTGGTTCGGATAATTCTTTGATTCCAACAAAATCTATCCCATTTCTAAGCCATCCCTCGTGAGGATAAAAAAAAAAAAGGAGTATTTTTAAAAATAGTATTTACAGTCATATTCAATGTATCGCATATTTTTTTTAAAATAAATAAATATATATATATACAACCTACAACAATAAATAAATAGAAATAGAAATAATAATAATTTTCAATTTTTAAAAATATAATACACTTACATAATTCATAATTATCTAACGTTATTGTTTTCTATTACAAGTTCACTCCGTAAACAATATATCTTGGAGATTGTAAATTTTATTGATGCTTGTGTATCTTGGAGATTGTAAATTCTTACGTAAATTTTATTCCTTTGTTTGGATTTGAAACTCACCACAATTTATTTCATCTCATCTCATCATCTTATCATTACAACTTTTTCAAATTCTCATACAAAATATAATAAACAATTCAACTTTTTTAAATCCTAAAATAATAATAATATTAAAAATAATATTCTAACAATATTTTATTCAACTCATCTCTAAATCTAAACCAGGCCACGTCTGTCGTCTATCTGACTTCTGGACTAGGATCCATGTCTGTAGCATTAATAATCTTTCAATCCATCTAAATCCATGAATGATTAGCAAACTCGTTTGAAATGAATAATTCTATTTATCATCCTCACACATCACACCATACATATTTTAATTTTTTTAAATTTTTTTTTATAATAAGTAAGTAGTGTATGGATGATAAATAGAACAACTCAATTAGTTTAACAAAAATAAAATAAAATAAAAAATAATTTTAAAATATGTAAAGTGTGTGGTGTGAGATGATGAGTAGCATCCTACTATTTCTAATATCATTATGTAACACACCTTAAATTGCTTAAAGAGAAATACATAAAAATTGTTGACTTCGAGGGCAGCACCTCCATGAAGAAAGAAAGAGGATGATAAGAGAAAGAGAAATAAAATTTGCATTAACTTTCTGAATAGTTGAACTCTAATGCCATTGGCTCATACATAAAGAAGACGATCCCTACATGGGCCCAGACTAACACAACTAAAGACATACAAGAAAATAAAACTAAGGGCTCAAGCCCATTAACTATATTGTAGTCAAAATAACCTGCTAAATCACAATAACAATAATTGTAAATGGAATTAAAATGGCCAGGGTCCATGGACCAAGTACTTTATTCGTGGACTGTGACAAATGCATGGACTATTTATCTATCCATTTACAAATATATCTTTTTATTTTATTATAAATATATATATATATATATATAATATGTAACAATTAAGCATAAAATATTTAAAAATAACTTAGGGTACCATTGAGTAATTATATCATAGCAGAAATTTTTAAAAATTTTCATAATTTCATTCACAAACATTATTCAAATATAAAACAATTTTTTCATCTAATAATTGTCTAATTATTATAACTTTTACAAATTTTGAAATAAACATAAAAAATCAATATAGTGTTTTCAAACATCAAAATAAAAATTATATTTGAGCAAGATTTTTATCTTTATAATATTTTTATTTGAATTTTTCTTTTTCTTTTTTCAAAACCTAATAAAAATCTTAATTTAAACTATTTAACTACTATTTATAAAATCTTAAGATACTCTAAATATCCCAATGAAGTAAGAAGTATAAAAAAAATTTTCGAACAACTTACCTCATTTTATCTTATTTACAAAGGCCTGGTTTGGATAATGAAAGCTCCACATTTCATCTCAATATCTAAACACCACAAATATAAACATGTTTCAATTTAAAATTTTTAACTTTTTCATATAATTATAACTTAATTATTACAATTTTCTCAAACTTTTAAACAAAACATAAAAAATTATATTCTAAAAATATTTTAACTTTATAATATTTTTATTCAATTTTTTTTTTTTTTTGTTCTTTCCTAAGATCTCATAAAATATTTTAACTCAAATTATTTCTAACATATCTTATCTCAACTTACTATCCAAACCAACCTTAGGCTCCGCCCCTTGTTGCTCGTTGCTGATCGTTTTATTTTTTTGGTTTTTGGTCTCTGACAACCTTGAGAAGCCTTAAAATCTCAACGGGCATCTTGCACTGGTCAGACATGACGCCTCTACCCAAGTAGGCAAACACCCAAAATCAAATTATATCAGTCAATGACATGAAGGAATGGGTGTCGAAGCTTGAGAAAGAATGTTCAACCATGTAACAAGAGATTTACAAGCCAGCGAGGACAAAAGGAAGTTGGAACGAGATCTTGAAGAAGTTCTTATTTAGACTAATTAAAGACGAGGACCTATGTGTTGGGAGAAATCAATTACCGATTTAGAATTAATCAAGTCAATAACTAAACAACAAAAATAATTTTTTCCCATTTTGTATGAACCTGTTAGGAAGTAATTGAATAAAGCACAATATAAACCAAAATCACACACTCAAAGAGAAAAACAATTTATACTTGGAAAACCTCCTTACCGTTGGAGGAAAAATCACGGGACTATAGTCTACCCAAATCTCCACTATCAACAAATAATGGGTATACAATTTTTTTCTCTAGATAAAACTAGAGGCATACAATCAACAATAATCTCAAGAAACACTTGGCAACCAAACAATGTGATTATGAGAGATCTCACCAAAATGAGTTACTGTTCACGGTTACATATACCAGTAATACTACTCCAAATTTGATCTCCACCGTTCATATTGTAGAGCCTTGAGTCTTGAACGTGCCTACAACATTTCAGCTCAATCGGACCACAAATGACTCCGATCGATGTGTATGATTGAAGCAGGACAGGCTTCTCTGTTTTGGCTGGTGTCTTTTCCTCTCCTAATATCACTCCCACGTCTTTCACTTGTTCTCTTTACTCTAATAACAGCAGCACTTTAAGTTTAAAACTTAATTGATCTGGGCCTAAACCCCCTCTCTATGTGGACTTAATGGTCCCACATGAGCCATCCTCCATATAGGAGGGAACCCAACATAACACTATGATCCAAATGCATAGAAGCACCACAACAATTCCAAAACCCCGCAAACATCCAAAGCATCACTTGTGAACGGCAAAGAAAATCACGGCAATACTTAGGGGTGGAAATATTGATACAACTCATGAATTTAACATGAACACGATTTGATATAAATGGGTTTCAATCAAAACGAGTTGACTCATTAAGATACAACTAATAAACGGCTCATCCTACTTAACCTGAAATCAACCCACAATAACCCGTTTAAATTTTATTTCAAAATTACAATTTTATTGTTTGTTATCTTGTAATATTGATATTTCTTAATATTCTTATGTTTTATTGTTGAGATTTTAATTATGAACCTATGCTCATATTTGTTATTATTGAATTTGTAATATTGGTTTTATTATAGATTAAAATCTGAAAAATATTGATATTTTTATTAGTAGGTAGCCTTATTTCTTTTTTAAATATTGTGGCTACTAATATATATGTGTTGAAGCATTATCCGAAGGCAGTGCTGCAAGTATCTGATAAGGACAAAGCTCAACAACAACCAGATAGAAATCAAGTTGATAAGGACAAAGTCTAGTAACAACCAGATAGAGATAGAGCTTCCTAATCTGATTAATCTCCAATATTTATGTGATTGTATTTGTATATGTTTTGATGTTTATTTTATTTTAGTTTCTTGAAATGAAAGAAATTTCATTGCTCCAATATCAATCAATACATGATTTACCTAGTAAAATAACAAACATAACCTCATGGTGGCCTTCTTCAATCCAAGCAGACTCATTTTCTAAAGACATGCCTATTTTTGCAGCAACATGTGCTGCCTTGTTGCCACTCCTCCTGACAAAAGCCAGTTTCCAACTTGCATGCCTAGAGATGAAGAACTGAATATTCTCAATAAACTGCCCCTTCCAAGAACAATCAACTTTAGGAGCATCTCCCTCAAAAACCACTTGATCAAGTCTCAACTCGTGACACAGCTGCAAACTTCTAATTAGAGCATAGCATTCTGCAGAAAATGCAGCACATACATGAGCTTTTGGAGCAAACAAAACAATCTTAGCCCTACCTCTACTGTTTCTTAGCACAATACCAATTGCCATTGTCTTCTTTCCAAAATCGAAAGCAGCATCAAACTTAAGCTTGTAGAATGGATCCATTGGTGGACTCCACCCCATATCAGTAAACTTGTTGAGCCTCCTTGTCTGCAGCATTAAATGAATGCTGATGCACCTCATGAAAAGCTTCAATGTCACTTAAAGCTGACCTTAGAAGAATAGGGTTATGTTTGGGGGGAGAGATGAGATTTCTCATCTCTATCTCATCTCATCTCATCATTACATCTTTTTCAAATCCCCATATAAAATATAATAAACAATTTAACTTTTTCAAATTTTAATTTAACTTTTTCAAATCCCAAAACAATAATAATATTAAAAAATAATATTTTAAACTTTCATCTTAACACTATTCACAAAATTTTTAAAATTTCTCATCTTATCTCAACATCCAAACCTAATCTAGAAGGACTCATGAAATTGTTATCAATCACCAGACTATTCCTCCTAGCCCAAATTTTGTGTAGAACAGTAGCCACCTGATTCAACTTCTGAGCATCCAGTCTGCTATATAAATCATACCACAGCAAGGTAAAATCATTATAATCAGAATGACATTTCTTAACAGGGCTATCATTCTCTCCCAACACATCCACTGCAGCAAGATGGTTCCAAAGGACATGAATAGTTGTATCCTCATGCCTTTTGCAAACTACGCACAGACCATCCTCAGTAATCTGTTTTTTCTTCAGAATATGTTTTGTAGGTAAGATATTATTAAGTGCCTTCCAAACAAAGTGTTTAATCTTACCAGGAACTTGCAACTGCCATAGCTTCCTCCATTGCAGATCAACTTCCTCTCCATTCGAGGCCTCTCCTTGAGATTGATTCCTCATCAAACAGTCCAAAAAAAAAAAGCACTCTTTACTGTAAATACACCATTTTCAGTCCTTACCCAAAACAATTTGTCATTAAAATCCCTCAAACTGATAGCAATACTGCAAATTAACTTGGTCTCTTCTGAACTGAAAATTTCCTCCACCAAATCAGACTTCCACGTATGATTAACAGCATCAAATAAATCTACAACTTTAATTTCTGGCTCCAACTAATGCATAGGAGTTTGTAATCTATAAGTGGAGGGTTATGGTAGCCATTTATCATGCCAAACTCTTATACACTTGCCCATCTCCCACCCTCCAAACAGCTCATTCCTTAACCAAATCTAGTGAGGACCAAATACTTCTCTAAATATGAGAATGAGAGAATCCTACCTTAGACTCCATCAGCTCACAGTTTTGGAAATACTTGTGTTTAAAAACTTGTGCCACCAAAGAGGAAGGTTCTTGAATTAACCTCCATACTTATTTTGCCAACAAAGCTCTATTAAAACTGATTAAATCCCTGAGCCTTAATACTCATTTGTTTTTCACTTTGCCTAGCTTCTCCCAACTCCTCCAATGAATACTCTTTTCAGAATTCTTATGGCTCCACCAAACTCGAGATAACATGGCCTCAATTTCCTTCAATAACATAGAAGGCAATCGAAATAGACTCATGGTGTAAGCTAGTATGGCTTGTAGTACACTCTTGATGAGAATTTCCTTACCTAGTGATGATAACAATTCAAACTTCCAGCTACTAATCCTCCTCCAAATCTTCTCCTTTAAGCCCTTGAAAGTGTTGTACTTAGACCTTCCTAACACAGTAGGTAGGCCCAAATACCTGTTGTAATTACCACATACCACTCCACCTGAGCCACAATCCTTGCCTTCTTCCCCTGACACTCTCTCCCACCTTATTACCATTAAACTCACAAACGACAACTTCCTACTGTGAAAGGCTAAGATAATTCCATACTTTCGTGGTTAGCAACTCTTTGGCTACCTTGATGGCTCTACATCTACTCCTACTCCTTTATTGCCCAATTCCCTCCCCAACCGTGCCTACCATACGTGGTGTCAATAAGACCAACTCATACTTAGCACTCTCCTCTCCTCCCTATCTAAAAACATTCTCTCTCAAGTACACACTCATAATACTTCCCATGCCCTCTGGACTGCTCTAGAAAAATTTTTACGTTGCATTCCCTTGCTCACATTGTCCACACCCATGCATTTACAACTTGCCACAGCCAAGAAAAGCTTTGCCGACCTTCTCGCTGCTGTTGGACAACCTCTTCAAAAGCATGAGGTTATCTCATATCTTCTTGCAGGTCTTAGTCCTGATTATGATCCTTTTGTCACATTTGTTACAACTGGAGTTGATCCACTGTCCTTAAATGAGATTTATACCCTTTGAATTAACAAAGTAGCCGACGATCCGATCAACAAGCAAAAGACCTCCCAATGATTCCACCAAGTAAGATTGAGTGAAAAACTTATTTCGTGGAAAGTTCTTGTAGTGATCATCTTCAGAAACTGGTGCAAAAAGTCTGATGATTTTTGTGGGAAAAGGACTACGAAAATCCCATACTGCATTCGAACAGTCGGCTGCAAGTGCAGAAAGCTGATTCTCATAGCATATGATATCACAGTAACTGTAACGCTCCGTTCCCGCAGGGGTCGGAGAGTTACTCTTTGTAACTTAAAACTCACATTTCATCAATATATTTACAGATTTCAAAATACAAAGACATCAGAATACCACAAAATCTCTTAATAAAATCCGTCAATTCTTAGAAATCATCTTATGAGTAATCCACTATGCTTAAATAATCATCTCACCCATGCTCCATAATCCTGATCCTTAGCTGAACTATTCAAAATCATCTGAAAAATATTTGGAGATAAGGGGTGAGTTATCAATAACTCAGTAAGCAAAGAACATATACTAGTGTGCAAACAACAAAGTTCAGAATGCAGAACAAAATACTTTCTTTCAGAATGCAAAATAAAACATTTCCATTTTTAGAGTGCAGAAGCAGAACATGTTATCAAAAATATCAGAGCGAAAGTTTCAGAAAAATATTCTTATTCAAAATCTTTTGGCATAGCATAACTGACCACCATCATAGCAGAATATCATATCATATCAGAGGCCATGTTTAACCCCATGGTAGGGTTGTGCAAATCCCGATAACTAACCGAGCAGAAATAGAATGTGAATCTTCCCCTTATTTATTCTCGGAGCCCCAAGTGTGAATATAGGAAAGACTACCAGAAAGACCACTTTGTTTCCAAAGTGGGTGCACCAGAAACAGAACAGTGGGTACCAACCCAAACAGAAACCACTATTAGCACCCGTGGTAGGTCAAACAGATCACCATCTACAAACCAAACCCAGATTTAGAATGTCATGTCAAAATTTTTCAAAAATCACATCACATCATATCAGAGTACAAAACATCTTTAGACCAGAACAGAATCAGATCACAAAATAGAATTTATGCACAAAATTTCTTACTCGCTCTCTTTTGCACAGTTCAGAAATAAAATACCAGAAATAAGCTCATGTCTACACCAGTCATGTCAAAAAATACATTATTCTTATACAGAATTTTATGAGTAATGAAGAAACAAATAACTGAAGTCGTTTCGGATTTCTTTTCATAACAAAACATGCATATTTTTCAAAATTGACCTCAGTCCATTTTATTTTTATGCAAAGTCTAACATAGAAATCCGCTTACTTGGACTTCTTAGCTTTTCGAAAATTCTCCACAACAGTACTGAACAAAAATCAATCGCCACCTATAAAATAGTCACGTACTCCCATAAATTTCCAATTAGCCATGTATTTTGATATTTAAGCCTGAAATCAACCTAATGTAATTCCTCAAAATCTAAAATTCTCATAATTCCTAAAATACCAACATTTTCCAAATCCATCAATATCTACTTAATTTCTCTGACTAAAACGTTAAGTATTTAAATTATTTCTACGAAAAAGATTTTTGGTACTAGTATAAAATAGTATTAGACCCACTAAAAATAATATATTGATTCCTGTAGACAGACCCATGGTTACCAAAATAAAATAAAAATAATACTTGTTGTAATTCAGAGGACAAAATTGTAATAACAACTAAAAAGTTTTATGTAAAACTCAATAAGCAATGGTTTCTTTTTTTTCTTTTTGTTTGCAGGGAAGTATACATCGACTCCAATCGTGCGATGGAGGCTCACCTTGAGTGAAGGAGGTCGCAGCGGAGCTGTGTTGCTGTGGATGGTGGCTGTCTCGACGGCGGCGCACTGAAAGGGGGAGAGGGTGATGAACGAAAGAGAAACACGAAGAGAGAGAGTAAGCCGAGAGAGGGAGAAACGGAGAGGGTGCTGATGGCTTACCGAGGTAGCAAGAGACGGAGACAAGGTGGTTGGGGCGGCAGCAGATCACGGAGTGGTTGGATGTCGGCGTCGCTGGACCTCCCTTGATTTTCCACTTAATATACCAACATTTTCCAAATCCATCAATATCCACTTAATTTCTCCTACTAAAACGTTAAGTATTTAAATTATTTCTATGAAAATTTTTTTTGGTACTAGTATAAAATGGTATTAGACCCACTAAAAATAATATACTGATTCCTGTAGATAGACCCATGGTTACAAAAATAAAATAAAAATAATACTTGTTGTAATTCAGAGGACAAAATTGTAATAACAACTAAAAAGCTTTACGTAAAACTCAATAAGCAATGGTTTCTTTTTTTCTTTTTGTTTGCAGGGAAGTATACATCGACTCCAGTCGTACGATGGAGGCTCACTGTGAGGGAAGGAGGTCGCGGCGGAGCTGGGTTGCTGTGGATGGTGGCTATCTCGACGGCGGCGCACTGAAAGGGGGGGAGGGTGATGAGCGAGAGAGAAACATGAAGAAAGAGAGTAAGCCGAGAGAGGGAGAAACAGAGAGGGTGCTGATGGCTTACCGAGGCAGCAAGAGACGGAGACAGGTGGTTGGGGCTGCAGCAAATCACGGAGTGGTTGGACGTCGGCGTTGCTGGACCTCCCTTACAGTGGCCAGTGGCACCGAAAGTGTTGAGAGGTACCTTGTATTGAGATGTAAAAACATGGGCGTTTCGGTGAGGTTGAGGGTGGTGTTTACGACGTGGGTTCACGACTGGCAATGGCGGTGAGGTCTGGGCAGCGGTTTACAGAAGGGCCAAGGTGGTTGTGAGCAATTTCACGTGGGGCTGGGCAATGACCAAGCTTCTGCCGTGCAGGGGAAAAACTTGCACGAGGTGCTTTCTGTTTTGCTGAGTGCATACGAGCATTGGTTTTTTTGATGCAGCAATGCCACGGGAAGTGACGCCAAGATGCGTCTCGGGCTGGCTCGCTCGCGGCAGTGGAGTGGTGGTTGAAGAGGGTAGCAGCGGCTGGAACTTGGTGGAGGCGTTGGGCTGATTTTCGGGCGGTGTGAAAAAACTGAGTTATGGTGTTGCGGCTTGATGTTTTGCAAAAAGTATGTATATAAATATAAAGGTGGTTGAACATAAAAAGAAAACCCTAAAGGAGGAGACGTGCATGGCAATTGGCATGTATGTTAGGGACCCCGGTCTTGTCCCTAAATACTAAGGTCCACGAGCTTGCCTTGGGTGATGATGGTGACCGAGTGTCATTACCAACTTGTTTGGCCTTGCACGTATAATGGCAATGATGGGTTCCTAGGTTGATGAAGGTATGGTGTTTAGTGATGAAAATTATTATGATGATGAGTTCGGGTGATCTAAATGGTGAATATGCGTGTTTGATGTAATGTGGAACGGCTTGTGGGTTACCCTTGATATTGGGCCCTCTCTTGGATGATGTTTAGGGTTGATATGATGAAAATGAGCTATGCTTTAGATAGTGGCTAAGGGCAATTTCGAGATTGGGAAGAGTTAGCTTAGGGTTAGAGTGTAAGATAAGATGTTGGGTTGGAAGAATGTGGTTGAATGAGACTAGGATTCCTTGATTGATGGAGTCTCTTTGGAAAAGATGGGGATTAGGTTAAGGATGAAGATAAGTTATGTTTGAATGGGTCTAGGGTTGTTTCTTGAATTTAGGGATTTGGAGATGGAAGATGGGATTTGGTTATGGTAAGATAAGGAATGTATGATTTGAATATTGCAAGAGATGGGAAGTCTTTGGTTGACTTGAAAGATTTTAGGAATGGAGTGATTCTAGGGGAGTTGAGTGATTGTAGGGATTGGATTTAGAAGATGAGAGATGATTGAGATTCGGTCTTGGCTGTTGGGGTAAGTCTTGGTTAGCTTGAGATATTGTAGGGATGAAGAGATTTAAGAGATTGACAATAGGTTGGCAATTCCTTAAATCACGGGATAAGGATATGTAGGATAGGCTTGGGATGATGGGTAAGATGGCTAGGGTTGATTCTAAATGGTAAGATGCATGAGAGTTGTTGGGAAGTTGGTGTTTGACTAAGGCAAGAGATGGATTTCGAATTTGGATTAATTAGAAGATGGGATAAGGATTCCTAAGTAGTAGGAATTACCTTGTGGGAGTCTAGGGTTAAGTTGGATGAATGGTGGCTAGGGTTAGGATTCCTTAAGTTTAGGAGATGGTTTTGGGATTGGTAGGATTTGTGGGATTGATTGGAATGAGTCAACTTTTCCTAAGTTAAGGAAGTTGCCAAGTAGGACTCTTAAGGGGTGGTTAGGGTTTATGGAAGACAAGGGTTTCGGTGAGGGCTTTGTTGGATGGATGGAGGCTAGTTTTGGTAAGTGACTAATATGGGAAGATGGAGGCTTAGTGGATTTCGGCTAGGGTTTGTGTAGATGATAGAGGCTAGGTCTTATGGAATTGATGAATATGAAAAGTAGGGCAAACAATGTGTTGGCCAAACTATGTGTGTTGGAAAGATCAAATGAGTGAATGGATTGTGTTTGTGAGATGGAGGGATGCAAATCAATATATGAACAATGGAAATACTTGTGATCACGTGAAAAATTGTATGAACAAATGATGAATGGACTCAACAAAGAAATTTGAAGACTCTTTATGATTTATATGGATATTTTGAGAAATCAAATAATACTAAGATTGAGCCTTAGGATGTCTTTGATTTGTAAGAAAGTAAAGATGAACAAGATGGAAAATATAAGAACAAACAAAAAAAGATAAGAACAATGCATTTTTGGATTTTTGAATATAGAATGAAGAACATAGACATAAGATGAATAATTGAATCAGCCCCCATTCACTAATTGCAAGATGATGAAACAAAGATAGACAATGGAATGGAACAAAAATAATACTCATAAGATAGATAGATAAATCACCATTGATTCACGAATTTCACAATGATGAAATAAGATAGTTTGAATCACCATCTATTCACGAATTGCAAGGTGATGATCCTCTACTAGGGATTCACGAATTGTACCCAAGTAGCCCAAGTGCTAAGTACTGAAAGGTGATCTCAAGAACAATAATCCACCCATTTAGAGATTTACCAAATTGTCCAAAGATGTAAAATGAAATGCCTAAGGGTCCTATTTATAGAAATTACAAAATGGAAACTCCCAATAGGTCACTTGAAATATAATTAAATAAAATAAATAAAGATAAATAAATGATATGGTCTTGTATGGCCAATGTGGCCCGTGATATGTCTTGGCCTTTGGTTGGCCTTGGCTAGCTTTGATCCTAGAAGTGTCCCGATCTTTGTTGTCTATGCATGCCTAGGATCTTGTCTTAGAACGATTTTTGATGGGGTCCCAACAATGTAGCCGTGCTTGACATGGGGCATAGTCTTGGTTCCCATGGGCTTGGGTTTGGAAAAAAAAAACCACTGGGTCATTTAAAAAAAATTAACTACAAAAACAAGTCTATTAGAAAATTTGAATAACGGTTAAAAATTAATTTGGGCCCATAAAAAAAATATTCAACAAATTTCAACTGGACTTTTCATATAGTTAACCAAAAAATAATAATAAAAAAAAAGCTTGGCGTTAGGCCTGGGTATTACAGTAAATGGTATTACGCCCGGACCAGACCGGTTCTATATAATATATATTTTCAATTACTTTTTAATATTATATCTAATAATTTTTATATATAATATACATAATAATATAAATTAATTTAAAAATAAACTGAAATTGTAAAACTTTAAACTGAAATTGATAAGTCACATCAATTGAAAAAAAATTGTAAAACTTTAAACTGAATTTATATACCATAATTGTAAATAAGATCACTAAAATATTGTTTACCAAAAAAGAAAGAAATCACTCAAATATTATTACCAAATTTTTTATGGCCTAATAAATTATCAATATATTGTTTTTGATAAGTACATAATGCATTGGTAAATTAGTAATACTAATATACATTATTATGTA
This sequence comes from Pterocarya stenoptera, assembly GCA_003123785.1. Classification (NCBI taxonomy): domain Eukaryota; kingdom Viridiplantae; phylum Streptophyta; class Magnoliopsida; order Fagales; family Juglandaceae; genus Pterocarya; species Pterocarya stenoptera. The sequence goes on along the minus strand of QEOT01002183.1, from coordinate 75,418 downwards.
TATATTAATTATAATTTACATTTTATGGCTTAATACTATTAGACTATTAATTGATTGTTTAAAGAGAAGGTTTCTTTATTAAAAACATGTCAAGATTTTGGAATAGTTAATTTACATGTCAAGTTGATTGTTTAGGGCAGTTTATTTTTTATTAATGGCCACAGATTTTATTCTATAAAAGTATAAAACATAGTTTTTAAAGTAGTTGTATTTATTTATTGTATAAACATATTTTTTTTTTCAAATTTACATTTTATTAAAATTGAAAAATGGGACCGAACCTGTAAAATTGGATGTACAGATTTATGAAAATAACTAGTGCCTAATTAATTTTTAAAAATACAAAATCAATACATATCGATTTAATTTTAAATTTTAATCAAAATTAAATCGAATCGGTTACACTCTATTAGAAATACAAAGCTTAGTAGGAACCTTTTTCGATTTCTTTTTATCAGAACAAAAGTCCATACATATTATATTCTCGGGCTCATTTGGGCCTGCTGAAGCCCAACTGATTTCGCTCGCTCAACCTCCAAAGAGAGGGAGTTTCGTCGACTCTACCGCCACCGCCAGGTAACCCCAACTCCCAAACTCTAAACCCAACGAGGACAAATTCTATGACTTCTCCCAATCACCCAACGGATACAGCCACCGCCATTACGGTGCAACCTTCATCGCCGAGATTCCTGATCAGCGGAATCTCCAACCCCGGTGACCAACGCAAGATCGGGATAGCCGTCGATCTTAGCGACGAAAGCGCCTTGGCCGTCAAATGGGCCGTCGATAACTATCTGCGTCCCGGTGACTCCGTCATCCTCCTCCACGTCCGACCCACCGGTGTCCTCTATGGCGCCGACTGGGGTGCCATCGACCTCTCCCGCCACGACGAGCTTTCCCAGCAGAAGCTCGAGCACGACTTCGACGCCTTCACCGTCACCAAGGCCAACGACCTCGCCCAGCCCTTCGTCCATGCCCAAATCCCCTTCAAGATTCACATCGTCAAGGACCACGACATGAAGGAGCGCCTCTGTCTCGAGGTCGAGCGCCTCGGCCTCAACACCGTCATCATGGGTAGCCAAGGTTTCGGCGCCTCACGCCGCGCCACCAAGGGCAGGCTCGGTAGTGTCAGCGATTATTGCGTGCACCACTGCGTCTGTCCCGTCGTCGTTGTTCGGTTCCCAGACGAGAAGGATGGGGCCGAGACAAATCACGGTCTAGTAGCAAAGGCTTGTGTGGACGATGAGCTGGAGTACCATAATGCATTGGATAAGCGAACTGGTAATCTTGTTTATTTCCTTGGTTAAACATAATTTTTTTTTTAAAGGATTGAACCCTATTTTATAGTCATTTTAAAAAAATAAATGAGATTGTTTTTTTTTTAATTAAAAAATAAATTCTGGAGGTTTACTCTCTTATTATTCATTGCTTTTTTTGCGTATGATTCTTTATTTTTTTTTTAAGTAGTTGCATATGATTCCCCATGATGTAATTTGGAGATAATATGTTGATCCTGCTCGTGGAAGAAATTAATTAGTTTGCTCTATGTTTTTTATCATATACATTTGATAGAAGACTCTGCCTGTTATTTGACATTGGGTGCAGTTATCCTGATGCCAAAGTATTGTGCAGATTATTATACTTATGCTTTCTCCTTGAGCTTTGTTTTTTTCTAATTTATTTATCATCCTTCGTAATTGCAAAGAAAAAACAAGGAGCTTTTCTGACTAGTAGTTTTAGCATACATTCTTTTGGTTTTAGATCTAATTTCATACTGAACTTCAAACCCTAAGGGTTGGCTCAAGTGATAAAGGCCTTGGTGTAACACCCCAATGAAAGGCCCAAACCACATGACCTATACTCCAAAAGGACTAGTTAATGATATAATTGGAGCTCCATTGAAACCTTATAAAGAGCAAGAACTTTTCTTTCCCAAGCAATGTGAGATCTCATACACCATCTACCCTTATCCTTATCATATGGAGTATCACAATCTCCCCCCTTAAATTCTCGATGTCCTTGTCAGGCCAGTCCATCGTAAGTGGTATAGCTCAACTCCCATATTTTTGGTTGGGATAGGCTCTGATATCATTTGTAACGCCCTAATGGAAGGCCCAAATCACATGGCCTATACTCCAAAAGGACTAGTCAATGATACAATTGGAGATCCATTGAAACTTTATAAAGAGCAATAACTTCTCATTTCCAAGCAATGTGGGATCTCATACCCCACCTACCCTTATTCTTATCATATGGGGTATCACACTTGGACTTGGGGGTATGCTTTCGCTAGGTCTAAGGCTCAAATCCCTTTGGTGCAAACAATCTCTAGGGGTCATTGGACTTGGAGATTCTTTCCTTGTGTTACCTGATATGCACTTGCGGGAAACTCTTTACCGAGAGCCTCTACACCCCCGGGATTAGGAGAGACACTATTCCGGACACCCGGTGCCAATAAAAAAAAATTCACACTGAACTTCAGCTTGTTTCAATGTTGTTAAAACATGGTGCAATTGCAATTGGTGTTTATTTCTGACATGGTTTATTGATCTTGTTTCCCCCTAAGCATTGAATGTTTTATTTTATTTTTGCTATTGCACCAGAAACCCTAAGCACCAATAGCAATATGAACTCCAAGAATTCAGTTTGAATTTTAGCGGAAAACAATTGTTGTATTGTCCTTTGTATAACTTACATGTTTTGGGTAATAGATGTTGTTTGTGCTTTATTTAATTAAATATCCTTTATAAAAAATATCCTTTATCTAGCAAGAAAAAAAAGAAAAAAGAAAATTAAAACGTCCTTTTGTCTCAACAATTACACATGGGACCTAAACAATTACACGTTACTGTGCCCAATTAATACTTTCCACTTCATAGCTTCTTTTTCTTTGAACTTTATAGTAAATCTTTAATTTTTTAAAGTGTTGCGTTACTTATCAGACAAAAATTTAAATGTCTCCTTGTCAAAGTTCTAAATAGATTCTTGTTGCAATCACTTTTGCTTAAGTGTATCTTTTCTGGTGGTGAAACATCGTGGAGTCCATTAAAAAGGCTACCGCTTCTTCTGGAATAAATAAAACAGGGGCTCCCCAACCTTTTCCCCAGCAAGATAGGGAAAAACTGCCNTTTTTTTTTTTTTTTTTTTGGGGGGGGGGGGGGGGGGGCATCTGCTAAACCCAGCCCCAGTCTAAGTATAAGGGGGTTTGGCTTCAGGCTCCAACTCGATCTTGTGGTAGACTGCCCTCCTAGGGGGCATGACCTTGACCTGGTTACATCTTGCTCTTTTGGTGTGACTTAATTGTTTCATTGAAATTTTTTGTGTACTCTGCTGTATATATATATATTTATATATATTTAGCTTTTGTTTTCAGTCCTGAGTGGCATAATAATATAGATGGAGGATTAGTGGTTCAAATCTTTAAAGTGATTTTATCCTTACAGTTCAATGCCATATTCGAATTGTCTTAGAATTTTGCTTGCCCAAGATCTCCTATCACCTTTTCAAGTTCGGCAGTCACACAACTTTTCCTCAACCTTTCCTCATCCGAAAGAATCCTAATCTCCTCCCTACCCTCCAAGCCCTACAACACCTCAAGGAGAGGCTTCTTCTAACAATCAACATTCTCAAAGATTTTTACATTCCACTTCTTCAGGTTATCCTTCAAAACTTTGAACTTATGTGTCAATATAAAACTTGGGGAGCCGGAAATTTGATAAGATGAACACCACTGTCTCACCGTGTCTACAAATCTATCAGCTTTTATGCTCATATTTTCAACCTCGAAATATTTGTGACCCTCATGGATTCTCCCACAATCCATCAAAGTGTGAAAGTGATCCGAACATAACATCAGTAATCTCTTTTGACACAAACCAGGAAAATGAGCCTCCCAGGAAAGTGAGACATCACAGTGCCCTTTATTTCACATCGAGTTCAGTTACTCTCTGTTTCAGGGTAGAACTGTTTTACAGTGTTGTGCTGTTTGTCTGAACTACTATATTTTAACAGCATGGTATATGGGTTCTTGTATTACTGAAAGGGTTTTTGTGCTTATAAAAGGTCATAGTGGTAAGAACAGAGGCCATTCTCCCTTTCTTCTCTTCTTTTGTCCAATTTCTCTTGAAACATAACCCTAAGTTGAAGGTTTCAAATACGACTGCCATTTCTGTGCTTATGGGTTCTAATCCAATCTTTATTTTTAATACAATCACCATCTAACTTTCATATTTCTAGGCTAAGCCAATTCATCTTCTGAAGCTTTTAATTACCATTCTTCGGGTGGTACTTGAGTTCACCTATCTACTCTTTAGGAATGAATTCACTTTTTCCTCTTGTTGACTCCAAAGAGTGATGCATGCGCACACACGCACATGCGTGCACGCACACACACACAGAGATCAATAAAGCCCCTCTTTTGGGTAACATTTCAAATGCTTTAGTTGATATCCCTCTGATTGGATCCTGTTGGTTGCATGGCCTATACTAGTTTAACTTGGCATTAATGTAAATGGAAGATTCCTCTGTTGTTGAGATCTTGTTTGTAAGCAATTGTCTATAAATATCATTCTTTAACTTATTAACCATTGTCACTTCTTTGGTGTGGGGTGGGAGTGCGAGGGTGATGCAGGATAGAAATAAGAAAAATAACAGAAACAAAATAATAACAAACAAAGAAGAAAAGAACTGAGAGAAGACAAGAAGAAGAGAAACTAGAAGACAAGAGAGAAAGAAGAAAGCAAATAGAAGGGATTGGAAAGAGGCGGCTGTAGGCAATCAATTATCGATTCTTCAAAACTATCCTTCAGTGTTTCATTACAAACACTTAAATAGGAAAAATAACAAAGCCCTAAGTAACCCGTAAAAGTCTGTGGGCTAAAGCCCAAGCCCAAAATAAAAAATCATAAGTAAAATAACCAAAATAAATAACCAAAATAACAATAATAAAAGATGTCCTCATCAACTCTCTCGAGGTGGGAAAAACTCGACTCCGTTGAGTGAACAAAACACAATAAGGCTGCAATCAATCACTCAACCATAAGCTAAGTGATTGAGCAAGCTTCTTCCGACGTCCATAAACATGAGTGAGTGGAGGCCTGGATCTGGTATCCCCGCCAACTCTCCCGAAATGGATGGATGGTGACCCGGGCAAAAGAAGATCTTGCTGACTTCAATAAAACTCCAATAAATTTGGATCCAACTGCTGAAGTGTCTCTGGGAATCCATGTACAATCGGAATCAGGTCGATCAACCCAACGAACAAGGAAACGCTGAACCTCTCCATCATTGGTCAACATAATCTGTTCATCTAAAATAGCATCAATTTATCTTTGTGTGCTGTGACAGATGATATTGGAGTAGGAGTGACAGAAGGATCAGGGTCAAGGTCTACAGATGGAGGGAGAAGAGGGTCATTGGAGGGATTGAAATGGCCTTTGTAAGCAACTAAGTCCTCAACATTAAAAGTAGAGTGGCAACCAAAATGTGAGGGAAGATCAATGATATAGGCATTTGGACCAACACGCTTTAAAATTTTAAAAGGACCAGCACTACATGCCTGCAATTTGGAAACGGATCCAGGTGGATGCCATTGTGGTCTAATTCGGATCATAACATAATCCCCAACCTTAAATTCAACATGTCGTTTATGCAAATCAGCTCGAAGTTTATATGATGCATTATTAGCCTCAAGTTGTTTATTGATCTCTTTATGCAAATCATGAAGATGTTGAACAAATGCCTCAGCTGACACAGACACACTAGCATGTGGGGACATGGGAATGAGGTCCAAAATCTTCCTAGGCTTATAACCATGAACAACTTCAAAGGGACTCATACTTAGACCGATTCACAGAACTGTTATATGCAATCTGAGCTGTGGGAGGATCAAATCCCAATTTCTAAGATTCTCCTGGACCAGACATCTTAATAAGTTGTCAAGACTGCGGTTGACAACTTCAGTTTGACCATTCGTCTGAGGGTGGTAAGCGGTGGAGAATTTCAGTTTAGTACCAACCATATGCCATAGAGTTCTCCAAAAATGACTAGTGAAACGAACATTCCTATCTGAAACAATAGTCTTAGGAAGACCATACAACTTGACAATCTCATTAAAGTACAACCTAGCAACCTTAGACGCATCTGAAGTCTTGCTACAAGGGATAAAGTGAGCTAATTTCGAAAAACGGTCCACAACAGCAAAAATAGAATCATGCTTCTTTGGAGTGCGTGGAAGTCCCAACACAAAATCAATACTGACGTCTTGCCAAGGATAACTAGGGATAGGAAGGGGTGTGTAGATACCAGTATTTTGTCGCTTCTGTTTGGCCAACTGATAGGTGTTACAAGTGCTCACTATCTTAGCCACATCTTTCTTCAAACTAGGCCAATAAAATTGACGTTCAATCTCCTTTATGGTCTTATCACGGCCAAAATGTCCAGCCAATCCCCCGGCATGAATTTCCCAAACTATAAAGTCCCGGACTGAAGTCCGAGGAATGCACAACTTATTGGCTCTAAAAAGATAACCATCCTCCAGACGAAGACCATCAGTAGTATCTGACTGCCCACTTTCCAAAGCGAGAAAAATATCCCTAAAATTAGGACAAGACCCATACTCTTCCTTAAGTCTTTCAAAATCTATGACCTTGACACTCATGACTGACAAGAGGGAGATGCGACGGCTCAAGGTGTCAGCGGCTTGGTTCTCAACACCTTTCTTATGTTTCAAAACAAAAGAATAAGCCTGCAAATACTCGACATAACAACCATGCCTAGAATTCAACCTTTTCTATGTTAAGGTAGCGGAGGGCCTCATGGTCCGAATAAAGCACAAACTCTTGGGGCAACAAATAATGACGCCAATAGCGCAAAGCTTGCACAATCGCATACAACTCCTTATCATAGGTAGAATACCGTTGCTTGGCATCATTTAACTTCTCACTGAAATAAGCAACAGGGTGACATTCCTGGCTAAGGACTCCATCTATTCCTACCCCTCAAGTATCACACTCGACCTCAAAAACTTTGGAAAAGTCAGGAAGTCGCATGATAGGAGCTTCCATCATTCGCTTCTTGACTAACTTAAAAGCCTTAGCTGCTTCTGATGTCCAACAAAACTCTCCTCTCTTCATGCACTCTGTGATTGGAGCCATAATTGTGCTAAATCCCTTGATGAAGCGGAGATAAAAGGTAACTAGGCCATGAAAACTCCTAACATCATGTATAGTCTTAGGTTCTGGCCAACCAACAATGGCTTGAATCTTTGTGGGATCAGCAGATACTCTTGTAGAAGATACAATGAATTCTAGGAAGACAACTCAATCGGTAAAGAGAGAACATTTCTTCACATTAGCATACAGACTTGTTTCACGAAGGGTAGAACAAACTTGTGTGAGATGATCTAGATGTTGTTCCCTAGTCTTCCTATAAACAAGAATATCATTAAAGTAGACGAGGAGAAACTTACCCATGAAAGGTCGAAGAGTTGTGTCATCACTCTCATAAAAGTACTCGGGGCATTGGTTAGCCCAAATGGCATGACCAACTACTCATAAAGACCATCCTTCGTCTTGAAGGCAGTTTTCCACTCATCACCCGGGCGAATCCTAACTTGGTGATACCTACTCTTTAAATCAATCTTAGAAAACATGTGGCACCAACCATCATATCCAACATATCATCAAGCCTAGGGATGGGAAAACGATACTTCATTGTGATTCTATTAATTGCACGACTATCAAGGCACATTCTCCAAGAACCATCTTTCTTAGGAGTCAAAAGGACTGGAACAACATAAGGACTCAAACTCTCACGGATAAATCCTTTGTGAAGAAGTTCATCCACTTGCCTCTGAAGTTCAGCATGTTCAGTGGGATTCATTCTATAATGAGGCAAATTTGGAAGAGACGCTCCTGAAACAAGATCTATGGCATGTTGAATATCCCGTAAAGGTGGTAAGTGGTCAGGGAGGTCCTCAGGGAAGACATCCCGAAACTTCTGAAGAAATGTCTAGACCTCAGCAGGGACCACTGTTGGAGATTCTGACGGAACCTCCATAACAACCACAGCAGATACAACTGAATCACCCGCAAGTGTACACTCAAGTTCTGTAGGGTTAATGATATTTAACCCTTTTCGTTCCACAATTTTCTTTGTTTGTTGTGAACCAACAGATTTTGGAGGTAAAGAGTTAAGATGGATCTTCTTTCCATTAAACACAAAGGAACATGAGTTGGATCGACCATGGATGGTAACATCCAAATCAAACAACCAAGGCCTACCAAGAATGACATGACCAACATCCATAGGAATCACGTCACACCATATACGATCCTTATACTCTAAAAACTGGATGGGTACCAAACAACGGTCTTTTACAGCTATGGAAGAAGTATCAACCCAAGAGACACTATACGGCTGAGGATGAGGAACTGGCTTCAACCCAAGACGTGACATAGTAGCCATAGAAACCGCATTAATACAACTCCCACTATCCACAATAATTTTACAACCCTTATTGATTTTGATATAAGTATGAAAAATGGCATGACGGCGCCAATCATCATCATCTTTGGGCTAGGTAAGGGTACAACGAACAACACTTAACCGTGGTGTGTCAGGAACAAGGGGCATAAAACCTAGGACCACAGGAAGGTTCCGAATGCAACCTAAGAAGGCATCCTCATAGTCACCCAAATCACCAAACTCTTCAAGCTTAGGTTCATAGACTTGATCTTCTAACAGTTCATCAACAACACCCTCATGTTCCTCAATGACCAAGGCTCGACTAGGACAATTGGAGGCAACGTGACCAAACCCTTACACTTAAAGCACTGTAAGCGGGAGGAATTCCTAGGAAGTTCAGGACCTTTACCCTTATTTTCCAGTACAGGAGGAACATTAGATGGGGGAGGCCCTAGGAGAGACTTAGGGGAAAGAGTGGATGTTGGGGTAATGGGTGGGCGGTTGTCACCACGTCTTCCATACGGAGTCCTAGTAACTGACTCATAGTCTCGGACTAAAGAATAAGCATGGTCAAGAGTAGTGACACCTCGAAGGACAAGCTCACGCCTAAGATCATCTTTTAGGCCTTGTCTAAACCTACTCAAAGTCATGGCCTCATCCTCAACTACCTGACATCTCATTCGGAATTCATCAAATTGAGTGACATACTCAATCATTGATTGATTACCCTGTGTAAGGGCATTCCATTGGTCCAACAAATTACCCCTATAAGATTGGGGTAAGTACTTCTCTTGAAGGCGGCGTTTCATTTCTTCCCAACTCCCAACAGGAAGTGCATGATGCCTCTCAAGAAGATCCTCTACACTTTCCCAAAAGAGTTGAGCAGTGCCAGTTAATTTCAAGCTGGCGAATTGAACTCTCCGATCCTCAGGGACCCCATACCAAGTAAAGAAACGATCCATGTCCTTAATCCATTGAGTAAAAACTCGAGGATCTAAACAACCATCAAAAGTAGGGGCATCTAACTTAATGTTTCTAAATAAGCGCTCTTCATGACGAGTAGGAGACTGAGTTTCTTGACGGTAATAGTCTCGTCCTCGCTCACGATCATAATCCCTTTCCCTATGATCACGTCTAAAGTGTTGTTGACCACCTCGTCGACGACGATGATCTCTATTATAGGACGCTTTAGAATTGTTAGATGAATGAGGGAGTCCCTCAAAATTGTTCAACCTAGTAGCTAGGTCCCTATTCTCCTCACGAGTGGCAGTCATCTCAGTTTGGACAGCCGCTAATTGAGTCTGTAAATGTTGCTGGTTAGTGGCTAGTTGAGCTAATTGCTAGGTGAGGGCCTCAAATTGGGAAGGATCCATGGTAAAGGTACTAGAACTAGGGGTGACAAGATGACCACTACGCAACTGCATGCAATGCAACATGCGCTAAATGAAGTGCAATGGAGAGATCAATGAACAACAAATGCAAGCAATGAAAATATCAACCTGAGCAAAGTTTTTTTTTTGGGATTAAGTAAATCCAAATACGGCAAGCAACTAATGCTGATATTTAAAATAATAAAGCAAAGACCAAATACCAATCAAGATGATCCAAGAACGAAGGATTTTTTTTTTTTTTTTTTCGAATAATGAGTAGGCGAAAAGCAAAGGTATGGATTATGAAAATGAGAGAATGGAAATACAAAATCTAAGGATTGAATAAGTTGGACCGCAACAAAAGTGGGGTAAAAATTAATTAGAGACTAAATTAGCAAAAGGATCCAAGCAAGAAGGTCTAGAAAATTACTACAGTAATAGCAGCACAAAAACACAATTGATACAATTTTAAAATAAACATATAGTATAAAACCAAATAGAAATAGGAAACAGTGACTCCCTTAATTTGTTGAGAAGAAACACCTAGTGCACTAGCGTTACAGTTCCTGTTCTCGACTTTTTTTTTTTTCACACCTGCTGTCTTTGGGTATTTTGACACTGAGTATTTCGGAGAAGGTACAGCAAGAGCAGGAGCTGTATCGGGCCGGTGTGGACGGCAGCGCAACACAAATGGAGAGGCCGAAATGAGATGGACGAATGGACCAAAACAGGGAGTGGTTTGCCTTATCGTGATGATCTGCTCAGGAGATGCGACAGTTTCTGGTGATTTTCGTCAGACTCACTTGTTGGTTTTCGGCAAGGTCTGAGAAGAAGATGAAGCGATTTTCAGCACTGGTTGTTTTCTCGGTGTGGTCTGGTATGGTTGGTCTGAAAAGAAGGTGAATGGGTTTTCAGCGCTGGGTTTCGGAGGAAGAAGCCGAAAAGATAGGTTGCAGAAGGTGAACGGTTGTTTTTTTTTTTTTTCTTGGTTTGGATTGAAGGGAACTCTTCGGTGGAAATGGGTTGCAGAAAATAATCTATTGTTTGAGAAAACAATAGAACTGGCTCTTGATACCAAATATGATGCAGGATAGAAATAAGAAAAATAATAGAAACAGAATAATAACAAACAGAGAAGAAAAGAACTGAGAGAAGACAAGAAGAAGAGAAACCAAAAGACGAGAGAAAGAAGAAAGCAAATAGAAAGGATTGGAAAGAGGTAGCTGTAGACAATCAATTTCAAAACTATCCTTCAGTGTTTCATTACAAGCACTTAAATAGGAAAAATAGCAAAGCCCTAAGTAACCCTTAAAAGTCTGTGGGCTAAAGCCCAAGCCCAAAATAAAAAAATCATAAGTAAAATAACCAAAATAACAATAATAAAAGATGTCCTCATCTGAGGGGCATAAAAGTTCACATTCAAATGTTATTATGCATGTGCCTAATAGTTGACAGAACCAATTACATAGAAAGAGGAGTCCCTTAAATAGAAGAAAACAAAAGAAAAGTGAAATTACCCAAGTACCCCTGTAACGCAGCGGAAATATCTACCAATTCACTCAACAAATTGGTTAGTCATCAATTATGCAGCAATTTGATAAACGATCAAATACATAAAATAAACGAAGTGCATAACACCAATTTTGGTTAAGAAGGGAAACCCTTTGAAGAACTATTCAAAGGGAAAACCCTACGGGGCAGCCAAATCCAGGAAAGTCAGTCTTATTATTTGAAAATCAATTACAAGTAAATCATAATTACAAAACTTTTGTAACTTGACTCTTTTACTTGACCAGACAAATGATTCGTTTGTCTTCTATCGCAGTAGCAGCCAGAACCTATATCGATCTTCAAACTATTGACTCCCCTACTGAAACTTTAGGGGTTTAACTTGATCACTTCCACTCCGACACGGTGTATGCAAGCATTCAAAAAGAGAGAAAAACTCAAGAAAATTCTGCTCAACTCTTGGATTTCTCTTAGATCTCTAAGCTTTCTCAAAATTAACTAATCCAAAGATCCAATCCTCAGCGGAAATCATCAATTAAATAAATAGTCCAGTATTTGATCTGTAGTAGAACTCTACTGACGGATTGAGTCTGTTAGGAATTTTAGGTGCAGTAAGAATCTGCTAACGAGAGGATTGGATACGCGTCTGTTGACAACTGGCTCTGAGTCTTCTCATCAGATATAGTTTCCACTCAACTGGATAATTCTAGACTCCTTGAACTTCGGATACACACTCTCATGACTTATCTAAGATATTATCTAATAATCGCTTAATTCAAATTAAATGTTCTTAGATAAAGATAAAATATTTACATTAATCCAATCTCAACAATCTCGCAACTTAAATAAATCTCTATCATCATAGTCATCTAATCCTAACCAACCATTTTTATATTTACAATCTCCTCTGGCGTATTGGTGACAAAATACTTAGTTGATGAATGTAGTATGTACTTGAAACAAAAACAACCAGCAGACCAAGATCTTTTGAAGTATCATTAACTAATACTAAAAATTCAGTTCAAAACATTAACTTGAAACATTAACTTGTCTTTGAATTAAACCAAATTTAACAAAATCAAAATTAAACACTAGCCACCAAAATAAATTTTCAAATGCACTANGGGCATAAAAGTTCACATTCAAATGTTATTATGCATGTGCCTAATAGTTGACAGAACCAATTACATAGAAAGAGGAGTCCCTTAAATAGAAGAAAACAAAAGAAAAGTGAAATTACCCAAGTACCCCTGTAACGCAGCGGAAATATCTACCAATTCACTCAACAAATTGGTTAGTCATCAATTATGCAGCAATTTGATAAACGATCAAATACATAAAATAAACGAAGTGCATAACACCAATTTTGGTTAAGAAGGGAAACCCTTTGAAGAACTATTCAAAGGGAAAACCCTACGGGGCAGCCAAATCCAGGAAAGTCAGTCTTATTATTTGAAAATCAATTACAAGTAAATCATAATTACAAAACTTTTGTAACTTGACTCTTTTACTTGACCAGACAAATGATTCGTTTGTCTTCTATCGCAGTAGCAGCCAGAACCTATATCGATCTTCAAACTATTGACTCCCCTACTGAAACTTTAGGGGTTTAACTTGATCACTTCCACTCCGACACGGTGTATGCAAGCATTCAAAAAGAGAGAAAAACTCAAGAAAATTCTGCTCAACTCTTGGATTTCTCTTAGATCTCTAAGCTTTCTCAAAATTAACTAATCCAAAGATCCAATCCTCAGTGGAAATCATCAATTAAATAAATAGCCCAGTATTTGATCTGTAGTAGAACTCTACTGACGGATTGAGTCTGTTAGGAATTTTAGGTGCAGTAAGAATCTGCTAACGAGAGGATTGGATACGCGTCTGTTGACAACTGGCTCTGAATCTTCTCATCAGATATAGTTTCCACTCAATTGGATAATTCTAGACTCCTTGAACTTCGGATACACACTCTCATGACTTATCTAAGATATTATCTAATAATCGCTTAATTCAAATTAAATGTTCTTAGATAAAGATAAAATATTTACATTAATCCAATCTCAACAATCTCGCAACTTAAATAAATCTCTATCATCATAGTCATCTAATCCTAACCAACCATTTTTATATTTACAATCTCCTCTGGCGTATTGGTGACAAAATACTTAGTTGATGAATGTAGTATGTACTTGAAACAAAAACAACCAGCAGACCAAGATCTTTTGAAGTATCATTAACTAATACTAAAAATTCAGTTCAAAACATTAACTTGAAACATTAACTTGTCTTTGAATTAAACCAAATTTAACAAAATCAAAATTAAACACTAGCCACCAAAATAAATTTTCAAATGCACTACTGTATTGGTGTTGCTCCTCCTCAGTCTTCTGCTGCTGCTGCTCTCCCTCACTTTTTATTCACCCTTAACAAAGGACTTTTTAACTCAAAAAGACTTTTTTAACTTCCCCTCAACAACACACTCTCCCCCTTTTTGTCACAAATTTGTCAATGCTTAAAGCTCCTCCTTATCAGAATCAAAAGAATACATTTCAAGCTTATGTGTGTCAGGATGAGAATACTAAGAGCCATCTTGATTTGACACTGCTAAAACTCTCTCTGATCTTTACTCAACCATGTATTTTGATAAACCTAATATATGAGTATGAATGCATGTCAAATAGTGAGTAAATAATGAAGGTAACCTGGTTGAGACATAAAACCAAATACTTGGTGGGCACTACTTGAAAATCAAGATGAACATGTCGTAACCTACACAAAATCCTTCCTCAATACAAATAAAACACAATCCCAACTCAAATAAATCAATGATTCATACCCCATTTTTTTAAATTAATGTCACAAACACTCGGCAAACCAATTCACAAAGTACATTCCCAATCGGGAATCCCGTTCCCTAAAACTAGAAAAACATTGGAGAGTTGTATGGGACACATACCTCGAACAGGAGTAGTGCATATTAAGAGTCCTCTTTGATTTCGTACTCACTCGGTGGATAAATGATGCACACTTAGAATGGGATATGGCACGAAAGAAACTAAGAGAGGTGTGGAGAGTGGATATTGGGAATGAAGGAATTTGGGCTTATCAGCCTGGGTGAGTGACTTAAGTCACTTAAGACAAGGAATGTGCTACTCACGATACCCTCCTTTCTGGAGCAAAGTCCCTATTGGGACTTGAGCCATTAAAAAAGAGACCCACTCCCAAATAAACAACCATCAGTTCTAGACTTATGCACAGATACTAAGCTACTCAAAACTGAGTAAGACCAAAAAGTAAAAAATAAAACCATAAAAAGACTATACAATATATTTTATATTTTCCCTTTTTTCTCATTTTTTATGTAAAATTAGGCAATGAACATACTTAAATGCATCTCAGTTCAAGTATAGTGTCACTCATATTTGTAACAATTACTATGGATGTTCACACATCATAAGATTATCAATGTCAAGGTTTATGTGAGTGTGAGTGAGCAAACTTATATAGAAAAGTAACTCTTTATTATTATTATTTTTTCTCTTCAATATATTTTTATAATACTATTCATGGGTGTTTTCTTCTTATAGATGCTTCCAAGAAATTGTCACTCACCTCAAAAGTCAAAATTTATGCTAGGGCCTAGATACATGAGTATCTCCTCCAATTTACTAGTTTGCACAACCCCCTTTCTGTAATGATTTGAGCAGCGATTCTTTCTGTAAGGACTTAAGGGACAGATCCGTGTAGGGTGTCTTTTCCCGCAATGATTCAACATCGACTTTTTCTATATGGATCAACCATTTCTGTTTGGCAAGGGGAGATCCCTTTATTGTTGTACTAGGTTCAACTAGTATTAGTCAATTCAAGGCATGGATTCCCTTTATGGTGAATATTTCAGTAATAAATATGGAACTTAATTATAATGAACATATATATAAGTTCATCACAGTATTTGTAAATAAATTTTGTCAAGATGACCCATAGGGTTAGTATACACAAAGTGAACTGCACAAAATTGATATCACACACACCAATGGCTTTCTTTCATGGCAAGGTCCATTCATTATCTTCTTTGACGACCCATTTTGCTTTAAGTTTTGACTTATCCATATCACTTTGCACACCTTTTTCCTTTATTGAGAAGGCAGAATTTTGCTAGATCACCAAGCTTAAGGCTTATGGAGGTTATTTGATTACTCAACTCTTCCACCTTATTTTCTAAAATATTTTCTTTACATGTATTTTTTCTTTTTCCATTTTTCTGCACTTTACTCAAGTTAAAACAAAGTGGCCTTATATGGCCAAGAATACCACAATGATGACAAGTAGGAATAAACTTACCTTTGGACTTACATTGGTTGTGCTTCTTAGTCATTGATCTATCGTGTGAGGTTCTTGGAACATGAGTTTTAGACACGGCCTTCTTTGGAACTTCCTGTTCTTGACTTCCTTTAACAAAGATAATTCCTTTTGATGAAGTGGCAGCGGATGATGTGACCTTAAATTCCATACTTGGGGAAGTCATGTACCCCAAGGCCGTGCGATCACAACTAGACTTTTGAAAACTCAATATCTCGTCAAGTTTTTGAGTTGCATTTTTTTCTTTGCATTCTTGAATCTTTTTTTACTCCTTCTCAAGTACACCTCATTGAGCGTGTAACCTTGATACTTCAATTTCAGATATCTTTAGTGCCTTCGACAGATTACTCTTCTCATTTTCCACAACTGTGAGCTTTTTATACAGCTTCTTATTTAATTTCTTCAGCTTCACCACCTCTTCACATAGAGCATTGTAGGCTTCTTGTAAACTTAGCTCATGATCATCCACAACAAGAGCAACCTCTGAATCACTATCATCAGTCACTTTCAGATTTGGTTAGATCAACTTCAGAAAATTCATTAACAACAGCAGAAAAAGCTATAAATGACGTTTCATCCTTAGATGATGAACTAGAATTGCCAGATTCAGATCTGTCACTAAGAGTGACGTTAAGAGCTTTTCCTTCATTTCTTTTAAAGTTTGGACACTCAATTCTTATGTGACCATAACCTGATCATTCATAGTACTTAACTTTATCTTTTTACTCAGATCTATCTTTGTTCCATTTTTCAGAATCACTATTTTTAGCAAGAAATTCCTTACCTCTCTTTTACTTTCCATTTGTTCTTTTGTTAAACAAGAATTTTCTGAATTTTCTTACAATGAGATCTAAATCCTCATCGTTTAGATTTTCTTTATTAGAAAAATCATCTCGATCTTCTTCCATAGTTTTGAGAGCGATGGACTTATCTTTTCTTGTTTCAGGAAGAGATGACTCATAGGTTTGTAGAGAACCTAGTAGTTTTTCAACCTTGATTCCATCCAAGTCCTTGCTTTCTAGCAGTCAACTTTGGGCAAAATCTTTCAGGTAGAGATCTTAGGATCTTCCTTACAACTCTTGAATCTTCGACCTTCTCGCCTAGATTGAATCTGGAATTCACAATATCATTGAGTTTCGCATAAAAATCATTAAAATTTTCATCTTCCAGCATTCTAATTTCCTCAAACTTTGAGGTTAGTAATTGAAATTTAGATTTTTTTACGATTTTGGTTCCCTCATGTGTGACTTCCAAGACATCCCAAGCTTCTTTGGCCACCTCACACATGGAAATTCTCTTAAATTCTTCAGGAGAAACTGCCATAAAGATAGCATTAAGTCCCTTGCTATTCCAATTAGAGTTGGAGATCTCATCTCTTGTCCAAGCATCAATAACAGTTTCGGGCTTACTCCATCCTTGCTCTACAGCATGCCAAACCCACTCATCCAATGATTTGAGGAAAGCTCTCATTTGAACCTTCTAATATGCATAGTTTTTCCCATTGAAGTGTGGCGGGACATATAACGACATGGTCAATAGGGGAACAGATCACACTCGAATGAGTGAACCACGGTTTGATACCAATTAAAATTATCCAAGTACCCCTGTAACGCAGCGTAAATATCTATCAATTCACTCAACAAATCGGTTAGTCATTAATTATGCAATAATTTGATAAACAATCAAATACATAAAATAAATGAAGTGTGTAACCAATTTTGGTACAAAGGGAAACCCTTTGAAGAACTCTTCAAAGGTAAAACCCTACGGGACAGCCAAACCTAGGAAAGTCAATCTTATTATTTGAAAATCAATTATAAGGAAATCACAATTACAAAACTTTTGTAACTTGACTCTTTTACTTGACCAGACAAACGACCTGTTTGTCTTTTACCGCAGTAGCAGCCAGAACCTCTGGCAATCTTCAAATTATTGACTTCCCTTCTGGAACTCCAGTGGCTAAACTCGATCACTTCCACTCCGACAAGGAGTATGCAAGCACTCAAAAAGAAAGAGAAAAACACTAGACAAGAATTTTCTCACATTCAAGCTCTTGGATTTCTCTTAGATCTCCAAGCTCTCTCAAAATTAATTGATCCAAAGATCCAATCAGTCGTAATCATCAATTAAATAAATAGCCCAGTATTTGATCTGTAGTAGAACTCTGCTGACAGACTGAGTCTGTTAGGAATTTTAGGTGCAGTAGGAATATGCTGACGGGAGGACTCTACTAGGATACGAGTCTACTGACGTGTTTGTTGACACCTAGCGCTGAGTCTTCTTATCAAATATAGTTTCCACTCAACTGGATAATTCCAGACTTCTTGAATTTCGGATGCACACTCTCATGACTTATCTAAGATATTATCTAATAACCACTTAATTCAAATTAAATGTTCTTAGATAAAGATAAAATATTTACATTCATCTAATCTCAACAATCTCCCAACTTAAATAAATCTCTATCGTCCTAGTCATCTAATCCTAGCCAACTACTTTTACATTTACAGAAAGAGAGAGAAACAAGAAAGAAAATGATGTAAGTCGAAGTCCTAAAGTGAAATACATCTGCAAGCCACTGATCTCTCACTCAATTTACCTTACCCCATTTCGCTTTCACTTACTTCCTGTGTATTTGGGCTATACCTATTTACTTGTTTCAATAAGAGTTTTTCTTACTTATCAAAAAACATTACCTTTTTCCATAAAAACAAGATGGAAGGTGTTGTCATAGATTAATATCCACAATTTGTGTCCCAAAAATATGAATAAAAAAAGCAATTCATATACAAAATCATGGAAGAACGCATATTCTTTTTTGTTGTAAAACCTGAAGATTCAGAATGCAGAAGAAGAGATTGCTGAGGTGGAGGAGTGATAAATGTAGGATGTTGTATACTTTGCACCATATGAGGTTGCTGTTTGTCTGGAAAGAACCTCAGAAAGAGATTTATCTCAGGAAAGATTGTTGGCAGTGCTGTTGGTGTTCCTTTTCATTCATGAGGATGGATAGATCATATGGCTCATTTCTTTATATCCAAGGTATTTTATGAGTTAAAGTTGGATGGAGGTCTTTAGGAGTTCTACGGTTGTATTTTTAGTTAGCCAGTGGGGAGGACTTCGGCTATATGCACAGTTACACCATCTGGATGAAAGTTAATATGTGCTTGCTCTCTGTGATAAAATGGCTGTTTAATGTGGGAGGCTTTCATTTCGTAGTCCTTAATCATCTGATCACCTTGCTACCAGTGACATAAGAATTTTGCAGTATGCTTATCGTAGTTCATTGTGTGATAAAAATATTATTACTTTATATGTTTTAAACGATAATTAACTGTTGTTCAATTTTTATATATTTTGTTAGTTATATTCTTTGATATTTTTAATCTTTTTTCTTTCAACACCCTTTTTAATCTTTTCTGCAATCAAAATCCCAACTCCACCACTGGTTGGTTTATATGTGATTGTTGATGTTGAGACTCACTTTCATGACTTGCAGATG
>QEOT01002183.1:21968-52819 GCA_003123785.1 Pterocarya stenoptera | reverse complement strand
CACTTTGCACACCTTTTTCCTTTATTGAGAAGGCAGAATTTTGCTAGATCACCAAGCTTAAGGCTTATGGAGGTTATTTGATTACTCAACTCTTCCACCTTATTTTCTAAAATATTTTCTTTACATGTATTTTTTCTTTTTCCATTTTTCTGCACTTTACTCAAGTTAAAACAAAGTGGCCTTATATGGCCAAGAATACCACAATGATGACAAGTAGGAATAAACTTACCTTTGGACTTACATTGGTTGTGCTTCTTAGTCATTGATCTATCGTGTGAGGTTCTTGGAACATGAGTTTTAGACACGGCCTTCTTCGGAACTTCCTGTTCTTGACTTCCTTTAACAAAGATAATTCCTTTTGATGAAGTGGCAGCGGATGATGTGACCTTAAATTCCATACTTGGGGAAGTCATGTACCCCAAGGCCGTGCGATCACAACTAGACTTTTGAAAACTCAATATCTCGTCAAGTTTTTGAGTTGCATTTTTTTCTTTGCATTCTTGAATCTTTTTTTACTCCTTCTCAAGTACACCTCATTGAGCGTGTAACCTTGATACTTCAATTTCAGATATCTTTAGTGCCTTCGACAGATTACTCTTCTCATTTTCCACAACTGTGAGCTTTTTATACAGCTTCTTATTTAATTTCTTCAGCTTCACCACCTCTTCACATAGAGCATTGTAGGCTTCTTGTAAACTTAGCTCATGATCATCCACAACAAGAGCAACCTCTGAATCACTATCATCAGTCACTTTCAGATTTGGTTAGATCAACTTCAGAAAATTCATTAACAACAGCAGAAAAAGCTATAAATGACGTTTCATCCTTAGATGATGAACTAGAATTGCCAGATTCAGATCTGTCACTAAGAGTGACGTTAAGAGCTTTTCCTTCATTTCTTTTAAAGTTTGGACACTCAATTCTTATGTGACCATAACCTGATCATTCATAGTACTTAACTTTATCTTTTTACTCAGATCTATCTTTGTTCCATTTTTCAGAATCACTATTTTTAGCAAGAAATTCCTTACCTCTCTTTTACTTTCCATTTGTTCTTTTGTTAAACAAGAATTTTCTGAATTTTCTTACAATGAGATCTAAATCCTCATCGTTTAGATTTTCTTTATTAGAAAAATCATCTCGATCTTCTTCCATAGTTTTGAGAGCGATGGACTTATCTTTTCTTGTTTCAGGAAGAGATGACTCATAGGTTTGTAGAGAACCTAGTAGTTTTTCAACCTTGATTCCATCCAAGTCCTTGCTTTCTAGCAGTCAACTTTGGGCAAAATCTTTCAGGTAGAGATCTTAGGATCTTCCTTACAACTCTTGAATCTTCGACCTTCTCGCCTAGATTGAATCTGGAATTCACAATATCATTGAGTTTCGCATAAAAATCATTAAAATTTTCATCTTCCAGCATTCTAATTTCCTCAAACTTTGAGGTTAGTAATTGAAATTTAGATTTTTTTACGATTTTGGTTCCCTCATGTGTGACTTCCAAGACATCCCAAGCTTCTTTGGCCACCTCACACATGGAAATTCTCTTAAATTCTTCAGGAGAAACTGCCATAAAGATAGCATTAAGTCCCTTGCTATTCCAATTAGAGTTGGAGATCTCATCTCTTGTCCAAGCATCAATAACAGTTTCGGGCTTACTCCATCCTTGCTCTACAGCATGCCAAACCCACTCATCCAATGATTTGAGGAAAGCTCTCATTTGAACCTTCTAATATGCATAGTTTTTCCCATTGAAGTGTGGCGGGACATATAACGACATGGTCAATAGGGGAACAGATCACACTCGAATGAGTGAACCACGGTTTGATACCAATTAAAATTATCCAAGTACCCCTGTAACGCAGCGTAAATATCTATCAATTCACTCAACAAATCGGTTAGTCATTAATTATGCAATAATTTGATAAACAATCAAATACATAAAATAAATGAAGTGTGTAACCAATTTTGGTACAAAGGGAAACCCTTTGAAGAACTCTTCAAAGGTAAAACCCTACGGGACAGCCAAACCTAGGAAAGTCAATCTTATTATTTGAAAATCAATTATAAGGAAATCACAATTACAAAACTTTTGTAACTTGACTCTTTTACTTGACCAGACAAACGACCTGTTTGTCTTTTACCGCAGTAGCAGCCAGAACCTCTGGCAATCTTCAAATTATTGACTTCCCTTCTGGAACTCCAGTGGCTAAACTCGATCACTTCCACTCCGACAAGGAGTATGCAAGCACTCAAAAAGAAAGAGAAAAACACTAGACAAGAATTTTCTCACATTCAAGCTCTTGGATTTCTCTTAGATCTCCAAGCTCTCTCAAAATTAATTGATCCAAAGATCCAATCAGTCGTAATCATCAATTAAATAAATAGCCCAGTATTTGATCTGTAGTAGAACTCTGCTGACAGACTGAGTCTGTTAGGAATTTTAGGTGCAGTAGGAATATGCTGACGGGAGGACTCTACTAGGATACGAGTCTACTGACGTGTTTGTTGACACCTAGCGCTGAGTCTTCTTATCAAATATAGTTTCCACTCAACTGGATAATTCCAGACTTCTTGAATTTCGGATGCACACTCTCATGACTTATCTAAGATATTATCTAATAACCACTTAATTCAAATTAAATGTTCTTAGATAAAGATAAAATATTTACATTCATCTAATCTCAACAATCTCCCAACTTAAATAAATCTCTATCGTCCTAGTCATCTAATCCTAGCCAACTACTTTTACATTTACAGAAAAAGAGAGAAACAAGAAAGAAAATGATGTAAGTCGAAGTCCTAAAGTGAAATACATCTGCAAGCCACTGATCTCTCACTCAATTTACCTTACCCCATTTCGCTTTCACTTACTTCCTGTGTATTTGGGCTATACCTATTTACTTGTTTCAATAAGAGTTTTTCTTACTTATCAAAAAACATTACCTTTTTCCATAAAAACAAGATGGAAGGTGTTGTCATAGATTAATATCCACAATTTGTGTCCCAAAAATATGAATAAAAAAAGCAATTCATATACAAAATCATGGAAGAACGCATATTCTTTTTTGTTGTAAAACCTGAAGATTCAGAATGCAGAAGAAGAGATTGCTGAGGTGGAGGAGTGATAAATGTAGGATGTTGTATACTTTGCACCATATGAGGTTGCTGTTTGTCTGGAAAGAACCTCAGAAAGAGATTTATCTCAGGAAAGATTGTTGGCAGTGCTGTTGGTGTTCCTTTTCATTCATGAGGATGGATAGATGATATGGCTCATTTCTTTATATCCAAGGTATTTTATGAGTTAAAGTTGGATGGAGGTCTTTAGGAGTTCTACGGTTGTATTTTTAGTTAGCCAGTGGGGAGGACTTCGGCTATATGCACAGTTACACCATCTGGATGAAAGTTAATATGTGCTTGCTCTCTGTGATAAAATGGCTGTTTAATGTGGGAGGCTTTCATTTCGTAGTCCTTAATCATCTGATCACCTTGCTACCAGTGACATAAGAATTTTGCAGTATGCTTATCGTAGTTCATTGTGTGATAAAAATATTATTACTTTATATGTTTTAAACGATAATTAACTGTTGTTCAATTTTTATATATTTTGTTAGTTATATTCTTTGATATTTTTAATCTTTTTTCTTTCAACACCCTTTTTAATCTTTTCTGCAATCAAAATCCCAACTCCACCACTGGTTGGTTTATATGTGATTGTTGATGTTGAGACTCACTTTCATGACTTGCAGATGAGGACAAAGCCACGTGAACAGATATGGTGGGGATGCTAATGTGTACCTCGGAAGATGTTTGACTGTTGAAACTTGAAATACTCCTGCTTGGGGTGTAATCTTGTCTTGTGAAAAAGTTTGGTACCGGTCTCTGCTTTTACACCTTTATCACTGTCTTTTAATATCCATGAAGTTTGGAATGAAGCGTGACGAACGACTTTTTCTTTTGCTTTTAGGTCTTCCAGAATGATAGGCTGCACTCTATTCTGTTATATAGAATTTTCCTTCTGGAGCCCTTTTGCTGGTTACCGCATGCTTTCAGTTTTACAACATGGAGAAGAAAATATAATTTTGATATCGCTATTTCTATACAATGGTTGTACTTGTCGCTGCTCCTTTTTGAACAAATAGCAAGATGTGGAGACAAACTTCCTTATGGTGGTAAATATTTGATGCAATTTCATGGGAAAAGAAAGAGGTTTTCATGAACTGTTACAAATACTCCAAGTAGTTCAAACATTTAGGACATGTTTTGTTTGCGGAATGACAATTCCTAGGAATGGAATAGCCATTCTTATTCCTTAGTTTGGTTGTAACATTAGAATAGAGCATAGAATATATATTACTTTGTTTGATATACAATTTTATGGAGAATGGAATCATATTGTAATCAAGTTTTGTACTTAAAAAAAAAAAACCCTTTGAGGGAAAAAATCGGGAATATGCCTACACTTGCAATGATAACGGTCACATAAATTTGGCTTATTCCATTTAAGGTAAATATGAAAAGTAAAATGTTGCAGTGACTTGACTTTTCAATTTTGCAAAGACTCTTTTCATGTAACTTCGGGCTGGTTTGGATTTATAGATATGCGATAGTTTTAATTGAAAGATATAAGTTGAAAAAAATATTGTTAAAATATTATTTTATAATATTATCGTTGTTTTGGAATTTGAAAAAGTTGAATTGAGATTTGAAAAAGTTGAATTGTTTATTATATTTTATGTGGAAATTTGAAAAAGTTGTAATGATGAGATGAAATATTTTTCAAATTCAAACGGGGCCTTAGATTTTACGAAATAGAAAAGAGCGAGCCAGTATGCAGTGGTTAATTTTTAGAGCTATTTCCTTTGTCTTGTACATCTGGTGCATTACTAATGGGAGCTGCGAAATTTTATATATTTTATTTTGTAGATGTAGGGTTTTATTTTCTATACAGAGATAATAGTAATAACGACAAACTGCTATCATGTTTTGATATAATTATCCGAGTTCCAGTACCAGATTATGCTAGTAACAGTTTTTTCTCTACCCTCGACCAAAACCTCTCGTGTTAAAGTGAAACATGTATGATGTATGTATGTACCACTTGGCTACAATTATGAAATGGTCAAGAATTGCTTTGGATTATAATCATGAAATGATGACGACTATTCTGCCATCATATAAAAGATCACCACACAGCTTAACAAAAACTAATATCACTTGTACTTGATTAAAAAGTTTAAACGGAAGAATAAACTCAAGTGACCGTCGAACTTAAGCGAATTGAGACAAAAATCGAGAGCCTTCTGAGTTATGATTGTAGGAGAGGGTTAAATGCGTCAAATTCTTCCACAGATGGCTAATCTGCACAGGAAAAATAATGCCGTCGAGACTGGAAATGTGATGATGGATGGGGGTGTCTATCTCAAGAAGTCCTAAGATCAAGGATCACATAGTTAATTACTATGATAAACTATTTTTGGAACAAATCTCTTGGAGATCGAAGTTAGATGGGCTTGCTTTTGACGCTCTTGATTCACAAGAAGTGGGGTGGTGGCTCTAAAGGCCTTTTAAAGGAGGTAGAGATTTACAAAGTGGTAAAGGATATGGGGGGCAACAAAGTTCCATGCTCGGACGACTTCTCTATGGCTTTATTTTAAACTTGTTTGGAAGTAAGGGTGTGCATCTGGACTGGATTTTTTTCCGGTCCGGTTAAAAATTAAAAAATCAGGATGATCCGAGCGGATACAAAATAATTATATTCGTCCGGATCGGTTACGGATCTGGTATTTAATCGGTGTTATCCGTAACCGGCTTTGACAAAATTAAAAGCAAAGGGTCCATCGCAATCGCAAAGGTTATAACCCATAGTCTCTCCTTCCCAAAGCAAAAGGTTATAGCCTGTAAGTTTCTCATTCCCAAAGCAAAAAGTCAAAAAGTACAACTTACTTTTTCAAAATCTCGATATCTTCTCTCTCTCTCTCTCCCACCGACGAAATCCAAGCATCTTTCATCTACTCGGTAGCTTCCTCTCTCTCGATTCTTCCTCAAATGCTATGCATAATCGCTACCCTCACTCAGAGGCTTTGCTCTCTCACCATCGTCTCTGCCAAAGACTACAAAATAAGATTTACAAGTTTTCCCTCTCTCTCTCTCTCTCTCTCTCTCACACACACACACACAATTTAGTTTGTTCGTGTTTGGTTCTGAGAAAACTTGGGGCAAATGGGTTTCAAATGCCATGGAATTTAGTTACTCACTCTCTCACAGTGCAGCTTCTCCCAGATCTGGGTTTACATTTTTGTTTGAGTTCATATCCATGTGAGCTCTCTCGCTTTTTAGATGTAGATATGGATTAATTAGATCTGGGTTTACGTTTTTATTTGAGTCCATATCCATGTGAGCATCTCTCGCTTTTTAAATGTAGATATGGATAGATTAGATCTGGGTTTTTGAAATTTCATGGTATAGATTTGGTTTGTGCGAAATGTTTCTGTCTTTGTTTTGAAGTTCTCGTAGATCTCTTGCATATTGAACTCGTTTAGATAGCCGATAGTGAATTATTTGAATCTGTTCTTGGTTGTTTGTTCTGTCCTATCTATTTCTCGATAATCTTTTGGTTTGGATCTGTGTCGGGGGTATTTTTCTATTTATTTTTTTTTCTAATATCTGGATATTGGGACTGTGTTCATCCAACTTTTTTCCCTTTTTGGTTTGGATTTGGGTTTGTTTTTTTTCCTAATATATAGTTGATTTTCAGTTTGCTGCCCTTTAAACCAATGATTAATCATATCTCTGCTAATTATGAAGACTAAAATCGCCTGTAATGTCACACCTCTGCCATTGAAATGTAGGAATAAGATTGATGTCCTTGATCTGAGTAATTTTGTTAAGCCAACTTGCATTGTTTCTTGTCTTTCACTTGCTCTTCACATAGAATTTAGCTCCATAGTAAGAATAAAACTATTGTGCTACTTTGTAAGTTTCTTCAGTTAGCTTTGCTTTCATTATGTTTTAGGGAAGTTCGAAGAAAAAAATTCTTGGAATTGAAAGGTTTCATATTTACTCTTTTTTTTTTTTTTTTTTTCTCATAAAGTAATAATAGAATTTTTCTTTGGAGAATAAAAATGAAAGCTAATGAATAGGGTTCTTATTCACCCATCCTGCTCGATATGTTTCACCAAAATCATGTATTCTATATCAATTATAGTATATTAATTATGCAGATCCAGTTCCTTTCATGTTGCATGCTCCATAAAACAACTTAATAATTGTCTTTATTTCTCTGAGAAAACTATCCACATAACTCAAACTACGAATTACATTTCTTCACACCATTAATTATCTTTCTGTTTCTCTGAGATAAGCTTTTAGAGAAGACAAATGGTGGTATGTGAAAGATTAAGAGAAAGATTGTGTTATGCATTTTTCATGGCCTGCCATTGTGCTTATTATGCTTTCTCACTATCTCATTTTTTCTCTAATATATATGCATATCAGTTGGGATATGATTTTTTTTACTAATTTCTTGATTTCCAGTTCTTTGTTTCCCACATCTCACAATGAAGAGGATAGGGGGCTCAACTTCAAATGTTCTTCACAATTCTTTGCTGCTGCATTTAAATTTTTCACTATTTATTCGTTGTAAACATCAATGTAATATATTGTGAATGTTGATGTCTATTATTGTTTATTTTGTTTTATAAAAAATTGAATAGGCAATAAAAAAATGTTAAAAAATGCCTAAAAAATATTCATTATATAAAAAAATGCCTATAAAAAATAATACACATAAAAGCCTACAAAAAAGCCTTTTGAAAAGTGTTAAAAAGTTGTTTTAAAAAGAAAAAAGCATTTTAAAAGTGTTAAAAACATATTTATTTAATTTTTTTTTTATAAAATCTGGATATTGGTCCAAATTTGGATGAAAAAGCTTTTAAAAAGTCTATATTTGAAAAAAAAAAAGCATTATAAAAGTGGTAAAAACATATTGTTTTTTAAAAATAAAAACTCAGAAAAAAAAGGGTATAAATCTGGATTTCTGGTTGAAACTAGATATTCGGGTCCAAATCCGGATATTCACCCGGGTTTCAATTTGGTTTATCCGGGCGGATATCTACCCGTTTTTCAAAATCCGGATCCGGATGCACAGCCATATTTAGAAGTCATTAAAGATGATACCATGAGGGGTTTCTATGAGTTCTATGAAAATTGAAGGTTTGGAAAAAGCCTCAACACAACCTTCATTGCAATCATTCCAAAAAAATCAAAGATTATAATCCTATTAGCTTGGTGAGTGGCTTGGTGTGTGGGATGTACAAAGTCCTCTTAAAATTCATGACAAACAGATTGATCGTGGTGGTGGAGAAGATTATATCAAAACCCCAAAATGCCTGTCTTAAGCATTGGCATTGGTTTATCTATATGCAAATGCAAATACATATTTGCATAACTAGACCATTAAATTGACTACATTGGATTCTACATATGGAAATATGTCCATAGCTATGAACAATATTAATACATCTTTGAAGATGCAGTATTCCTCTTCTCCCTTTCTCAACAACATAACCTTCACCTTCATTTTATTATTATAATATATTATATTTTTTTTATCATTTTATTATATTTTTCATATAATATATAAAAAAAATTATTTTATTATTATTTTATTTGTATTATTAATGTCAAATGTATGTAGTGGGGACTAATTGCAAAAAATATATAAAAAAATTACTTTAGGAAAAAGAATTAATAATAATAAAATAATTATATTTTTGACTCAAAGATGCATATTTCAATGTAGGAGTTTTTCTTGAATGGCAAAGACAATCTCTAATATATGTGATTTTGCATTTGCATATAGATAAACCAATGCTAATGCTAGTAAACAAATTCTTGGCTTGGTCCTTTTTGCAAATGAAGCTTGGATAATGGACTCAAGTTAGGAGAGCCGAGGATTTTATGCAATTATCTAGATATGGAAAAGGTCTACGACCTAGTTGAAAATTCTTGCTCAATATGCTATTAAGATGTGGATTTGGAATAACATGGTGCTGTTTAATCAAACATTGCATCTCTATTGGATGCTTCTCTATTTTGGTGAATGATACGTCAATGAGCTTTTTTTAAAGCTCCTTGGGATAAGGTGATTCTCTATCTCTATTATTGTTTTTCTTATAATGAAAGGTTTTAGTAAAGTAATCTCATATGTTGTGTACCGAAGATTTTTATTAGGATTCTCATACTCTAGGTGGGGGAGCCAAATTGTGGACCTATCGACATATCTCATCTAGAGGTGAAACATTTTCAGTCTAGACCGGAAAAATCGATCGGACTGGACTGAAAATATTTGTGGTCGGTTTTGGTCCACAATTTGTGGGACCAAAGGGGTTCAGTCTGGTCTTGGGGTCTGTAAGTTTTGGACTAGACTAGCCCCAAACTGACCGATTGAAATCTATATTTTATATATATTATTTTATATAGTAGTTGTATAAGTTAAATTATGTAATTTTCATTTAATCTATTATCATTGACTATATAAAATGCTAAATAATATTCGCTATCAATTAATAATATATCATAAATCATATGATAATATATGTAGATACATAATATATTCATACATACTCTACTATTTACACTTAATTAAAGTAATTAGGTAAATTTTTTTAAACACCTAAGTTGCAAGCAAGTATAAATAATCTATGTACAATGTAATTATTTAATATTCATTAACCACATATAAAATATAGACATTATTAATAATTAGTGGCAAAACTAGAAATTTGACTTTGCGGGGGGAGGGGGCCTAGAATGAATATGAAGGTGGTTGTATGTGTAAGTGTATATATGCGAGTGTGTATATTTAAATGGTATGCATTTTGTTATTTATAGTGGAATATATATATATATATATATAAGTTATATATAAAATTCCATTTGATGCTAACAAATAACTTTTATCAAAATTGATAATTAGTCATTTAAAAATGTTCAAGTTGAATAATACAAAAAATACATCATATTTTCTGTTCACATAGTTTTTTTGTTAACATAATTGAGGGGACTTAAGGAATGATATAAGAATAAAAGTTGTTCATGATTTATAGAAAAAGATATCTTTTAACTTAAAAAATAAATATTTTGAGTTTAAATGAAAACTATACATCGCCATATCTTTGAGTTTTTTTTTTTTTTTAAGTATACATATATTTTTTTTTTTATATATATAGATATATGCCTATATATATATAGATATATGGAGATACATTCTTAGATTTTGGTGGGAAATTTTTGGATTTTAAAAAGCCTAGATACTTCTTTTTTTTAAAAAAATATATTTTTGTGGAGCTCGAAGATCATAGATATGTATTTTTTTTAACTTTTTTTTTTTTTTTTATAGTGAAAATACTTCATTTCATCTAGGGATAAACCCTTCAAACAAGTGTACAATAGTGTTGATCAATGAAAATTACATTCTCAATGAAAGGAGGAACACTATTCCACAAAATCTTCATATCTTCAATGGACCAAGCATATCTTGCCAATCAATGAGCTGCCTCATTAGTAGATCTGCTACTGTGCTGGAGTGTAGAATGAGGGACTCAAGGCATTAATCTTCTAATGTTCTCAACCACAGATCGAATTGAAGCATTTGAATCAGTCACCTTGTTAACCTCATCAACCAAAAATAAGCAATCACTTTCCATAACCAGATTAGTAATTCCCAGATTCAAACATAGCTGCAGACCTCTCAACAAAGCCACTGCTTCCACTTGCTCAAGTTCTAATTGCATAGATTCAGCTCTAGTAGCAGCCATCAAAATAGTCCCTGTATGGTCTCTTAGGATAACTCCCAAACCAGCTTTATTCAACTCATAAAAAAGTGCCCCATCTACATTCAGTTTTAGAGAGTCTTGAGGAGGAGGAGACCATTGATAATGTAGAGTTTTTACAGGATGCAAACCCCTCCGATGTGTAGCAGTAACTGGTTTCAACTTCTTAGAAAAAACAAATCCCATAACTTGTTGAATTGGCAAAGAGATTTGATCATGGACCATCTTATTTCTTCGAAACCAAAAACCCCAAGCCATTAAAAAGAAATCTGTGAACTCTTCAACTGATCCTTTGGAAAATACTTCCATTGCAGTAGAGATGAAAGAACAATATTGGAAGTTAGACAGTAAGACAACAAACTTCTTCACCTAGATTTCATGAACAGCAGGGCATAATAACAAAGCATGGGTTAGATCTTCCATCTGGTGTGGACAGAAACTACATTGCCCATTTATATCAATCTTCCTTTGAATAAGGTTTGCCTTGGAGGGCAACCTTTCCTTACATGCTCTCCAAGCAAATATTTTAACCTTATGGGGAATCTTTAAGTGCCACAGTGCATTCCAAAACTTCTTCATAAAGGCACCATTCGAAGGCTCACCACAAACAGGATCAAGACAGAATTTAAAGAATCTGTAAGCACTTTTAACAGAGAAGATACCTGACTTTTCATGCTCCCACATCCACCTATCCATACCACCTAAGGAACTAAGATGAAGCCTGAGAATAGACTCTGCCACTCTTGGATTGAATAGAGCTCTGACTTTTGAAATATCCCACCAGTTTGTACTAGGATCAATTAGTGAAGATACCTGCTCCTTTAGTTGACAGACTGGCCCTTCACTTTGATTACTACTTTCCCCACATAACATCTGTCTCAAGTTTCAAATCCCAGGAATCCAAGCATCATTTAAAATGTGTATTGATCAACCATTGCCCACAGTCCATCTACCTCCTTGCACCAGTAAGTTTTTAGCCTCCCATATACCTCTCTAAGCAAAAAAGGGGTTCCCACCAATTGAGGCTTCCAATAGGTTTCCATCTGAAAAGTATCTAGCAGCATATATTTTATGAAATAGGCTGTCTTTGTTTTGCAGAAGTCTCCAAGCTTGTTTTGCCAACATAGCCAAATTGAAAGTTTGAAGATCCTTAAATCCCATCCCTCCAACAGCTTTTGATTGACACATTTTCTTCCAACTTATCCAATGCACGTTTTTTTCCTCAATCTTCTGCCCCCACCAATATCTGGCCATCATACTCTCAATTTCATTACAAAACTTGGTTAGGAGTTTGAAGCAACTCATAGCATAAGAGGGAATTGCTAAAGCCATTGCCTTAAGAAGAATCTCCTTACCTCCTTGAGAAAACATATTTCCTTTCCACCCTTGTGATTTCAACCATACTCTATGTTTAATATCAGCAAAGGCACTTGTTTTAAACCTACCAACCAAAGGAGGGAGTCCTAGATATTTCTCATACTGCTGCAATTGAGAAGAGCCCCATAGATTCATAATGGACAGTCGCTTGTTCATGTCAACATTAGAGCTGAAAACCATTGATGTTTTATCTTTATTTAACTGTTGGCCAGAAGCAACTTCATATTGATGCAACAGAGTTTGAAGTTTGGAAGTAGGCTCAACCTCAGCAGCACAGAAGATCAGGCTATCATCAACAAAAAGAAGATGGTTTAACTTAGGTGCCCCACAACATACCTGGATTCCAGAAACAAAATTAGAACTTTATGCTGTCTTAAGTAAACCAACCAACCCTTCTGTGCATAAAAGGAATAAATAAGGAGAAATGGGGTCTCCCTGCCTCAAACCTCTAGAAGGAGTGATAAAACCTGTTGGAGAACCATTTATTAACACAGAGAAGGAAGGGGTCGAAACACATTTCATTACAAGCTGGACAAGTTTACCATGAAAACCCAACTTTCGCATGACAGCTTCAAGGAAACTCAATTCCACTCTATCATAGGCTTTACTCATATCAAGCTTGAGTGACATAAATCCTTTCTTACCTTTCTTTTTCCTCTTTAAAAAATGCAAAACTTCATATGCCACTAACACATTATCCGTAATAATTCTCCCTGGAATGAAAGCAGATTGTGAATATGAAATAACAGTAGGTAAAATCTTCTTTATCCTATTTGCAATGACTTTGGACATTAGCTTATATATGACATTACATAAGCTGATAGGTCGGAAATCACTAACGTTTTGAGGATATTTCTTCTTAGGAACCAGAGTGATATAAGTGTGATTCACAGACTGTGGAAACTCACAGGAATTTAAAGCCTTTAGCACAGCAGAAGTGATAGAACTCCCTATCTCAGGCCAAAATCTTTGATAGAATAAGGGTGGCATACCATCAGGACCTGGAGCTTTTGAAGGATGCATTTCTTTCATAGCTTGATATACTTCCTCAGCTGTATAATCTTTCACAAGATCCTCATTCATTTTAGAAGAGGCCTTCTGTTCCATTTTTATCAAGAATGACTTCATGGTCTCGTGAACTTGCAAATGTAAAGAGAGAAGAGAAATGGTTAATAATCAAATGATCACAGTGTTCTCCTTCCTTCCAAAGACCCCCATCATCCATAAGTTTTGAGATGCAGTTCTTTTTTCTCCTTTGAGAGGCTTTAGCATGGAAAAATCTAGTATTTTGGTCTCCTTCAGTCAACCAAAGTGCTCTTGACTTATGTTTCCACATTATCTCTTCTCTATCCATCCATTTTTGAACTTTTTCTGCAGCAACACCAACCTCACTAGCATTTGAAGTCATTGGATCTCTATCCTGTTCCAAAGCCAACTTAGTCCTTGCTTCTTTCAGCTTGACTTGAACCTTACCAAAATGTATCTTATTCCACATTTGTAATCTTGAACTGCAGCTAGATATACAATTCATCACCTCATGTAGCCCTCGACAAGGGTCACCCTTGAGCCATTCCTCCTTAACAATTCTTGAACACTCAGTTTCCCCAATCCACATGGCCTCAAATCTAAAGGGCTTTGGGCCACCTCTCCTTCCACATACCCCTTCCAGCTCAATCCAAATGGGGAGATGATCAGAGTAGGAAATAGAACCATGAATAACTGAGGCCCTATTGAATAGATTGCACCAAGAACTATTTCCAACAAATCGATCCAACCTCTTCGAAATCTGAGTTGCATCCTGCCTGCCATTATACCAGGTATATCTTAGCCCATTAAAGCCAAGGTCCTTTAACTCACAGTCAAAAAGTGTTTGTTGGAAATCAAACATTTGTTGATTTGGCCTAGCTCACCCACCCCATTTTTCTTGTGGAGTCAATATCTCATTAAAATCACCCAAGACTAACCAAGCATCATCCGGGCCCTTTTTTAGTCTTCTTAATAAATCCCAAGTTTCTAATCTTCTAGCAGTTTCAGGTTGGCCAGAAACACCTGTTAAGAACCACTGTCTAGAATCTTCAGTAATCTTAGCATCAATGTGTGAGGCAGAATAACTTAGGATTGATAACTGAATATCATCCTTCCATAACATAGGTTCTATGTAGTTCCACCATAATGATAACCGCTCAAACAACACGATCTTGTATTGGGCTCATCAACCTCAACTCAATGAAGTCGGGGGTATATATACTCCTTGGCCATCTATGCTAGATACAGTTGCCATTTGCAGACGCATCATACCTCAAACACGCATGGATTCCTAAAGTCCAGGGGTACGCCTTGAGTACTCTATGCCAGCCAAGAATATGAAATTTTCATGAAGAGCTTACATATATTATGTGCCTTTGTGTGTGTATCTTATAAACGTCAAGACGAGTAACATGTGTTGGACTCTCGGCTTCGATAAGGCAACATCAAAGCATCATGGTTGATCCATTCAACTTGGGTTTGTATTTCTTACATATGTAAATTACTTTGTGTATACTAAAAATATTGGATTAAAAAAGGTTTTGTAAGGGAGGGCCAATCTCGGAAGAGCCCGAGCCTGAGAAGGTTGAGTTATGGAACCACAGGCCCAAGAAAGGAAGCTGGAAATCCCGAGCCAGAAGATTTGGTACCAAGCACATGGCCCATCCCAGAAGGGCCTGAACCTAAGAAGGCCGAGCTATAGAACGCTGGGCCAGAGGGTCAGGTACCGAACGCAAACCAACTTAGGATGGCCTATCGACACCAAGCTCAGAAGTGCCGAGGGGAATGTCTCGGGGGTCGGCAACTTTCCAAACCCTATCACAAAGCAATGGACAGGATACCCAACTATACGTGGACGGCAGCACGAGCTCAGTCACGGATTCGACAGACCCAAGGCATGCCGCAATCAATGCATGTGTTAGGAGATCCGGCATGCCCTACATATAGAGGACGGCTCGCCCACAATCTGACACCCTATATTGGCAGGAGGGTGGCTGCAGGATAGACCTAGTATGGCGCACAATCTCCCTCAACCGCCTAGGCCGTGGACTAACACTGTGGCAGTAGGAAAATGAGTGGTAGTAGGTTTGATACCTAACACACCATGATCCCCCTCAACAATGGAATTCGGATCAGGTATAAATAAGGGCTATCCCTTCTACGGGAGCACTCACTCTCGATCTTATAACTCTTTCTGTTCATTTTATATCACTGAGCCTTCTTCATAGAATCATTTACTAACTTTGGCATCGTTGTGACCGACTTCCTGAGCCTCTTTTCCCTCTTAGTTGTAGGCGACGAAGAGCTTGGGCCTCATAGCGCTGCTCGGGCTGTGAAACACGATATCAATAATGGCACCGTCTGTAGGATTTATTTTTTCATGAAAGCGTGTATTTCGCATACCGGCAGTAATGCAGTCCCAAACTACAAGAAGGGGAGATCATGAAGAAGAAACAATGGAAGCAAGACTCGCAAGCATGTAGGAGACCATACGAAAGCTAACGGAGGAAACGAGTGGAACCAAGCGTGTTTCTCAAGCTCGCCAATGAGAAGCTGGGAGAGCAGAACCGAGCGGTAATGAGCAAGATGATTCACGGCGGGCCCCAATAGACGCTATGATAGAAGAAGTGAGACGCAAGATGCACCTCAAAATCCTTGAGCTTGGGGACAAATGTGCAGAAATAGAGAAAAAGATAGACACCCCATCAACTGTAGACCAACTACTCGTCAGTTCTGACCTCCTGTACAGCGTGGGAGTCATGGCTGTGCCGCTTCCCCCCAAGTTCAAAGTCCCCAAGATGGAAGCATAGGATGGATCCAGAGACTTGCTGGAGCACCTGAAAACATTCAAGGCCCACATGACCTTGCATAGTTTCCCAAGAGAGGTCGCCTAACGAGCCTTTCCACTAACTCTAAAGGGAGCCGCCCGGACCTAGTTTAGGTCCTTATCATCAGGAACAATAGAAAGCTTCGAAGAGCTCACTCGCCTCTTCATGATGCAATTCTTGGCTAGTTGTAAGAGGGGATGCCCGGCAGCTTACCTCCTTACTGTCAAACAGCGAGACAGTGAAAATCTGAATTCGTATCTCTTGGTTCAATGAGGAGCGCATGACTACAGATGACCAAGACGAGAAGATCATGTTGGCGGCACTCCTAGGAGGAATCTGGCCACTGAATCTATTTATGTCCGAAAGACTCCTACCACACTAAGGGAATTCATGGACCTAGCAGATGGGTTCATAAATGCTGAAGACACCCTTGAGGCCCTGACTGCCCTGCGACAATCCGAGATAGAGCGGATCGACCTGAAGGCGTCAGGGCAGCAACCCAACCGTGACTGAGGAGGGAAAATGAAGGGAGCGTCGAATACGAAGAAAATGAGAGAAGCACCAGCTCGGCTCCAGGGGGCCACGCCCACACGAACTTGGTAGTAGAGAGAAACCAACACTTGAGCCCCAAAAGAGAATGACCCTGAGAGGTGGAGAACTGCCCATACTGTGAGTATCACATGAATAATCAGCACAGTACCTGGGACTGCTATGCCTTGAAGAGAATAAAGGAAGAAGAGTAGAGGAGTCAGGCCTGTCGATCGAAGAATCGGATGGACTGACACGGACATAGGCGCCCGGGCTACAGGTAGGGAGAGAACCTGAGAAGGCAGGGAGCAAGGGATGGAAGGCAAAGAAGCCCCCTAGTGGAGGATAGGTTGCTCGGGGAGATCATCACAATCATCGGAAGATATGCGGGAGGTGGAGCCACTTCGTCCGCTCGAAAGGCACACGCTCGGAGGGTAAGCTACAAGGAAGTGTTTAGCGTTGAAAGGGGAGCAAGCAGGCCTCAATGGCGTACTGGAGGCACCGCAATAACCTTTGATGAAGAGGATGAATAAGGCATCCTCCACCCACATGACGATGCGTTGGTGGTAACGATGCAAGTTGCAAACTTCAAAACCCAGAGGATCCTGATCGACAACGGCAGCTCGGCCGATACCCTATTTTGGGAAGCCTTTGTCAAAATGGGCATCAATCTAGATCCACTATGCTCGACTCCAATGCCACTCAAGGGCTTCACAGGAGACGTCGTTCAACCAATGGAGGCCATTACTCTTTCAATCTTGGCAGGGAAGGCGCCCAGGACTGCGACCACCATGACCGACTTCTTAGTTGTTAAGGCCCCATTTTGGTACAGTGCCATACTAGGGTGCCCCACTCTGAACAGTTTGAGGGCGGTAACGTCCACTTACCACCTCAAAATGAAGTGTCCTATAGACTCAGGAGTGGGCGAAATCTGCTGCGAGCAAGTCCTGGCTCGGGAATGCTATGACTGAGAATTGAGACAAAAGGTCAAAGTTGTCACATCAATCGAAAGGCCAAAAGAAGCACTAAAGCCAGGTTCACCTCTAGTCCTGACCGAATGAGATGAAGAAGTCCACGATGAATAGGCCCTCCGGCAAGCCACACCCAATGAACCTTTAGAGCTTGTGGCTGTTGATCAATAGGAACTGAGACGACAGGTTTGGATTGGGAAAAAGCTTAACCTAGAGATGAGAGTAGCCCTGATATCTCTCCTTATCAAACACCGTGATATCTTTGCCTAGAGCCACGAGGACATGCCCGGGATTGATAATTCCATCATCGAGCACCGGCTTTGCATCTACCCAACGGCTCGGAAAGTTAAGTGGAAGCGGCGAAACTTCAGAGCCGAAAAGTATGGGGCGATAGCCGAAGAGGTAGATCGGCTCCTAGCGGCAGGATTCATTAGGGAGGCCCACTACCTGGAATGGCTATCTAATGTAGTTTTGGTGAAGAAGGCCAACGACAAGTGGCGGATGTGTGTCGACTTCACCGATTTGAATAAAGCATGCCAGAAAGATAGCTTCCACTTACCACGCATCGACCTAACAGTAGATTCGACAGAAGGGCACCCCACTCCTTAGCTTCATGGACAGTTATTTCGAGTACAACTAGATGAGGATGAACCCAGACAACGAAGAAAAGACAGGGTTTATAACTGATCGGGGGCTTTACTGCTATAAAGTGATGCTGTTCAGCCTGAAGAACGCGGGGGCTACCTACCAATGGTTAGTCAACCGAATGTTCAAATAGCAGATCGAGTGAAATATGAAAGTGTATGTAGACAATCTACTAGTGAAAAACAAAGAGTCTGGGAAACATTTGGCATATCATAAGAAGCGTTCTCTGTCCTTCGACAATATCAAATGAAGCTCAACCCATTGAAGTGTGCATTCGGTGTATGGACGGGTAAGTTCCTAGGGTTCATGGTCTCTGAGAGAGGGATTGAAGCGAATCCCGAGAAGGTAGAGGCAGTGATGGGAATGCCTTCCTTCCGTAACCTTCATGAAGTCCAGAGGTTGGCTGAACGGGTGGCAGCCTTAAATTGGTTCATCGCTCGATCAACCAACCGGCCTACCCTTCTTCAAAGTCCTGAGGAAGTTTCAAAATTGGGATGAGACTTGCAGAAAAGCCTTCATCGATCTAAAGTTGTACTTAAGCCACCCACCACTTAGCCAAACGAGACTAGGTGAGATCTTGAGCTTGTACTTAGCTGTGTCCCCACATGCCGTATCAGCTGTACTCGTACTGGAAATAGAAGGAGGACAGTGGCCCATCTATTACATGAGCCGAGCCTTCCGTGGAGTAGAAGCAAGGTACCCGCGAACAAAAATGCTGGTATTTGCCCTAATTGTCGCAGCTAGGAGATTAAGGCCGTATTTCCAGGCCCACCCAATGAAAGTGCTCACCAACCTCCCCTTCAAAAGGATGCTATAGAAACCAGACACCTCGAGACGGCTCACCAAATGGGCAATTGAGCTCAGCGAATTCGACATGGAGTACCAGCCCCGAGCTACGATCAAAGGATAGGTATTGGCAAATTTTATTGCTGAGTTCACTAGTTTTCCAAAGGAAGTACCGAGCGTACCCCAAGGAAAGCCCTGGCAGGTCTATGTAGGCGGCTCATCCTACTTGGCTGGCAGAGGAGTAGGGTTGCACATCGTCACCGAGCAAGGAGATGAGCACAGCTATGCAATCAAGCTAGCCTTTAAAGTGACAAACAATGAAGCTGAGTATAAAGCGCTCTTAACAGGAATGTCAATCGCACGGTTACTAGGAGCTGAGGAAATAGAAGTAAGGACTGATTCCCAAGTTATGGTTAGCCAAATACTAGGGCAATTCGCCACGAGAGGAGAAAGATTGAAAAAGTACCTTCAACAGATTTACAGCGAGCATGACCACTTCCGTTACTTTGGCATTCAACAAGTGCCAAGAGGAGAAAATCAGAAGGCAGACCGCTTGGCGAGGGCCGTGTCAGGACAGGAGGAACTTTCACTTCCAGAACACACCGTGGTCTGGACGGTCGATGTCCCGTCCATCGGGGAAAAAATGTCTGTTACGATCCCAGCACCTCCCGAATGGGCAACAGACATCCAGAGGTTCCTGCAGGAAGGGCAACTACCCATAGACTTGGAAGAAGGGCTAAAGGTCAAGAACAGGGTGGCCTAGATCACAATGCTGGAAGGAGTGCTGTATAAAAGAGGTTTCTTCGAGCCGCTACTTAGGTGCCTCTCACCGAATGAAGCCCAATATATGCTAATAGAGATCCATAAAGGAATTTGTGGAAGTCACTTAGGAGGAAGAGCTTTAGCTGCATGGGTAACTCGGGCCGGATACTACTGGCCCCGTTCCCTCTAATATGCAGAAGAATTTACCAAGAAATGTCCGAAGTGTCAGGAGCATAGATCGATTCTGCATTGCCTGCCAGAGGTGCTGACATCGATCACGGCCTCGTGCCCTTTCGCCCATTGGGGTCTAGACCTGATCGGCCCCTTTCCGGTAGTAAGGGGAGGAGCTAAGTTTGTCATGGTTGCAGTCGACTACTTCACTGTCGAAGCGAAGACACTCGCAAGCATCACCTCCCGAACCATCACGAAGTTCCTATGGAAGTCGGTTGTCTGTCGATTCGGCATACCTCATAGCTTTGTATAGGACAATGGGAGACGGTTCAACTGCACACACTGTCGAGAATGGTGCACAGAGCTCGGGATTAAGGTAAATTATTCATTGCCAGGACACCCTCAAGTCAATGGGCAGGCTAAGGCAACCAACAAAACCCTCCTATCCACCTTTAAGAAAAAGATTGGGGTGCACAAAGGAGTGTGGGCATACCGAACCACTGTCAAAACCCTATTAGCTAGAAGCCTTTCGCTCTCACGTACGGGAGTGGTAATTCCCATAGAAGTCGGAATGCCCACATTCCGTATCCAACACTTCAACCAAGGCACAAACAACAAAAGGCTAGCCGAGAACCTAGATACCTTGGAGGAAAGAAAGGAGGAAGTAGCGACATGAACGACGAGTAACAAGTGAAAGGCAGAGTAGTACTTCAATAAACGAGTCAGGCCATGATCCTTTAAGGTAGGCAACATGGCGTTGCGACAGAAGGGAATAACTTCCCCGGAGGAAGGAAAGTTGGGGCCACGATGGGAATGGCCTTATGTAGTGACCGTAAGTAACTGTCCTGGCTCCTATCGTCTCAAGGACAGCCAAGGATACAAGCTACCCAACCCCTGGAATACCGAACACTTAAAAAAGTACTATGTGTAAAAGCATGAGGCAGCAATTTGTACAAACAATTATGAATGAATGAGAATGTTAGGATATTTTTCTCAATCTCCTATTGTCTAAACAAAACAAAGTTGAGTCCTTACACTCGCAAAAAGATGAGTCCCTTGACTCACTGCGGGATAAGGTTCCTAGTCCTCAGACTTAGAACCGACCCCCAATCCAACAAAGACGAGTCCTTACACTCGCAACAAGATGGATCTCTAGACTCGATATAAGTCAAGTCCTTACACTCGCAAGAAAACAGATCTCTCGACTTGATATAAGTTGAGTCCTTACACTCGCAAGAAAATGAGTCCCTTGACTCGTTACGAGGTAAGGTTCCCAATCCCCGGACTTGGAACCGACCCCTCGTCCTTACACTCGCAAGAAGACGAGTCACTCGACTTGATAAAATCCGAGTACACTTGTAAGAAGACGGTTCTCTAGACTCGATATAAATCAAGTTCTTACACTCGCAAGAAGACGAGTCCATTGACTCACTGCGAGGTAAGGTTCCCAGTCCCCGGATTTGGAACCGACCCTCCATCCAATAAAGTCGAGTCCTTATACTAGCAAGAAGACGGGTCTCAGAACTCAATAAAGCCGAGTACACTAGCAAGAAGATGGGTCTCTCGACTCGATATAACTGGAGTCCTTACACTCACAAGAAGACGAGTCCCTTAACTTACTGTGGGGTAAGGTTCCCAGTCCCCGAACTTGGAACCGACCCCTAGTCCAACGAAGTCGAGTCCCTTGACTCGCAAGAAGATGGGTCCCTTGACTCGATAACGAGTCCCTTGACTCGTTGCGGAGTACGACCCCAAGTCTCAGGATTTGGTCCCGACCCCCCATCCAACAAAGTAAGGTCTTGAGCCCTCACTAGAACCACGCAAAAAAGAAAAAAGAAAAAAGAGAGAGATGAAAAAAAGAAAAAGGAAAAAAAAAACACAACAGTTGCCAGAAATGAGTTTTCATTCAATTCGTCAAAGCGTATAAATTATAAGGTGCAACACAGAAAAAATGGGGCTATGCCATACAAGGCACTACAAAAAAAAAAAAAGAAAAGGATAAAGGGTGGGGGGGCCCAAGCCCATCACTGGGATGAAGGAGGGGGAGGAGCTCCTGGGGGGAAGGGAGGATACCTGGCTTCCCAAAGTTCTTGACAAAAGCCTGCTCCTTGAAACCTAGAGGGAGGGACGATAAAGACAAGGTACACAAGTCCAGCTCGGGATGCTGCAACAGGTGTTGGTGCATCCTCTTGACGCCATCACGGTAACCGTATGACCAGGCCTCATCCCGGATGGTGTTGGCATTGGCGATCTGGGGCCGAACCTCCTCGCAATACTTGGCAACATCGCCCAGACGAGACTTCAAGCTGGCAATCTCCATATTGCGGGACAGGAGGTCGATGTTCTTCTGGATCCCCGACTATAAGAGCTCGCAAATGCGTGCCTTCACCTGCAGCAATTGTTCACTCAAGTGTTGGGCCTCCTGAGGGTGCCTGAAGCTCCCAAATAATAGCCTTAAACGCTGTCCAACTGCTAGGGCCCAACCCCATTGGGATTCCCCCAACTCCCTTTGGGCGGACTCCGTCTCCTCACTGGACTTCTGCAGTTCCTCCCGAGCCAACTCCAACTGTTCCCTGGCGGACTCTAGCTCTGCTTCTTGGGTGACTAAGCACTGCTCGGAAGCAATGAGGGCTTCTTTGAGCTGCTTCTTCTCCAACGTTAAACGAAAGAAGTCCTGGTAGGCGTTGCACAAAAGGCCCTTGAGCTTCTTCTTCTTCTCTTTTCGCCTTGCGGCGACCATCTCCAAGAGCTAGTTTTGCTCCTTCATATACTTCACCTCCCTAATCAGCTCCTGCCGCTAGGTCTTGAGGTCCTTTATCTTCCAATTCGCTTGCTTCAACTAGAAATACTTGAAACGGCCCAAGGACCCAAGCTCCCAGTTGGTCTCTTCCAACTCTCCTAATTCCTCCCCGATCGTCATGGCCAATTGGTCCGCTACCTGCAAAAAGAAAGATGAGAAAGAGAGTTTTGTGAATAATAATGAGTGAGAGGTAAGGTTGGGGCTTGATCTGTTCCTCCCTGGAGGAAAATGAGCATACTTGGGCGAATAGGGATCGTAACATCTTGCCTACTCGCTTGGAGGCATATGCATGAGCTTTCTCTAGGTTCGAGGCAAGGGCCTGTGTCCTCTCCGACCCAGAAGAAGATGATGGGCTAGCAACTGCTAGCTGCCAAGAGAAATTGGGAAAGGATCCCCAGGTCTCGTTGCATGGCCTGGGCACCACGGGAGTTGAAG
The DNA here is from genome assembly GCA_003123785.1 of Pterocarya stenoptera. Taxonomy (NCBI): domain Eukaryota; kingdom Viridiplantae; phylum Streptophyta; class Magnoliopsida; order Fagales; family Juglandaceae; genus Pterocarya; species Pterocarya stenoptera. The sequence continues at coordinate 29,658 of QEOT01002183.1, read as the reverse complement.
CTCCAGAGTCGTCATCATCACTCAGGTCGATGACGTGGGGAGGATCCTCAGCCAAGCTCCAAGCTGTAGCAGGAGGAGCTTTGGGACCCATCCCTATCCCCTCGCTTTCCTCACCTCTCCATCTCTATCTTCTCCAACTTCTTCTTCTTCCCCCCCTTTCATCGTGGGAGACAAATTCTGTCCGCATCCCTTCAGATCTTATGGCTCGGGAAGGGCTTGGCTCTGCTCCCCATGACCTGGGTTCCAGGGTCAAGTCGTCTTCATTGCCCGTGGTGTCTCTGTGAGTGTCTTTATGAGCTGAGGCTTGGGAACGACTTGGCTCTGCCTCCTGTGATCCAAGTCCAGGGGTCATCTTGTTGTCGCCATGAGTTGAGACTCGGGAAAGGCTTGGCTCTTCCTCCTGTGTCTCGACCTCCGAGGTTGTCTCACCCCTCTCGCCCTCAACATCTCCTTGAGTTAAGTCTCAAGAGGGGGCTGCCTTGTGTCCTAGGGCCCGATCGACGGACCTGCCTGTGGGACCCCGCCGATAGTCTCCTTCTGAAGAGTATCCTTAAAGCAAGTACAGGGCTCAAACGAGCTAGACTCGTGAGGAAGGGAGTGTGCCAGTGAGGCAAAAAATGTTGCCTGAAGGTCACAAGCTTCCAATTCTTCTGCAGAAGGAAGCAACGGGTCCTAGAAAGGTTCAGCAGGTCAAGAACTGGTTGAAGTGGCAGGGCTAGAACCGCTGGAAAATGACATCGTCCCCCATGTTGAGGGGACCAGAATCTCCGCGCGCACGGGCTCCCATATGCGAGGCATTTGGGAATGGCTTCCAGATTCCCCGACCTGACTGCCAAAAGGAGTAGAGCCTTCAGCCTCACCACTTTGCAGGGAAGAATCGTGGTGCACCTTTGGTTGCTTGCGGGCAGAAGGACGTGAGCCGCGTTTTCAGCGAGAGGGCTAGGACTCAAGAGGCGGGATGCTACCCAAGAAATGTCTCCCAATCGCATACAAGTGATTGGGCGTAGATAAGTAGTCATGGATGTTCTCATCAAATAGGACCACATCGTTCTGCGACTTGTTCGGGTGGGCCCGCACCCAAGCTGTGACCAACTCAAATCGAGCCTCTTCCCTCCAATTAAGGGTAAGTTCCAGGCTCTTCGTAAAAGGGGGAAACCCCTAACATGCCTGAACTTGGAACTCCTTGTGGGCAGCTTCCCCCTCAGGATACTCCCAATCTGGGCCTGACACGAAGAAGAATTTTCAGGACCATTCCTTTATGCTCGAGTGAAGCGATCTTTCAGCCCAAAGATAGGGCCTGGAAGCTAACTTCGTTACCCGGAAGGTAGACACGCCGATATGTGTAAAAGAACTCCCAAGGTGTCAGGTCTGGATATTCTTTGGGGGTCATGCTTAGTACCATCTGGTAGATAATACAACTAGAAATCAAGAGGCGCCAAGCATTAGGGTGGAGCTACAACAGGGCCAGTCCGAGGTAATGTAAAACCTCTCAAATTGGGCGACAAAATGGGAGGTGAAGACCATTGGCGAACATCAACTGGAAGAGAGCCACCCTCATTGGGGTGTCATCAGGGTCCACAGCATGCTTGCCTCGAGGCATCTCTAGAACCACCAAAGGGGGAATCCTATATTTAGAGCGGAATGCCCCGAGGTCAGTGCCGGTGACGGAGGAAACCTAGCATTTCTTGCCAAAGTATGGAGGAACAAGATCGGCTTTAGGTGCCATCGTGATGAGTGTACGAAATTGCACTCTAAATACCCTATTATTGGACTATAACGCTAAAATATGAATAGAAATTATAACAATTAATGTGAATGAATTGAGTTTCTATTTACTTTGAGATACTCATAAGCAGATTTTTATATTTAATTTCAGGGACTATAAAAGAGTAAGTCAAAATCCAATCAAATTCAAGGGACTTTCAAATGGGCAAGAGTTGGAACAACCTAAGAACTTTCAATAAGTATAGGACTCTTCAAATAAGGATAATGATGGGATTTAAGAGTAATTCGGATCAAGAGAGATAGTCAGAGTCCAACATGCTCTAAAAGACAGTCTGGATATACTTTAGTATTTTGAATGTAACTTTCTACTCACATATTGGATTGATACAATTCTAGATGCGTTGGAAAGATAACTTAAAGGGCTACGACTTTATCTCTAATAAGAATTTCCAAATTCAAATTCCTGAAGCACGTACATGGCTGCCAAGATAAGTTCTAACATTTAGGCGATGTTTCTACGTGGGAATCATGAAGATATTAAGATTTCTTTCCTACCCTATATAAGTATATTATTAGGAGGCTGAAACGAGGGAGGAGAGAAAATTAATTATCATGGCAGCTGTTTGCTTTACTTTTCTCTTGAGATTTTTGTTATCTATTATATTTATGGGTAACTAAATTCTAAAGTAGGGCTAGGGATGAACTTGCACATTAGATGGTATTTTAAATTTATTTTTGATTTATGTATTTAATTTTCAATTACTAAAACTCTTTTGTTTTATCATTCTCAATTCATCGTTGATGTTCTCTTCTCCGAATAATTATAGAATTTATTCTGTTTACGGATTCAGTCATGCTTTTTCTATTGAATGGATTAGCTCTTTGATTATATTTAGATCAATTATTTATCTATATTGATTTAATTCTCTGCTGCAATATCGCTTCTTGAGTATATTGTCGTCGTTGGATTTTCTCAATAGTGATAATAATTTACGTATTTAAAAGTGGTGAATGATTCTCATAGGGTTACATTTGGTTTAATTTTGGTTTATAAATCTATATCTTCTGATTGGAAATTTTGAGAATTGAGTTTTCAATTGAGTTATTCAACAAATTAAGAATAATTAAAATACCAGATTTGCGCAAGGGATTCCCGACGCTCTACTGTTTGTCAAATTTGAGTACTTTCTCTGCTAGTCGCTTTACTTCACTTTAATTTACATTTAAAATTAATCTTTGTTCTCCATTAATCATTTAATATTTTTTCTTAGTTTCTTTGTATTTTTCTAACTATTTTTTTAATTTGTCTCTATCTGGAATCGACACCCCAAAACTGTGCTACAACTACCGCGTTATTCTTTGGGCGTAATCACATCGTGACGGTGAGCAGTGAAAAAAAAACGAAGCGAACTCGAAGGAATGGAGGGATTCGGAAGAACTCGAGGAACATAGTTGAAGGAGAAATGGAGGAACTTGAAGGAATCGTAGACTATTGTTGAAGGAGGAGGGATCAAAGGAACACGGTGGCTGGAGAAATGGAGGAAGTTGAGGAAGACTGTAAGGAAATCAAAGGAAGAATGTAAGGGAAGAAGAAGAGGGGGAAGTGGGCTTTATATAGTAGGGGAAGGTTGGACGACGCATGGGAAATGAAGCGGCCCTGAAAGTGATGACGCCAGCGAGAGCCATGCGGATACCAGCAGCCGAGGCGACGGCTCGAATGGCAGCTGTCGGGTTAGGCGTGTGGGAGGCACGAACCAATGAGGCCCAAGGGCATGAAGAGAAAAGAAGCCGGCACGTCCAATCAATCATCGAGAGATGGAATGCTTGCGGGAAACTAGGAAATACATTTATTGAGCATGTAACTGGCCTCGGGAAGCCGAATCGGCAGGAACCGAATGGACGGAATCGTGATGGAGGAGTTATGAATTCCCACCCTGTCACCGTGATAGGAATTTTCGGGGTACTGTGAGGGAGGGCCCATCCCAGAAGGGCCCGAGCCCGAGAAGGCCGAGTTATGGAACCACAGGCCCAAGAAAGGAAGCTGGAGACCCCAGGCCAGAAGATCTGGTACCGAGAGCATGGCCCATCCTAGAAGGGCCCGAGCCCAAGAAGACCTAGATATAGAACCCCAAGTCGGAGGGTCGGGTACCGAACGCGAACCAACTTAGGATGGCCTATCGACACCCAGCTCAAAAGTGCCAGAGGGAACGTCCCAGGGGTCAGCAACTTTCCAAACCCTATCACAAAGCACCGGACAGAATGCCAACTATACACAAACGGCAGCACGAGCCCAGTCACGGATTCGACAAACCCAAGGTACGCCGCAATCAATGCCTGTGTCAGGAGATCCAGCACGCCCTACGTACAGAGGACGGCTCACCCATGATCTGACACCCTATATTGGCAGGAAGTTGGCTGTAGGACAGACCTAGTATGGTACACGATCTCCCTCAGCCGCGTAGGCCAAGGATTGACACTATGGCAGTTGGAAAATGAGTGGTAGCAGGTCTGACACCTGACACACCACGATCCCCTTCAACAACGGAATCCGGATCAGGTATAAAAAAGGGCTATCCTTTCTAGGGGAGCACTCACTCTCGGTTTGATAACTCTTTCTGTTCATTCTGTATCACTGAGCCTTCTTCACAGAATCATTCACTAACTTTGGCATCGGAGTGACCCTGGTTGTCAACGGAGCCTCTTTTCCCTCTTAGTTGTAGGCGACAAAGAGCTTGGGCCTTGCGGTGCTGCTCGGGTTGTGAAACACAACATCAGCAGGTTTAGTCCACATTGGCTGCCAGGTCTACCCCTAAGCTTACCCTAGAAAGATCCTTATGCCATTCCCAAGATCACCCACTAATGATTTGCCCTCGAGCATAACCCGAGAGATGCTTGTGCCTGGCCAAAGAGCGCCCACCAAAGGGACAATCTTTCCTTAAGCTTCCTTTAGGAGACCCTCTCAAGCCATGCATGCCAAAGAATGTTCGCCAACGATTTACCCTCAAACTTACCTAGATACACCCTTGGGTCAAGCCAAATATCGCTAAAGAAAGCAGACAATCTTACCTTGAGCCTACTTTAGGATCCCTTCTAGTCACACCAAAAAAGCACATAACTATTTGTCATTGAGTTTACCTCTAGAGACCTTAGGGTCACTCCTAAGATAGGTAGCCAATGGGGCGATTTTCCCCCGAGCTTGTCTTGGAGAAATCCCTCTGGTCACACCAAATAACACTTGATGATGGTTTGCCTATGACCTCATCTCGGGAGACCCATCGGGCCTTGCCAAAGATAGGTTGTCAAGGGAACAGTTCCCCCTCAAGCTTGGGTTGGAGAACCCTATCAGGCCACACCAAAGAACACTTGAAGCTGGTTTTCCCTCAACCTTGTCTCGGATGACCCATTTGGGCCACGCCAAAGCAACTTCAACAACTGAATCAACTCTAATAGCTCCACATAAGTCTCTGCATACACGAGTCACAGGCTTCACAACAACTAGTGTGGGTCTGCTTAGAAAATGAGCCAATAGGCTCCATAATTGCCTAGTGCAGGTCTCTTCCAAGAGTAAGCCAATGGACTTCGATATTACCTAATGCAGGTTACCTCTAGGGATGAACTAAAGATTTTCAGAGTTTAGTACTCTGTGATCCCTCTTCACGTTGTCCTTGACAATGGCTTAGTCCACTGGACCATCTAGAACTGTACTTGCCTTTAGGCCAGCCTAGCATCAATCCCATTGCATTCCGTCGTCTCGCATTGTATTGTACCATATCATACGAGATACATCTATTGAGTGAGAGAAAGGTCGTTAGTTCCGCAGCTCTGGGAGAGAATTCCATAATTCAATTCAAAATCTACTATTCAGAACTCCAACCGTGAGCAGAGGAGTCTTATGTCAGTCATATAGAACACCAACACATAGAAAAATGGCTGAAGGAACCAATCCATGAATTAACATTGAATCAGAGAAAAAAGAAATATAAAATAGTCATATGCCGGAATGGAAGAAAGTTGTTGAAAAGTTTAGTGCGAGTTCCCCCCAAAAAAAAAGCCCACGAGCTCCATGACCACCTAGTGCCTATTAGCTTCACAATCACATAGTATGGGTCCCTGTGGGAATGATCTGACAGGCTCCACAATTGCCCAGTGTGGGTCTTCTATTGGAAAGAGCCTACGGGCTTTACAATTGTCTAGTGAAAAGGAATAACGAGATGACAGTCTCTACAACCACCTAGTGTGAGCTTGACAAGGTCCATGGTTACAACTGCTCGGCACGGATCTTATTTAGGACATCAATGACTCCACCACCATCATTTGGAGTCACTCCTAAGAAGGAAACCCAAGCATTGTAGTTTTCAATCATGCTTATAGACTTTGGCTCAGTTAAGCCAGACAGACATGCCATTTGTGAATCCCAGATGGCTGAAACTAGCATGGATTTCCAAAGCCCAGGGTATACACTCCCCAACAACTTTGTGTTTGTTGCAGACGCCACTTCACCTCGACCCACCAATATTCCCAAAACACCCAGGTAGTACTCTCCTGGAGTCCCACCCTTGTAGGCCTCTAAACAGTCACGCAGCAGCAAAGGGCAAGTCTCCTAAAGGCCCTATCCTTGGAGACTACGATCACCCAGGCATGATGGGCACTAGACGTTGGCAACACAATAAAACAACAAATATTCATGACAAAGTTCTCGATATTCAAGAAAAGAGGGCAACATCGAAAGACAAGAACAACAATCTTGATTATCATTTTAGATTCTCGGTTGCCTCATAAGTGTAGGAAGTCATCCACGAGAATTAGTAGTAATTGTTGGGGGCAAAGCCTAATTGCAAGCCCAGTTAATGAAATGTTTTAAAAGGCTTTGATATGGCAAGACAAGCAGCTCAAGGGAATAAAGACAAGGACAAAAGAGAGGCATAAAGGGATTACGACTCAACAAAAAAAGGGATGGCTAGCAAAAGTTAGGGAATTCTTCTTCTCTTATCCTTCTTTAACTCTTTTTCCTTTTACCCATTGTATAACAAAACAAAAGGAGGGCTTGAGAGCTTGCAGTAAATTTCATTTATATTAGAATTTCGCCCCCAAACCTCTAGACGTTGGCCCACTCGCCATACCGCGTTAAATGTTTGGCAATGGTATGGAAAAAAGACACCAACAATCACTAGTTCACAAAACATCCTCAATTTTACAGTAAATGAATTGTTATATCTTTGAGAAGCATCCCCTGCCTTTGCATTTGATTTGGTTTGAATTGACTTAGTTAAAGATTGATGGAAAGAACATATAATAAAAATGTTATTGGGCTAGCTGTGCAAGCCTTTACATTTATAGATAAAAATGAAATCAAAAAAAGAAGAGATAAGCACATCTCACCATACCTCATGTTATATTTTACATAACATCTTGTTCTTTTCTTTTAAGATTTGGCCAGATGCTCCTTAATTTCTCCTTTCAGATCTCTCAAAGTCTGTGTGTTTCCGGACACTTTCACTACTTCCAGCTTGTACGTGTATATAACCAAAAATATTCTAAGGGATCTTTTTTGGTAGAAAAGAAACCACTCTATCTGTCGGGACATCAATTGATCACATGAATTCAAAATAGGTGGGCTAGCCTTCAGTCAATAAAGAAAAATATTACAGCTTATTTCCATTTATTCAGACTGGGAATGATTATGAATCGTGTTCATAATTATGAAGGCAATTTACTAAGAACCTCAAAAAGGCAAAACACATTTTTGACATGTTACCTAATTGATTGACAATCAAATGTGGTGTGCACACAAGTCATCGTTGGAAATCTAATTCATAGGATGGAAATGATAGGAGAGGTGTTTTTCTCCTACTTCGAGAATAGCATTTACCTTACATCCTGTTAAAAATTCACTGGATGCATCCTGTTTGAAAAATGAATGAATAAAATTGTTTTAAGTGAAAAAATAAGTAGACCCTTTTTTTTT